>JAQPPZ010016059.1:6000000-6455824 GCA_028583015.1 Wollemia nobilis | reverse complement strand
CATGGATGAACTTTTCATCCAACAACTTCAATGGGTTTAAATGATCTAAACAAAAGTTGGCACACACTCTCATGGTACTATATTTCTTAGCTATCAAAATGAAAAAACAAGGGATAAAATCCTTGAATAAAAGGTTAATATGGAGGAAATATTCATGAACGACATCACAAAGAACATCCCTCTTAGCACACTCTATGGGAATTTCTAAATAAAAGTCAACACATACTTTGAATGTACCTTCCTTCTTAGTGAAAAGAATGACAACTCCTAATTTCTCAAGGTCTATAGGAGACATAGGAATGGAGTCCACTTGAGAACTAGAAGACTCGACATGGGCAACATAAGGGATTGACCCATCAAAGAAGAAACTATTTCAAAGGATATCCTCATGATTCATATAAAAAAGAGTATCCCCTTTAGCATACTCCCTTGGGGTCACAACTAACTCAAGGTGCACCAAATTTATCACATTGCAAAACATAATGTTAAAGGGAGAAGGTGGTCCCTCATCCTCATTACTCCACTCTAAGCCATGATGATCCATAAATTCAACATAAGTAATGACTTTATCATCATAAATTGGTAAGGGCTATATTTTTTTGGGGATGTAACTTATGCCACACTACCTAGGTCAAATCTCAACTTCCAAAGGCTCCATAATACCTTTATGTTGTGGCCCCAAACCCTTACCTACATATCCCATAATAGATAGGATTTGCTTAGTAAGTGGATAATCATTGGATAGATAACAATGGGTGAAGGGTTACTCTACATGAAAGAGGTTGATGCCACGATTTTTTTTTTAGGGACATACCCACATAGACAAAGGTACACATACCAATGTGTACTACTTTATCCTTTTTATAGGGTAAAACCATAGTTCGAGGTGAAGGTGGTAGCTTTGCTAGATATAGAAGAGGACTTTCATCAAGCAAGTTGATTTAATCCTATGATGAAATTATGGTTGGTGGATCCTCACTTATTTTAAAAATTTTAAATTCCTTTATGATGTTGGAAGAAGAAGTACAATAAATATTATGGATAGAAACAAATGGAAAAAAGTTGAGACTTGATTGAGCTTGCTCAACCATTGAATAATATTGACATGAATGAGGGTTTCACTGAATGGTGACAAGATGATATTTGAATTCATATTTTAAACATTTATGAAGAGTAGAAGGGAAAACCCTTAATGCATGAATCCAAGGGTGTCCAAGAAAAATATTGAAATATGTTGGGCAAGATACCACATAAAACAAGATATCTAAGATATTGGATCCTACTCTAAGCAAAAAGAATAAAATATCATAAGCTTCTTGAGATTCATTATTGAATGCTTTTATGATGAAATCATATTTGGTTAAATATTCCTCCTTTAATCCAAGATTTTAGAAAAAATTATAAGTGCATAGATTGAGGGAGGAACCATTGTCCACCAAGATTCTCTTGATAAAATTTTCTCCAATGTATGCAATGACATAAAGGGGAGAATCCCCTTGCAAATTTAAGGATGAATGATCGTCATTATAAAAAGACATTTAATTAATCCCAAGAGAACTTATGACATTAGCTATATTACTAGGGAAAATATCTTGCGAGATAGACTTAGAAGCTTCAACAAGGCTTCCCTATGAATAGGAGAAGTCTACAAAAGCTTTAAGATGGATATCTTGTCTAGTGTGTTACTTAATTGTTGTTGAATATCGAAGGAGACTTTTGATTGTGGCTTCAACACTAAGGTTGGTTTTTTTGCACTTGTGCTTCTTTCTTGGGTACTCTTCAAAACTAAGGGTGGCCTAGACCGTTGGTTGAATACATAACTCATCTCCTACTGAGTTTTTTGAGTTGGTTGAGATTGATATTGTTGCCTTGTAGTAGTTTATATCATACCAACAATATTATTGTAGGTTGGTGGCACATTATGATGAAACACTTGGTTGGTTTTCTATTTTTGATGATTTTATAGGGGATTTTGGAAGATTCCCATATCTTGATTAGTCGTAGGTGTTTGTTGAGTAGGAGGTTGATTAGTTGGAGGTTTGTGGTTAGGAGAAGGTTGGAAGTCCTCTATAAAAATATGACCCTCATCTATAAAGTCATGAACCACATGTTTCAACCTCTTACATGAATGTATCATGTGTCCATACACTCTATGATAGTCACAATGATAATTAGGCTTATACCAAACTATAATGGTATTGGTTTGCCTTATGGAAGTTAAATCAATCATGTTAGCTTTCAAGAGTTTCTTGAGGACCATAGTCATAGGTATGTTGAGTCTAGTAAAATTCCTTGGTGGGGGTTTTTGAGGCCTGCTAAGTACCATCTTCTACAAGGTAACAACAACATTAACATTATTGGCTTATCGATTATTTGTTACCCCATCACCAACTACATGCTTATTCTTGTATTGAATTTTTGTGGTCCTATCCTCTTATTTTCTTGATTTAAGTTGATCTCTTTGAATAAGAGCTTTCTCTACTCTTCTTGCCAAATCTATTACTTGTTTGAAAGAGGTAATGATTTGTTGTTTCCAATTCATATGACTTGTGTTCTTGTAAATTTTCAATACAAATCTCTAACATGTTATAAGGAGGTAAGATGTATCTTAATCATCTGACTAAACTTCTCCATAAAAATAAAGACTCTGAGAAGCTTGCATTTTTACCTTACTTTAAAAGATAAAAATCTTGCATAGTCACATTTTTATCAATACAAGCTCCAAATTGTTGATCGAATAACCTAGTTGTCTCTTCAAAATTCCTTAAATAATGATGAGGTTGTTGATAATACCATTCCAATGCCATACCACCAAGGCTCTTAGATAATATTTTTAGCAACAACATATCTCATATATAATATCATGATATGTTATTATAAAAATCCTTAATTGTTAAATTGGATCCTATGTTTCCTTATAAATAGGTAAAACCAACAATTGGAAATGCTTAGGGTAGGGCCTAGTGATGACCATACGGTCTAGAGGTTGATTTCACATTTTATTATAGTCATAAGTGAAACTTGGAGGTTGAAGCCCATCCATTCTTAATGCCAATTATTTCACTATACTTGTTAAACTTTGTATATCAAGATTGTTTTTTTCAATACCCCTAGATTCTTTAGAGGGTTATAGGTGGATTTTTGAAAAGAATTTTGGTTAATGTTAAAAACATTAACACTGTTATGATATGGGATGTTTTGCATGGTATCTTATTGTGGAGGATAACTCACATTTGGTGGAATAGAAGAAATGTTATAAGGAGGGATAGAATGAGGAGGAAATTGAACATGATTTTGAGGTGCACTACTAGTTGGAAGAACTTGTGAAATTTCCCCAATGTTGGTGGTTGTAGTAGTGGTATATGTAGGTTTATAAAATGGATTAACATCATGAGAAAATTCAAACAAAGGATTGAATCAAATATTTGGAGGAAAAATGGTTTGGTGGTGAGATGTCCCAAACCCTTCAAGTTGGGCTTCTTCATATATAGCCTTATTCAAAGCATCCTTATGATGCTTAAAGAAATTCTAAATATTATCAAATTATTTAAAGGTGAGGTTTCCATTAGACCCCTCAATAGAATCAAGGTCTTTAATAGTTTATATATCCTCTTTTACATCTATAATGGGATTCTCCTTATTAATTTGATCATCCCCTTGAGGATTCTCATTAGATTATAAAATATTTCACTTACTCCTAATGTTGAGAGGCATTAGGATTAAGGGAAAGGATAGGAGAGATGAAGGAAGATCTAAAACTAACAAAAGAGACACAAATTATTTTACTAATCATTTTTATATTTTTCTAATCTAAACAAACAAATTTTAATGGTATTATTTATGGTTCAAAATAAAAATAAATAAGAGAAGAAGAAAAGGCTTCCTAGATGGCCACAAAGGACATGTTTCATTTTAGTTTCACCAAAGATGTAGAGGGGGGAAAACTGCCCTACTATGTATGATTTTGAACTGAATTTGCTGAGAGTCGAGGTGACCACGAGGGTATGTTGATTCCCCTACACTTGATGGCTTGGGAGATTGAAGGGTTCACCAAGAATGATTTAAGGACTTAATCCAAGTCTAGGAGGAAATATTTGATGTGTTTTATTGAAAATGCACCTATGTTTAGCCTTACTAAGATCTACGCTATGAAGACTAAAATAATAATGCAAGGCAAACTGTTATGCAAGCAAACAAAGACTATCCCTGGAATGATTTTTGATTTCAATGAAAACTAAAACCTTAGTTTTTTAAAAATAAAATATTTTCCTTTTAGCAAGGATTCAATAGAATGCACAAACAGATTAACCTAGATGCAAACTATATGCTTTTTCTCCTTTTTAATGCCCAAAAATGAAACTAAATGCTTTTATTCACTTATGATTTAAATATGAATAGAAATGAATAAAAGTCAAATAAAAAATACTCTAAGAAGTCTATTTAGAGTACTTAATTGATCTGGTGGTTGATCCTAGCTTTTAAATTTTACTCGGATATATCCAACAACTTCAAAATCTACAAAACAACTTCAAAACCCTTAGAAAAATTGATCAATGTTTGAGGGACTGCTTAGTCCACTATGTGATTGATCTTGGAGGTGAAACATTCAAGCCCCCTTGGTGATTTAGTTAATCATTTGACAACAAAAGTGATTTTTGACCTTTGGAAATGAACAAGACAAAATGCAACAACATGAAACAATACAAAAAATAGAGTGCAAGCAAAGAGATTATGACCTAAATGCAGCATGCAAGAGCAACCTAGGGTTTTGGAAGAGAAATTATACCCCTAAGCCCTAGAGAATCAAATTCACACCCTGAAAGGGGTAACTATGAATTTGGTTCTATTGAATTTATGCCCTATAATGATGGTGCGTGAATTCATGATAAAGACCTCAAATAATATTAAAAGTTCTTTACAATATGGAAATTTTATAATTCAAGAAAACTAATAATGCAAGAAAATCCTGGTGGAATTGAAAGAGCAATAGAAGGATGTAGGAGGAAACCAAAATGGTAGATCCCTCCTCAATGCTCCCACACTTGATCACCAAAATAGCAACAAAATAATCCAAAGCACAAGAGCACTTGTCAGACCACACTTGGAAGAATTTGATAACTAGGAGTGAACTTGCTAGAACTTGTCATTATCAAAATCTTATTAGGAGAAAAGGGAAATCCAATCCTCTTACTTATAAGAGGTTTGGAGGGAAAAATATAGGAAAATAAAAAACAACCTTGGTTTCGGGTTGACACAGAAGAGGTTGGCACAAATTTGGACTTTTCTAGGAGAAAAATCCAAATTTTCCAAATTCGTGCCTTGTCTTGAATTTGGAAAGGCCAAGGAAAAAAGGCAAGAAAAAGGAAAGAAAAGGTCTCAAATCTTGCACATAGCACTTTGAGGAACTTCTTGGGGATTCTAAGAGGAAAATAACTCATTTTTATGGGTCAATTTTCCATGTCTACACACACATACACACAAATTTATGTCTCTTGGATGTCTCAAGAGACTCTTAGTGCTTCACCTTCATCTCTAAATATTCAGATTATCTCAATCTATTGTGAGGTGCAAAATTAATTAATATATAATAATCATCAAATAATATAATAGGTATCTTACATACTCCTTATTACATAATTTGGTATAACAAATATTTGAAGGTGTTAGTCATTCGATGAAAATGTACCTTTTACAAAAAATGACTACCCCTCTTAGTTTTGAGGTTAATAAGATTATTATCTAGTTCTAGCTTTGGCATTGGCTCTTACTCTAGATCTAACACTGACTTGAGATTTGACTTTAGCACTAACTCTAGTTTTAGTTTTAGCTTTCTCTTAGGCTATAGAAATTAATGAAATTCATCATTTGACTCAATTATTATAATTGGAGATTCTGACTTCGTAGGATGTATATTGAATTTATATTCCTCCTTATTCTAAGAAAAGGACTTGAAAATGATACCTAAAATTTATGAAGGCATCTGATTTGAGTGGTAGGAAATATACCCACATATTTTGTGAGTAATCATCAATAAAGAATGATCAAGTGGCATTATCTCAACTAGTTAGATTCCTCAATATTTCAAGGAGGAGATCCAGGTTTGAATATTTTCAAATAATACATGGATAATATCTAATATTTTTTGTAATACCACTATGTGGTGATGATGTAATACAGGTGGGGCCCATGTCAATACCATATAACCCATTAAAAAATCATCAATAAAGAATGGAAATTACTTGTGTCCATCGTAATTGGTTTGCATCAATCTGCATAGATCAATATATATGGCATCCAATTGTCCTTTAGCTCTATGATTGTGAATCTTGGTGTTGCTTTCCTACTAGACAACCCAAGCAAACTGGTGCTTTCCACCACATATTCAAAATTGTAGGCTTTGTCATTATAGTATTTTTTAGTATAGCCTAGGTCACATCTGTAAATTTTAGTGTAAAAATAATGCATCTATTGTTTTAAAGCCTCCCTAAATAATTTCAATATTGCAATGATTAATAGGGAAACTTACATTTGATAAACTATGGTCTATCTCAACCACCATACTTTGTATTATCCTTGCTCTCTTTTAAGGTAAATATTTTGTTGGAGAATATTACATTATTTGGTACATGCTAATGTACCCCCATGGTACATTTACAAATAGTAGATTAAAGTTGTGTCTATAGTTTAGGATGTGATTTATATTTCTCCTTTTATGTAAGTGTAAATGTGCAGGAAATGCGCAAGTGTCATGTACGAGAGAATGTGCACAAGTGTCTTGTATGTAAGAGTTTAAATATGTAATGTGAGGATGTGCACAAATATCTTAGATTAAGAGTTTAAGAGTCTTGTAGATATGTTCAATAGTCATAGAGTCAAGTGTTCATCAAGTATACAAGTGGAAAGATGAGAATTCAATAGTCATAGGAGAGCAATAGTCAAGTATCCAGAGAGTTACATTAATATTGCTATATTATGGAGACAATGCTCCATAGAATTAAAAAATAACATGAGTTGAATTGGGATTGAATTGAATGGCATAGTTGTAACAAAAAAAGGAGCAATAAATATTTTATACATTTTGAGCAATTAATAATGTAACTTTTTCTTCATGCACAGTACATGAATGATTCAAGCTATTTATATTCAAATTTCTTGATATAAGTGGATGTGTTGGCAATTTTGACAATATGCCACATTAAAATTTTGATGAAATTTTATTGATGTAAAATCAGCAAATATATTAATACTATGATACAGTGTTTTTGGCCTATATGATATGTTACAGTTTTTGTACATATTAACTTCTTTGTTTTTCATGCATTTCTTGCTTGGAAATAATGGACGTCACAAGACAAAATATTTATGGATAAAGGTGTGAGAAATCTCAGTAAAAGTCACTAGATAGCATCACAAAGAGCACTGCTTCAAGGTTCAGAGTTGGGTGAAAATGATTCCTTTGTTTTAAAATCGGGTCATTATGCAAAAGGAATGGCAAAGGCATGTTCACCTCTAAGTTGGGGTGACTGACGCGTTCACCCCATTCTAGGGTGAACGTGATATTTTTAAAAAGAAAATGGAGAGAAAATTGGCTAAGGTTCGAATGGAGATGCTTTCACCCCAAATGAGGGGTGAAAGTCCCTTTCGCCCCACTTTGGGGTGAAAATCCATTTAAAAAATTAAGTGAAGAAGGCACCCAAAGTTGAAGTGCAAGAAAAATAACGTAGAGCGTGTTCACCCCAAAGTTGGGGTGAAAGCTTCATTCGCCCCACTTTGGGGTGAACATCATTTTAAAATTGCTTAACAAAAGGCGTTGACAAGTCAACAACGCTTTCGCCCCGGTTGAGGGGTGAACATTCCATTCGCCCCTCCTAGAGGTGAAAGCGCAATAAAGGGAGAGTTTCAATGAATATAAACAAAGTTGCAAAGTGCCAAAGAAAATGTTGAAAATTCAATGGCGCATTCGCCCCAAGAGGGGGGTGAACGTCACATTCACCCTTCACTAGGGTGAAGCTACAAAAAATGGCCAATGATGCATCCAAGGTTTTATTCTAAGGTGAATGAGAAGAGATTAGGCATTGAAGAGTCAATGCAAGGTTCACCCTAGGTGGAAGGTGACAACGCCTTTCACCCATTCTAGGGGTGAACGTATATTTTAAAAAAATAATGACACTCTGTTGAAGGCACTTGCACTCTGGAAGGAAGAAAACTCTCAATCATTCCTTTTAGGGGTGAAACAACACGAAAGTGGTTCAAAGTAGTCATTTTTCTCATCTTTTTGCTGCTGTGACAAGGGAGAAGGGTGTTGTGCGACAAATTTTAATTTGAGCAAAGTCAGTGGCCGTGTGTGAATGCAAGACTTTTTAAAATTCAATGAAGACTTTTATGAGGCACCGAGACCAAATGGCATATTTAATGATTGGGGCAGAAGTTACTGAGATTGTTGATTTCGTGTGAAAAAGAGCTACAGTTTTTTAATCACAAGGTGATTGCTATTAGTTCCAAGATATTCCAGACAAGGATAAATTTTTGAGGCGTAGCAAGTTGTCGATCGCCTTTGCATATTTATGTGCACCGACACCCAAATATACCAATTTCTGGAGGTGTTTCCTTAAAAACTGGATCGTTGTTTCAAAAAGATAAATTTTCAAGATTTCCTAGAAGGAATTTCCTCACCATGGTTCCTGATCTGTAAACATTTTGTCTCAATGTGTATTAAATGAAAGAGGTAAAAACCTCTATAAATACTACTCAATTTCCATTGTAAAAAGGAGGATAGACATTCTGCAGAAAAACTATTCAAGTTTTCTGCGTAAATAGAAGTTGTGGCTTCTGATTTTGCAAATAGTCTCTTTGTGTGATTTCTTTCTCTTTAAGCATTTCTATTTAATATTCATGTTTATTATCTATTGTTAAGTTTAAATTCTGCACCTGGATTTGGGCATTGTTGGTGTAAGTGTGAATACTAGAATGCAATTCTGGAAGTTGTCTCTAGGATACTGTAAGTAGATTCTCTTGCTCTCCTTTCTATTTTATGTTGCTATAACACTTGGTTGGAATTCCTGCTACTAGTCTATCCCCAATCCTACACCTTTGGCCTATGGCCATATTTCCCATTTCTTTCGGTTATTTCCAATTTCTTTCCTGCAACTCTAGTCTTAAACTAGTGTAGGATTAGTAAGGGAGCCAACCCTCTCTGGAGATTGGCCCGAAGGACATTTCTTTCCTTTGGCCTTTCAATGTTGGCCATGTCTAGGGTGCACAAATGCATGTTTGTATAATTAGGTAGATATTTGACCAACAATTTTTGGCATACCCGATGGGACACTCAAAAGTTCCACTTTCAATAGTATTGAGGTTTGATGTTCACCTTCATGTTGTATAGTTAGAACATCTGGTGACTCAATTATACCCAGAAGCCTCCAAATGTGAAGGCAATAAAAGTTGTGCTTCATGATTATGAGATCAAAGGCCAAAAATCCTGAAGATCCCATTGAGTTTTATGAACTTGATACTCAAAGGTTAGGGGAACATCCCCAATTAGTTACTTTTCTTGGTACATCACCATTATCCCATACATCATCTGCAACATCCTCACAAATAGCTAGTGTATTCTCCATTCTTTCAAGTCTAGCTAGTACTACTACTAGCATCCCACCTCCTCAACCTCATACACCAGTTCAAATGGCTCAGAACCCACCACCACAACAGCCACAACCACCAAGGCAGTTCCTAGCATGGAATAGCTCAGGAGCCTTGAATTTACAAGCACAAAATCTAGTCCCCCAAGCAGCTTTGAAGGCTTTGCCTACCTATGATGGTACTGGTAAGACCGCTTATGAGCATATTCAGGATGTGGCTTCTTTGGCTACAATCCATGACATTGCAGATGAAGATATTATGGTAAGGTTGTTGGTGTTATCACTTAGAGGAAAGTTGTTATATTGGTACCGATATTTGCTACCCACCACTATCACCACATGGGATCAGTTGGTAGAATTTCTAATCAAGAATTTTCATGAGCAAGTTGATCCATTCTCCTTGCTACATCAATTTACAATGATTCAAAGGCATCCATAGGAGGAGATAGTGGATTTCAATGTCAAGTTCACCCAAAGTTGGCAAAGGGTTCCTGATGGTCTTCGGCCCATGCATGAGCAAGCTACATTTTATTATCTTAGAGCCTTCAACTCTGACATTGGCATGGCTGTCCGATAGGCTAATGTAAATACGTTTCTAGAGTTGTACACATAGGTACAAAAGGCTAAATCAGACTTGATCGCCATAGGTAAGCTTCCCCCAAAGTGACCATACCCATCCTTCTCGATCTTCCACAATATTTGTATTCAAGTGCATTTTTATAGCCTATGCCTTCTATGTACCTAGTTCCCTCATGGAGCTTAGGTTCACCTCAAATTTCTCTAGTTCCAGTTCCACAACTCCCCGCTCCAACTATTTTACAATTACCCTCACTAGTTGTGTCGTAGTTGCTAGCACCTATTCCTTTCCTAGTGCTACCAGCATTACATGTTCCACTATCATTGCCTACTCCACCTATACCTCTACCTTTACCGGCACCTCCTATACCCTCAAATTCTGATCCTTACATGAAGCTATTACAAGAAGTGCAATCTATTAATTCATCCATAAGGACAATGTCGAACGAAATCACCGTAGTAAGGAAGAAATAAGTTGAAGCTAATTTTTGATCAAGGAGGTTTCAAACACCACCAATTACTAGGGAGCAATCGATCACCAGCAAGGGCCCTAAGAGGAGCACAACTGTGTTAGAAAATGAAGAAACTAGTACATCGAAGAGAGCGTATTGGTGCTCCACCTGCAATGATCCTCATGGAGAAGACACATGCATGGTTCATTTGAACTATGTACAGACACTAGCAAAAATTTTTATCGGTGGACAAGTTAATATGATAATGGAAGTTGATCATAAATTTATGGTCCCATATTTGGAGCAAGTTTCAGTTCTCACAAGAGCTGGAAAGAAGCCGGTGACTATTGATCTAGTCGAATTGGAGCCTCTGAAGGTTCTTGTTGAACCAAAGGTACAAAATGAAAAAGTGCAACCACCAGTAAAAGTATCTGGTGCAGATAGCGAAGTAGTAAGATTCTATCTTGTTGAAGGATCTACTGCCCAAGCAAGCTCAAGAGAAGTTGCAGATAAAGGCATCAACTTCATAACCTACAACTACTCAAGCACAAATGGAGGTGAAAGAACAAGCCAAGGAGTGCCTTAGGTACCCATCATTGACTAAGAGATAAAGGGTGGAAGCTACTCAATAGTACCAAAATAAGTATGAGCAGGTTGTAGAAGAAAAGGCTCCTAGTGTTTTTGATTATAACATTATGGAGGAGATGAAGAAGATTCCTATGAAAGTAAGTTTATATGATGCATTGCAGTTACCTAGGCAAGTTGACCTACTGCAAGAGTCTCTCAAGTCTATAAAAGACCAAAAGAAAAGTCATTCCTAGATAGTGCTAGCATAGACCTTGCCTACCTTAGCCACTAGATAAGAATAGACCACCTCCATTCTATCTGTCTCTCAGGATGGAAGGGTGGGTAGTGCATAATTGTATGATTGACTTTGGTGCTACAACTACTATCATGCCAAAGGTAGTATGTGAAGTCATGGGGATGGAATATACAAGGAGTAGTCTAGGAGTATTGTAGTTGGATGGGACCCTAGTCAAGATAGTGGGAGTAATCAAAGATATTCCTATTGTTCTACATAGCATACCGTAAATCATTGTTATTCAAGAAGTAGTGGTGGTTGACTTGGAACCATACTTTAGCATGTGTCTCTCGAGGGAGTTCATAGTGAAACTGGGAGGATACCTTTCCTTGGATTATTCACATTTGGATATTCCATTCAAAGGAAGGAGAATCCATATCTATAATGAAAAGCCATCCACTTTTCATATAGAAAATTTGGAAGAGGAAGAAAAGCATACTGGTGCAATCAACATGATGATGGAGGAATTACAAGAAGTGGACTTGATGGAAGAAGCACTTGGTGAGCTCCACCTTGAAGATGAGTTCTCACTCATGGATTTCAATGCGATGGTCAAAATTGACATCGGTTGTTACACTATAACCAAACTTGAGCAGATTGAAGAAAAGGTCCTTGATTCCCTAGACCCTATTGCAGATCAGTTATGGAAGTTGTATTTTGATGGTGCAAGGTGCAAGAATGGTGTAGGGGCTGGTATTGTTCTTGTTTCTCCTACTGGATTGTAGAAGACCTATTCGTATAGATTAACTTGGAGTTGTATGAATAATGTTATTGAATATGAAGCATTGTGTCTTGGTTTGAAAAAAGCTAAAAAGTTGGGCATAAAATAGCTGCAAATATTTGGAGATTCTGAGCTCATCGTCAACCAGACTACAAACAAGTGTGTGTCAAAGTAACACTACTTGAAGGCCTATCATAACAAGGTATGGGATTTGTTTGAGTCCTTTATAGCCTTGAACATTCAGGCGATTTCATGGGAGCAGAATAAACATGCAGATATTTTAGCTTCTCTTGGTGCTAATTACTCTCTTATAGAGCAAGTAGTCAGGAAACCCAAGACTGTGAGGGTAATTTATAGACCCTCAATCCCTGATAAGAATCTCTATTGGCAAGTGTTCGACAATGATGAGCAAATAGTCAATTTTTTGATTAAGGAAGTTGCAAGTGCAGATGATAGAGTACTTGTCGAGGAGGAAATGGAAGGAATGATTCAACTGAAGAATAATCACATTCCTAGGGGACTAATTTCACTGGAAAGTCTGTTTGACCAAAATGATAGGGTGGAGAAACATAAAATCAAGGTTGATGCGAAGGAATACAAGGAAATGCAGCTTGAGTCTAAGAAGGTGATCAAAGTCGAAACATACTGCACTTCAAAAGAACTGGAGGATATCAAGAACCTGTGTTATGAGTATCCTGATATTGTTTCTTGGAGCTATCATGATTTGAAGGGTTATGATAAAAATGTAATTCAACATACCATTGAACTGTAGGAGGGGGTAAAACCTTTTCGGTAGAAACAATGGCCTATCAATCCCAAAATTGAAGTGCTCATGAAGGCAGAGTTGTTAAAGATGTTGGAAGCAAAAATAATTTATCCGATTAAGCACTCAACATGGGTGGCAAACTTAGTGCCAATTCGAAAGAAGAATGGAGATATCCATCTGTGCATGGATTTTTGAAATCTGAACCAGGCATCGCTAAAATATCACTACCCCCTATCATAGATTGATCAAATCCTCCATGTAGTTTCTGGAGCACAGAGATTTTCATTGCTAGATGGTTTCTCTGGTTATAACCAGATATGGGTGAAGGATGAGGACCAACACAAGATGACATTCACTACCAAGTGGGGCACGTTTGCCTATCAAAGAATATCGTTTGGTCTTTCAAATGCTAGTGCTACTTTTTAGAGAGCCATGGATGTCACTTTCGGTGAGTTGTTAAATAGAGTTATTGTTATTTACCTTGATGACATGACTATTTTCTCACATCGTAGAGAAGAGCACATCTCTCATCTGAGACAAGTGTTCAAAAAATATTAAGAATTTGGAATTTCCATTAACCCAAAGAAGTCCATATTCACTGTCAAAGAAGGGAAACTTTTGGGACATGTGATTTCACAAGAAGGGTTGGCGATTGATCCTGCAAGGGCTGAGGCACTCTTGAAATTACCACTTCCAGTTAACAAGAAGGATCTACAGTCATTCTTTGGCTAGATAAATTTCATTCGAAAGTTCATTGTCGATTTTGCTCAGGTAGTGAAACCCATGACCGAGC
Organism: Wollemia nobilis; assembly: GCA_028583015.1. Lineage (NCBI taxonomy): Eukaryota > Viridiplantae > Streptophyta > Pinopsida > Araucariales > Araucariaceae > Wollemia > Wollemia nobilis. Next base: position 6,442,016 of record JAQPPZ010016059.1, on the reverse strand, counting down.
TCCTAAAAAAGAATGCAGATTTCAAATGGATAGAAGCACGAAGATAGGCTTTCCAGGAGATCAAGAATAGAATCACTCAAGCGCCAGTATTAATTAACCCAGATTATTCAAAAGACTTCATTCTCTATGCAGTAGGCGAACAAGAGAGTTATGTCACCGTTCTCACATAGAAGCAAGAAGATGGAGATGAAAATCTGATTGCCTTCTTGAGCCAAGTTATTGCACCACACCAGGAGAAGTATAATTTCATTGAAAAATAGGTGTATGTAGTTATGAAATCCTTAAAGAAATTTTGGCACTTCATCTCACAGAGCAAAACAGTCATCTATGTTATACATCCAGATGTCAGAAACTTTATTCTTCAAGGAGAATTAGGCGATAAGAGAGCAGGTTGGGTTTCAAAGATTCAAGAATATGATGTGGAGATCCGACCCACTAAGTTGGTTCGTGGAAGAGCTCTCTACCAAGAATTGGCCAAAAGTGCAGTCCCTGGAGCACTGACTTCAGTACAAGATGAAGAGCTTAGTGAAAGCATTTGTGCAAATCATGCTACAGTTGATCGTGATTGGATAGAGGACCTTGTCAAATTCTTTACCTCTAGGAAATGTCCATCACATCTTGATGCTTCACAATGATGAAGGTTTAGACTACAAGCACTCAAGTATGTCTTATTGCCAAGCGGGTTGTTTCACAAGAATATAGATGGAGTACTCCTCAGGTGTGTGAAGGATTCAAAAAAGGAGAAAATATTGGAAGAATTCCATTCTGGCTTATCTGGTGGCCATTATGCAGGAAGGCCTATGGCCTTGAAGATCATTCGAGCTGGGTATTTTTGGCCTACTCTTTTCATAGATGCTCACAAGGTGAGCTAGAATTGTGATAACTGTCAATGGTATGTTGGTAGAAATAAGAAAGCATCCTTGCCCTTACACCCGATTTAGGTGGAAGCACCATTTCAATAATGGGGCCTGGACTTCATTGGAGTTATTGACCCTCATTCATTCATAGAGCATAAATACATCTTAACTATAATAGATTATTTCACTAGGTGGGTAGAGGCCATCCCAACTAAAAATTAGATCAAGCTATAGTTATCTCCTTCCTTGAGGGATTGATCACCCGTTTTGGTGTTCCAGATGCTATTGTAATGGATAATGGGACTCCATTTATTGGGGCTAAGATCACTGAATTTGCAAGTAAGTACGAGATCTATCTCAAGACATCTTCTAACTATTATCCACAAGGAAATGGTTTGGCCGAATCCACAAATAAGAACTTATTGTAGATCTTGAAAAGAACACTGGGAAACAATAAGAGAAGTTGGCACCTACTATTGAACTAGGCTCTATGGGTAGATCGAATATCCATGAAGAATTCCATTAAAGCTTCCCCTTATTCTTTGGTGTATGGAAAGAAGTAGTTCTACCCACTCACATTGAGCTACCCATCCTCCAAACATTGTAGTTGTTCAAAGATGAAGATGATGAGTTTGATCCAATGAGTGCAAGGTTTGCTCAATTGTTACAACTAGAGGAGGAGAGAGAAAAGGTGTATCAAGCTTTCATCGAACATGCAAAGATGACACAAAGGTGGTTTGGTAAGAAGACAATAGAATGCAAGTTCCAGGTGGGAGATCTGGTTCTCAAATGGAATGAAAACAAAGCCAAGCTAGGAAAGCATCACAAGTTTGATGTGATTTGGGAAGGTCCATTTCAGGTTTCTATAGTGAATTTGGTAAATGCATATCATCTTTGGGATATGGATGGTTGGGATCTTCCAATTCTAGTTAATGATCTTCATCTGAAGGCCTATTTTCAATGAGGTGATCTAGAGGTACTAGTTTGTAAATATGTACATATTCCTTTTATTTCACTGCTTTATATATATATTTAAAAAAAAGAGAGGAAGGTATAACAGTTTGTTTTATCTTGCAAATATTTAAGTTTAAATGTTTCAGAGAAGCAAAACAAGAATGCTTGGAAGCACAAGGAAAGTAATTTAGTTGAAGAATCAAATCGTGAGGCCTAATTTTGGAGGTAAGAAGTATAAAATTAAAAGTACTTTCACCCCAAAAGGGGGTGAAAGTCCCATTCGCATCCCAGAAAGGGTGAACGAGTTTTAAAGAAGGTAAAGTTCTAAAATTCATGATTAAAAGACCAAAAGCCCCTTCGTCCCAAGAGAGGGTGAAATTCCCAGGTGCCTCCCAAAGAGGTGAACATATATATGCTCTAAGGCGATTGTGCAACCCGAGCACAATTTTAAAATAAAGTTGCTTTCACTGGGCGAAGGGGGTAAAAGTCCCAGTCGTCCCCAAAGGAGGCAAACGTATTATTGTAAAAGAAAGAAAAAAAATAAATTCAATATAAAAAAAAATGCAAAAGGGCTTTCACCCCAAATGAGAGATGAAACTCTCGTTCGCCCCTCATTGGGACGAAGATATGGAAAAGGTATACAACTCATGTTTTATTTAAAACACGTTCCGAGAAATTAAAATTGATCAAAGGCGTTTCACCTTGTGTATGGAGCAAGAAGTACTGTAAAAATGTGAAAGGCGCACGCACCGGCCCTTTTGGGTGACCGCATTGAAATTTTAATGCAAGGCAAAAATAAAAAATATATATAATATAAAAAAAAGAGAAAGAAATGCAAAAGTAGGAGTTGTATAAGGTTTTTTGGCATGCAAGCGAATATAAAAAAGAGATAAAAATCAAAAGGAAAAAATCCCTAAAATCAATGAAGTTTTTTTAAGAAAATCCATGCTTTTTCTAAACTTGGGAAAAAGGAGAAGCAAGAGGTGGTTTTAAAAGGAAGAGCATTCACCATCAATTCCATCAAGCAGGAAAAATATCTTCGGAGAAGAGCAATCTAGTTTTCAAGCGCACCCCCCAGAGTGATTTCACCCTAGAACATGATGGTTTTTGAGAGAGGATCATGCACATTAATGATGCATTTCTGGAGCAGTTAATTTAAAACATGCACCCAGATTTGTGTTGGGAGGCGATTTGGCCTTCTTGAGGAGCCAGATTCTCCCATGAAGCAAAAGAGTGCCCATTGGTCCCCAAGTGGAAAATTTATTTTTCCAAGACAGTTTCAATAGCCAAGGCACATTTTTCGAAGGCACAACACAGCGAGGAGGGCACACTTTTCAAAGTGATTTTCTAGTAAATTTTATTCAATTGCAGTTGGAGCTTGGAGATTAGTGCCTATTGAGAGAAACAAGGCACGCACTCTCCTGAATTTTCCAGGGGAATTTACTACATTTACTTCGGTAGTTGATGAACATTCTATAAATAGAGCATAGGTAAATTCGCTCAAGGAGTTTAAAATTCTTTAAAAAAAATTTGCCAATGTATTTTCAAGATTTTGTTGCAAAAATTGTAGAGTGCTTTCAAATTTGTTAGGGTTTATAGAATGGGTAAGAAAAGCAAAGAGGTGAAAGAGACTATGGAGCCTAAGCAGTCAAAGAAGTGGGTAGAAGGTGGGACAAAGTCCAAGAAGGCCCATAGAAATGAGAATGTGGACTTAGATCCGTACTCTAACACTATGGCAGAGGTTGGAGACTGTTTGATCACAAACAAGGGCATGGTGAAACTTTGGTAGGATGTAGAATTTGTAGTAAGTCAAGGATTGATGGTAGAAAGCCCTCTGATAGTGCCATTTCATGCATAGTTAGTTTGGTATTTGTGTACACCTGTGCACCCTTGCCTAGAGTTGGTAAAATTAATTGCTAGATTTTATAATCCACTTACTAGGTCGGTTCGAAAGGCCAATGGGGAGGTGCTTTTCTCTATCACCACCATCAAAGTGAGGGAAGCATTTGCCTGTGGGTTAAAGCCCTCATATGATATGACTTTTAAGAAATTGCACATCAATGAGCAAGAAGAAAGATATGTTTCTATGATGATGATGCACCAGTTTATGGAAATACAGTTAATCAAGGAGCCATAGCTAGGGCAACTTCCAAATCTACCAAAATATTTGTCAGAGTTCAAGAGCCCTGACTTGTATTCCATGCTAGCATGGGTCTCTGGTCTTCTAGCAGATTCTACAGTGCACAAGTGGCAAGCGGCATTGGTGCAATGTATATCTCAAAGGGAGTTTTATGCTCCAAGGGCCATGAGAAGGGACATAAATCCAATTTTTTTTATTGGGATGATTTTATTTATCGAAAGCTGCACGTCCAGTTGGAGAAACTATGCACGGGAGAAGAGACTTCATTCAAGCACACATCCTTCCTCGTTTGGTATTTCTTTTTTCATTTGCACCAACATTTTTCATTTATTGCAATAAAATAGGTTGATGAAAGAGATGAACTGTTGCCTATTTATATGTGGACTCCCACTTTGTCGAGGAGGGAGTCATACTATAGTTTCAATCACCTATTTTTGGGACCTACAATTGAGTTGATTTGTGGTCAAAGTGAAAGAGTGTCATGGGCAATGAAGGAGGTGGTTGCTATGGTAGAAAAGGGTGACATATTTTTGTTGACTCAGGGTATGGTCGTAAGAATTTATGGCTTCACGGGTAAGCCATTCCTGCTCCCATACTTCACCATCGAACATATTTTTGCCATGGAGGTGGTGCGCCAAATAGATTATGCTAATGATGTGTATGGAGTAGGGTATGACAAGAGAATGACTTGCAATATGCCTTTCAAGTTCGGTAGTATAGAAGTGAACCAAGTTGGGCAGAATAGGCTACTCACGGTGGCACTTCAAGACCTGGGGTTGATAGAACTACCACAATGGTGGAGATATGACCCATTGGGTAAATTTTTAGAAATAATCAAGGCCAAGACCTTCCATTGTTGTCCATGACCCAACATTCAGGAGAGGTATAATAATTTTGATGGGCATGACTTAGAGTGGCATATTGAAAATATGATGTCACTCCCACCCTGGCATGACTTCTATGAACATGAGGTTGAGTATAATTTGATGGTATACAAAAATTAGATTCCTCCACCTAGACTATTTAGTTAGGTGAAATAAAGTTAGCCCTTGTGGATCGAGGAAAAAATCATGAACTGGTGGATAATGCGGGTCCATAGAGGAAAAATTGCATCACCCTATGGGTTGAAGATGGATGAGGTATTTTTGGAAGCCTATGATGAGTATGTCAATGCCTATCAACCCATCGCTTTCACCAAGATCTTACCTCAAAGTTTTCAACATTCTAATAATGGTGAAAGCATGGCAAAAGAAGAGCACCCAACAGTTGAGGAAGAGACACCTGAGGAAGAAGAACAGTAGTATGTGTTTCAACGAAGATCACAATGGGTGAAGCACAAAGTTGATGAGGTACCTTTGTTGGAGAAGTAGACTATCTGAGAGGTGCTCCCATTCTCAAAAGCTATGAAGAAGCCAAGGACCGATGCTACTTCCTCATCTACTACTGTAGTTTTGGCTATTGCAGTTCCCATAGTTGCAGTTGTTTCAACGATTGCTAATTCCCCTCTGTTGGTGTCAGATGCTCTGATGAGCATCACTCAAATATTCCCATTGATTCATGAACAATCGAAGGACCAGTATATGGAGGACCAGTAGGTGGAGGTTGTTAACCTTGAGGAGGAAGTGAAGGAGCAATAAGAAGAAATTATTATGCAGCCACTTCCATCACCGGAACACACGGTGCCTGCACCCAAAGGTACATCTTTCTTTCCCTCTTCTTCTACTTCAGAGCATGTAGTGGTTGTTAGTTTATTTCTCCTAGTTTCTACATCAATCTCTCCCCTTCCCCTCCCTCTCCCCCCCCCCCCCCCCCCCCCCCCTCCCCCCTCCTTCTCCCCCTCCCTCTCCCTTTATTTTAGTTCGTTTGCATCAAGGCCAAACCCATTTTTGTGCCCTTCCCCTTCCATTGCTACTACCACTTTCACTGAGGCTGTAAGTATGCAAGCTCCTCCAAGAGTGAGTGTAACTATAGTTAAACCTGATTCCTCCATCCACTCCATTTTTTTGGTCCCTCCTCTCCTAGCCATCTCCTCTGCTTCCTTTGAGCTCGACCGTTCATATATTTTGATACCTTTCACACCATTTTTGGAGTTGCAAGTACTTCCTAAACTTGAGGTGGTACCTAAGCAGCCAGACGTAGAGAAAATCAATCGAGTGCACCTCAGTTCATCATAGTGGTTGAAAAACACAGAAGGAAATAAGCATTGGCTCTAGCTCAACCTCTCAAGAAGGTCACCTTTGATCCGGTTGCCATGGAGGTTCACACAACCAAGATCACTCCCCTGGTCCAGAAGTTGTAAGGAGAAATGATATCGAGTGATTACGCTTGTGAGACTATGATAGAGGACCTAACTAGGATTGACCCCACTAGAGAAAATGGGGAATATACAAGTTGATATGAGCTCAGTCTATTTGCATGGCGAGTATTATAAGCAGAGATTTTATGATGCCAAAATAAATATTACCGAACTCGAAGATGCTTTGGTAGCAAGTAGAGCACAACAGGAGAAGACAACCATGAAGAATGAACACTTGCATCAATAGGTTGGAGTGCATCAAAAATAAAGGGATGCAGTGAGGCTAGAGATGCAAGCACTCAGGGTGCAACTGGAGGCCATACAGAATCAACTGGTAGAGAAGGCCACACAGGTTGTAGGCTTCTCTCTAAAAATAATCAAAGAGGCTCACCTTCGCTTAACCCAGAGTTGTGAAAAGTTGGCAGCCAAGGTAGTTTAGGTTTTGCATTATCTCTATGCAGCCTAGATACAGATACAGTTGGGCCAACAGTTGATTGATACCACAGAGGAGATGCTGGAACCCCATATGGAGATGGCTATAAAAATCCAAGCTCTGGCTCAGTCCAGCATGCACATTCACCCCCTAAGTGAAATGGATCATGCTTGGTCTACCACCAAGGTCATGTTGTGTAGTTATTTTTAGAGAATGGACCTAGTGAGAGAAGGTAGGAAGATCCTTAATGCCATAGAGCGAGAGCATACTATTTCCATGATTCATTTTGATGCTCTCATCGATATGGGCTTTCCAATTTTTACTGATGAATGGGGTGAACCTCTACCAAAGGAACAATTGGAAGTGGCCTAGAAGAATTTTGTGGAAGATACCTCAAAGATTGATAAATGGGAGGAGCCCATCACAGAGGAACAAGTGCTACCACTTATGAAGAAGTTTACCCGCATGGAGCTATCATTGTTTGAGCTAGCCCAATGAGCGAAGCGCCTTAGTCTAGAGGATGTCCAGAACCTATGGTATGTGTATGAGTCACTGAGTGTTCCTTGCCTATTCACTACACATGCTTGGGAGGAGGTAGTTGTAGTCTATGAGGTTACCTATGAAAGCTTGAATGAGCAGGAGGAACGGGCAATTGTGGAGCAAGCAACAATGGAGTAGGAGAAAGCAAAAGTTCTATGAGTAGCTATAGAGGTAGAGGTAACTGAGAAGGTGGCAGAAGAGTAGGTGCATAGAAAAATGCTTCCACATCAGGAGCGCCAGCCAAAGCCATTGGTAAGAAGACTCAATAAAGGATCCCAATGGATAAAGGCTTGGGATCGCTTGCATCCATGCGAGTTGGATACCCCATGAGCCACCAGAAATATTGGCAATTTTGACAATATGCCACATTAAAATTTTGATGAAATTTTATTGATTGTAAAATCGATAAATATATTAATACTATGATATAGTATTTTCAGCCTATATGATATGTTACAATTTTTGTACATATTAACTTCTTTTTTTTTCATGTATTTCTTGCTTGGAAATAATGGATGTCACAAGACAAAATATTTATGGATAAAGGTGTGAGAAATATCAGTAAAAGTCACCAGATAGCATCACAAAGAGCATTGCTCCAAGGTTTAGAGTTGGGCGAAAATGATTCCTTTGTTTTAAAATTGGGTCATTATGCAAAAGGAACGACAAAGGCATGTTCACCTCTAAGTTGGGGTGACTGACACGTTCGCCCCATTCTGGGGCGAACGTGATATTTTTACAAGGAAAATGGAGAGAAAATGGGTTAAGGTTCGAATGGAGATGCTTTCACCCCAAATGAGGGATGAAAGTCCCTTTCGCCCCACTTTGGGGTGAAAAGCCATTTAAAAAATTAAGTGAAGAAGGCACCCAAAGTTGAAGTGTAGGAAAAATAATGTAGAGTGTGTTCACCCCAAAGTTGGGGTGAAAGCTTCGTTCACCCCACTTTGGGGTGAACATCATTTTAAAATTGCTTAATGAAAGGCGTTGACAAGTCAACAACGCTTTCACCTCGATTGAGGGGTGAACGTTCCATTCGCCCCTCCCGGAGGCGAAAGCGCAATAAAGGGAGAGTTTCGATGAATATAAACGAAGTTGCAAAGTGCCAAAGAAGACGTTGAAAATTCAATGGTGCATTCACCCTAGGAGGGATCTAAATGTCACATTCACCCTTCATTGGGGTGAAGCTACAAAAAATGGTCGATGATGCATCCAAGGTTTTATTTCAAGGTGAATGAGAAGAGATTAGGCATTGAAGAGTCAATGCAAATTTCACCCTTGTGGAAGGTGAAAATGCCTTTTTCCCATTCTGGGGGTGAACATATATTTTAAAAAAATAATGATCCTCTATTGAAGGCGCTTGTGCTTTGGAAGGAAGAAAAATCTTAATTGTTCCTTTTAGGGGTGAAACAACATGAAAGTGGTTCAAAGCAGTCGTTTTGCTCATATTTTTGTTGTTGCAACAAGGGAGAAGGGTGTTGTGTGATGAATTTTAATTCGAGCAAAGTCAGTGGCCATGTGTGAATGCAAGACTTTTAAAAATTCAATGAAGACTTTTATGAGGCACCGAGACCAAATGGCATATTTAATGATTGGGGTAGAAGTTACTGAGATTGCTGATTTCGTGCTAAAAAGAGCTGCAGTTTTTTAATCACAAGGTGATTGCTATTAGTTCCAAGATATTCCAAACAAGGATAAATTTTTGAGGCATAGCAAGTTGTCGATCGCCTTTGCAGATTTTTGTGCACCGACGCCCAAATATACCAATTTTTGGAGGTGTTTCCTTAAAAACTGGATCACTATTTCAAAAAGATAAATTTTCAAGATTTCCTAGAAGGAATTTCCTCACCATGGTTCCTGATCGACAAACATTTTGTCTCAATGTGTATTAAATGAAAGAGGCGAAAACCTCTATAAATACTACTCAATTTCCATTGTAAAAAGGAGGATAGACATTCTACAGAAAAACTATTCAAGTTTTCTACATAAATAGAAGAAGTTGTGGCTTCTGATTTTGCAAATAGTCTCTTTGTGTGATTTCTTTCTCTTTAAGCATTTCTATTTAATATTCATGTTTATTATCTGCTGTTAAGTTTAAATTTTGCACCTGGATTTGGGCATTGCTGGTGTAAGTGTGAATACTGGAATGCGATTATGGAAGTTGTCTCCAGGATACTATAAGTAGATTCTCTTGCTCTCCTTTCTATTTTATGCTGCTATAACACTTGGTTGGAATTCCTATTGCTAGTCTATCCCCAATCCTACACCTTCGACCTGTGGCCATATTTCCCATTTCTTTCCAGTTATTTCCAATTTCTTTCCCACAACTCTAGTCTTAAACCAGTGTAGGATTAGTAAGGGAGCCAACCCTCTCTGGAGATTGGCACGAAGGACATTTCTTTCCTTCGACCTTTCAATGTTGGCCATGTCTAGGGTGCACAAATGCATATTTTGTATAATTAGGCAGATATTTGACCAAAAGGATGCTATTTTATTTATTATAAGCCTTGATATCATATTATTTTGATCATATTACTCTAATATTAATATATTTACATTGGACTTTAATATTGTGGCTAATTTTAATTTGATCTTGTGAAATATTTTGCTATATTTTGTGGTAGATAGGATTAAAAAACCAACAATTCTATAAAAGCTACCACCAGAATCTATCCAGTTTGATGGAGTTATTTATTAGCTACCATTAAAATTAGCTTTTTCCATTTTGATAAAGTTTATTTAGATTATGTCCACTATAAAGGTAGTGTAGACTTGGTCCCTATATTTTAAAGTTATTATTGAGTAGCGTAGGCTAGAGTCTTTCCACTAGGTTGAAGGAAAACTAGTGAAGACCAAGACTCAACTATATTAAATATAAGGACCAACTTAGAAGAGAATTTGGACATTGATAACCAACTTAGAAGAAGGTTGGAATTTCGAGGACATCCAAAGTCATGTTGATCATATTTTTGGATTATCTAGAGAAGAAGAGGAGAATCACTATTGAAGATTGAAAGAGAGCCAACTCAAAAGAAAGTTGGTCATTCTAGAATAAAGTCACCCAAATTTTGGCATTCTCTAAAAGGAGAATAGTTACTAATTGAATAAGAATAAACTCAAAATATAGTTGATAATCCAAGGACATTCAAATTTATGTTGATAACATTTTGGATTCTATAGTAAAGAGGAGAACCATATTGGATTCTTAGGTACGACCTATGATATTTAGGATCTTAGAAAATAAGATAAGCAATAGAGATTTATCTATAGAAGTTTGAGAAGCTTCCTACAATGGATAGAGAAGAGTTTCAACTTTTAAAGGTAGAACAAAGAAAGAAGAAATAAAGAGAAGAAGAAGAGCACCAAAGTGCAGAAGAAGAAAATGATAGAGTTGCAATAGAGATAGAAATAAGATAGATATATAAATTATATATCATTCTTGAAGAAGAATAAAGAAGCATATACATCTTACTTTATATAGATTCAAGCATTCAGTTGAAAGCTATAAGTAGTAGAATAAGAATCAACTCATAGAGATATTTGACCTTATCATATCTGTAAAGCTATAAATAGTAGAAGAAGAATTAGGTCATAGAGATATTTAACCTTGATATATTTGTACCAGTAGAAGAAAAGTTTTTAAGAAGCAATCCTAAATTGAATATAAGAGGGCTAGAGAAGCCCACATTGAATATAAGAGGGCCAAAAAAGCCCACATTGAATAATAGGGTTGAGAAACCCATAATGAATATAAGAAGGCTAAGAAACCTTTATTCAAGCTTTTTAGAAAGAAAGAATGAATAGTAAGCAAGAAGGAAAAACACGAAGGAAGATCAAGCATTGAGAAACATAGATGAATAGCAAGCTTAAAATCAGAATAAAAAAAGGAAAGAGTGGCCAATAAATGCCAATAAAGAAGAGTTAGTAGCCAACATTGACATAAAACGTGGCCCATTCTAGTGCAGTGATTTGATAAGCCTACACATGAAAAGAAGGTAAAAGAAACACAAAATAGATAAGGTCTTCTACAATTAGAGAGAAACAAAAATGCTTGATCTAATCCAAGCATAAGATTAAGGAGAATGAGTAGATACATAGAATAGAGAGACCAATCTCATCTATAGTATTGTGATAAAGAAAGACCAGTCTCATCTACACCACACAGAGACAAACCTCATCTATAGGACTATGATCGAGAAAGACCAATATCATCTTGAAATCACTTGATCTCATCCTAGTATTACCTAAGTGAAGACTAGGAGCAAGGCCCCTTGGACTTACCAAGCGAATACTAGGAGCAAAGTCGCTTGGAATTCCTAATCAAATATTAGGATCAAAGTCACTTGGACTTCCCAAGCAAATACCAGGAAAAAAGCCACTTGAACTCCTTCAAGTGAAGACCAACAACTATGAATTCCCTAGGTAAATATAAGTTGAAGATTTGCTTGAGCTTCTCTAGTGAAGAGTGGTAATAGAATCACCCGAACATCATCAAATGAATACAAGAAAATAAATCATTTGATCTTAACCAAGTGTAAGTTATTCGTCCTTCTCATAATTAGAATATTAAGCAAAGGACAAAAAAATATGAGAGCAACCAATATATGTATTAGCATATATGTAACATCCTCGCCACTTGATACTATATTATTTGGAATAATGTGATACTACGATAAGTTCTATGGTGTAGGTGAAGGTTTTTGAGCAATGGTAGCATTCTAGATGAGAAGAACACCCACCTCCTAGCAGAGTTAGAGATTGAGGACATCAGGAAAGGTGGAAGATGATGTTTGTGCTATATGCACCTTGGCTATGGGTACATGGAAGCCCATAGAAAATAAGTTCATGTAGATCATGTTTACCGGTGATTGCATTTTATGCATGGAATGTTGTTTGTAGTTCTTTAAATAATAATAATAATAATAATAAAATATAATAATAAAAATATATATAATGGAGAATTAATATATATAGGAGTATAAATATTTATTTTAAAAAAATAAAGAGGAAATTTTTAGCTATGACACTTGTACATAGCAAAATGAATTTCCATATAATATTTGGAGGCCAAGATTTAATAAATGTATAAATACATCATAATAACACTTAACCTCCAAAAGGGACCACCATCTGGTGTGTGAATGAAAAATTGTCCTATTTATGTGTCACCATTAAACACAAAGTAAAATCCTTAAATAGACGTTAAAGGGATTTGTTAAGGGCATTGGGAGGTAGAGTAATCAGCAGGTAGCATCATTCTAACTCTTAGGTGAAAGGTTGGTTCCGCAATGAAGGATTTTGAGAAGATTTGTTCATCTCCGAATAGACAATTAAGTAGCATGGAAATGAATTTTGTCCATCTAGCGATAAAAATGCAGTGTATATGTTAGTCATTATAATTCTTATGTTGCTATGATGTTGTTCATATGGTTGGAAAACTTATAAAAATGTATAGGGATGGGTTTAATATTTATCTTCAAAAAAATCAATCAACACATAAATAGGTGAAATAGGAACAGTTCGTTTGTATGCATTTTAGGTTAGTTTTTGCATCTAGGAATGCATACATGAAAGACCAAGTCAAATCCATGACATCCTTAAATCTTGAGCTCTGCATCTAAGTAGAAACAATATGGAAGTTTCTTTTCAAGCTGTATGTTCATTTGGATTTATGTGCAATGGGTGACCTTAGGGAGCCAAGCGATATAATGGAGGCTAAAGTGCTTGAGGTAGAATTAAACTGAAAGTCTAAATGTTGGAAACGTAGCTGGTTGCACAATGTTTAGTTACAACTTGCTGGTACACTTCCATAATTTCTTCTTAATGAGAGCTTGGTATGGGCGAGTCTCTGCACAATGACAAACATTTTTTTTAAGAAAAGAAATATAGGCTATAAGAAAATTGAAAGCTTTTTATTTATACTGTGTATTTTATGTAAACAATTTAATTAAAGATAAAACATCAAATGAATGCATGGCAAAATGAAGATTTATTATTATGTATGTTGTTGTAGTTCCTTGAGATACAACTGCTTTAAATGAAGTTTAATTGTGTTTTCTAACCTGTTTTCCTTAAACCATGCTAGTGTAGGGTAGTTTCAACTTGTAGTGTCTATGATTCACGATGCTGGATCTTGTAAATTTTTCGTTTAAGATTTTTATATATTATCAATGTTGAAAATAGTATTATACTAGAATGTCACGATGGGCACTGGTTCTGGGTAATTAAAAAAATGTTTGGATTATCTATTTACCAGTGCTGACTCATGGAATAGGATCTGTTTTAAAACACTATTTGAAATCATCTTATCTTAGCATAAATTTTAGTTAAAACAAAATAGGCTATGATTTGAAGTCACATGATTAGTAGTAAATAGATGCGGATCCTTAAACACCGTGCCCAATGCCTAGGAAAACTGCGTGATTATATTAGTATAAACTCTTATTTTATTTATAGAGATTTCATATAAAACAACATGACTAAACATGAAATAATCTCGGAATGCGGATCTAAAGTTTATTTCTTTACCTTGGATGGATTTTGTATTGTGAGAAAAAAAATTGTGAGACCTTACTTACCTATAATAGTGGTCGATTAAGGAAAATCTCTATGATAGTAATTTAATTATTCTTAAGGAAGCTAGAAATTTAACTTTCATGTATGAAAAAAGCATTCTATTTTCTAATAGGATACTAATTCTTGGTGATGACTTTACCTTAAAGGAAGTGTTAGGATGGAATATATTTAAAGAAAAATGACTTTTATAAATTAGGAGAGACAATAAAAAAAAATAAGAAATAATGTTTTCTTTCATTAGGGGTTTAACTTACTAAAATAGAGTACATAAGTGGCTAGATATATGGTATGCATAAAAGAATTGTTAGAACTTAAATAGACTTGTAGTTATGTGGTTAAGGAAACATTGGTATTATTTAAATATTTTCAGTTAACTTAATAAATTTTTAGTTACATAAGTAAATTCAAATGTTTGTTATATAATGTATGTTTAGTATTAAGACAAAGATTTATTTCATTGAAAAGTTCTTTTATTTTTGAGCTTATTTTTTAATTTTGCAACATGTATGAATGAGCTTATATGACAATTATGAAACTTTAAGAGGACAAAATCACCAGAAAGCTATTTCCATGAGATACTTTGAAGAGTAAAAGTAAACAAATATCGGATATGTATAGTACAAAATTAAAATAAATACTTGAATGAAAGCCAATGCTTATCAAGGAGGATAGCACCAACCCATCTCTGATAGCTAGCGGTGGTAGCTACCGTGAACTAGTGTTGTCAATATTTTAGCCTGGTGATAGAATGGAGGTTCACACTAATGTGGGGAAGAGACAATGGTATAGAAAATTATCTCTAGACAAAACATGTGTAGTACATGATGATACTCACAAACCTGATTCGATTGTGGAATTTCCAGTGGGACTCATAACCAGAGGACTAGTTTTTGAGGTTGAAAGGTCCAAAGATAGATGGTATGGGCAACATTATCGTCAACTAGAGCTAGGACTAAGAAATATGGTCCATGGCCATGTGATGGTGGACCCTAATAAAACCTTAGTTGAAGGTCAATGATCAGTCATGGGTATAGTGATGCTAGTTCCAAAGCATATAACAATTGAGCTCAAAATAAGAATTGTGAATTCTCAAGTTTTGGAACAAGGGAATTATCGCATCCACTCTTCTAGGTGTAAGATCCATTAAGCTAGCAGTGGCAGCTACCATGAATTATCACAATAAAATAGAGGTTCTACGTGTCCACTTCCAAGTGTTATAGGTTGTGGAAGAGAAAACCCTAGCCAAGATCTGCTGATACTCGAGAGAGAGATAAGATCCATTAACGACAACTTTAAGCAAGAAGCTGGCTAGTCTTGAGCACTTAGGTCACCATATGTAGTGGTAGGAAAACTTAAAGTGCAATCTTTCTATGCCTTGTGCTACAGTAAAATGGGTAAAATAGAGAACATAAGCTACATAAGTATATACTTTTAACAAAAAAAATTGTTTTTTTGGGTAATTAACAACCAGGTGAGTAGACCTAGGTTGTGACATTTGGTATCAAAGCCTAGGTTGTGAAACCTTGGCTAATAACATAAATAGTTGTTTTGACATAACTCTTTTGATGCCAGGCATGGCAGGTACCTCGCGGAGGACCAGTGTGAATCTGCAAGAGGAGATTGCAGAGGTCCCGAGGAAGGGACCAAGATGACTTGTGAAGGAGTCTGAAAGGGTGCAAGCTACTGAAATACCATGGTGAGTGGTCAGGAAATAAAAGGAGTTGATAGCTATGAGAGCTACTCAGAATGATGAGAATATGGCTCAAATGATTCAGCTCATGCAAGATCAACTAAACCAACAACGTGAGCAAATGGAAATCTAGAAAGCTCAAATGAGTGAGCATATGGATCAGCAATGGGCACAGATGGCCTAGAAATAGGAACTAATCACCCAACAATAGAAAGTCATTGAAAATTTGACTAAGAGAAAGGAAACTAAAAATGTAAGTGAGTTTCCAAAGGGTTCCTCGAGGAGGAAGGTGGGTGAGGAGTTGAAAAAGGAGATAAAGAAGTTGGATATCTCTAAATTTTATGGAAGGGGTGATGGTAAAACCATCGTTAATTGGCTGAGTGAAGCCGAGGGGTATTTTGCAATTCAGCCCCTTTGCTCTGAATCTAAAACTACTTGGGCAATGGCACATTTAGAGGGTCTTGCAAGAGACTGGTGGACCACATACAAGAAAATTACTCATAAGGAAGTGACAGATATACCTTGGGAAGAATTTGAAAGAGAATTCAAAAATCGCTTTCTTACTAAACAATTCTATATTGAGAAACATGGAGAGTTCACCAACTTACGACAAGGCAATATGACGATAATTGAATATTACCAGAGGTTTGTGCAACTTCTTAAGTATGCCCCAAAATTTGATGGGCAAGAAAAGTTCAAAGCTCATAAGTTTGTTATGGGGCTACACCCAAAATATAGTCAACCGATGGGAAGAAAAGTACCTCAAACATTGTCAGTTGCCTATGACGTTGCTCGATATGAAGAATCAAGCCAAAAAGAGGTAAAGGCTTACTATCAACAAGTTGAAAGAGAAAATTCAAGGAAAAGAAGGTACCCCAAGCAAAATAGAGGTAAATAATAGTACAAGAAATTCAGATATGGAGGGCATAATAGAAATGATAATAGAAACAAGGGTAAATACTAGGGGTACAGAGGGCAACCAAATCGAAGGAATTTTTAGGAGAAGAAAAACAACAATAGGGAACAGGGTAAAAATGGTAATCAGAATAAGGAAAGTGATAAACAAAAGAAATATGGACCAAATGCATGCTTTGCGTGTGGGGCACTAGACCATTTTTCCAGATAATGCCCAAATAGAGCGGATCGTAGGAATCCCACTAAGGAAGCACCACACAAAATTTTTGCTACCATAGGTAACCCTAACCTTTTGGGGCAAGCTACTCCATTTTTTATTAAAGGAAAACTAGGCAAAAGAGATGTACACATTTTAATTGATAGTGGTGCTACAGATAGTTTCATTTCAAATAGTATTTTGAGGGATATACCTATTAAACCTAGGATTATGGCAAAAGGGTGGCAAGTCGAGTATGGCTCGAGATAAACTTACTTAGTCAACCAATGTCTATTTGACCCACAAATAGAAATACCTCAAGGAAAAATCAACTAGCACCTGTATGTGGCTCCTTTGCATGTATTTGATATATTATTATGAGTAGATTGGATAAAAGCTCATAAGACCTTGCTAAAATTTGAGTAAAGGTAGTTGGAATTTACGAATGACGCTAATCAGCAAATCCGTATCCACTGTAATCGAACATCTCTTGAGCCCCATTTGATGACCACCATGCAGGTCAAAAGAGCCTTGAGGAAAGGATGTAAACTGTATGTGGTTAAATTGAACAAAAAGGAGGAAACTGACTCAAGTTCTACATTATTCCAACAATACCCAGTGTTAAATGAATTTAGGGATGTCTTTCCTAAAGATCTGCCTGGACTACCTCCAAAAAGGGAGTTTGATTTTTCAATTGAGCTCATGCCAGGAGCAACTCCAGTAGTCCGAACCCCTTATTGTATGACACCTCTTGAGTTGTAGGAGCTTAAAACTCAACTACAAGATTTGTTGGAAAAAGGGCACATTAAACCCAGTGTGTCACCATGGGGAGCACCGGTTCTATTTGTAAAAAATAAAGATGGATCCCTGAGATTATGCATTGACTATAGGATGCTTAACAAGATGACAGTAAAGAATAAGTATCCTTTACCCAGAATTGATGATCTATTTGATCAGTTGAGAGGGGCTACAATATTTTCTAAGATTGACCTTAGGTCAGGATACCATCAGTTAAGAATCTAGGAAGAGGATACCTATAAAACTACTTTTAGAACTTGATATGGACATTATGAGTTCATGGTATTACCATTTGGGTTAACAAATGCACCAGTTACATTTATGAATTTGATGAACAGCATGTTTCGAGAACAGTTAGACCGATTTGTGCTAATATTTTTGGATGATATTTTGATTTACTCCTAAAATAGAGAAGAACACGATGAACACATGAGGATAGTGTTAGAAGTTCTCAGGAAGAATCAATTATATGGTAAGTTGTCCAAATGTGAGTTCTATACATCACAAGTTCAATACTTGGGGCACATTGTCTCAGCTAAAGGAATAGTCATAGATCCTAAAAATATTGAGGCCATAATAGATTGGCCAGCTCCAACCAATGTATCAAAAGTAAGAAGTTTTATGGGGATGGCTGGTTACTATCGATGATTTGTTAAGGGGTTTTCAAAAGTTGCATTTCCCATTACCAACCTACAAAGAAAAGGAAAAGCATTTAGGTGGACAACACAGTGTGAAGAAGCCTTCAGAATTCTTAAGGAAAAGTTGACAACTGCACCTATACTAAAAATACTTGACCCAAACAAATAATTTATGGTTTGCATTGATGCCTCATTGGAGGGACTAGGTGGTGTTTTGATGCAAGATGAGGTCGTAGTAGCATATGAGTCCAAGAAACTCAAGAAACATGAGATAAACTATGCTACACATGATTTAGAGCTAGCAATAGTAGTTCATGCTCTTAAGATTTGGAGGTATTATCTTCTAGGAAAGCCCTTTGAGCTTAAAACCGATCATCAGAGTTTGAGATATATTTTTACTCAGCCTCTATTAAATGCTCGACAATGAAGATGGATGGAGTTTTTGGTTGAATATGAATTTGGTATTGAATATATCAAAGGGAAAGAAAATAAACTGGTAGATGCTCTCAGTAGGAGAAGGCATATAGCAACTCTTACAAAATGTCAATATGGGCTGAAGGAGCAGATCATGGAGATGCAGAAGAATGATGAGTTTTGCAAACAATGTCGTAATAAGGTTGAGCGAGAACCAAATCGGCACAGAGATTATAATATCAAGCAAAATTTGGTGTATTTTTGAAATAGAGTAATAGTACCCAATGATGAAGGACTTAAAAGAACTATCCTACAGGAAGCTCATTATGCACCATATTCTACTCATCCAAGGGTAATTAAGATGAGGGAAACACTAAAAAAGACTACTTTTGGCCTGGGATGAAAAAATATGTAGTGCAATTTGTTGCAAGATGCCTGGAATATCAGAAGGTCAAAGCAGAGCATCAACATCCTGGTGGAAAGTTGCATCTGTTTGATGTACCAGAATAGAAGTGGCAAGTGATATCCATGGATTTTATTGTTGGCCTTCCCAAGACATGATTTTAGCATGATGCAATATTTGTGGTAGTGGATAAATTAACCAAAGTAGCACATTTTATACTAGGTAGTGTTTGTGATGATGCAACAGCTATAGCGCAAAAATTTACTCAAGAAATTGTAAGACTACATGGGTTTCTGAAATAATCATCTTGGATAGAGATTCAAGATTCACTTTTGAGTTTTGGTAAGATTTACACCGAGCTTGGGGAACAAAGCTCAATATCAGCACTGCTTATCATCCTGAGATAGATGGACAGACCGAGCGGGTCAATCAAGTGCTAGAAGACATGCTACGCATGTATTGTATGGACCACCAAAGTAAATGGGAAGATTATCTCTTCCTAGTGGAATTTTCTTATAACAACAACTATCATACCACGTTGGGCATGGCCCCTTTTGAGGCCCTATATGGGCATAGGTGCAGGACACCATTAACGTGGGATAATTTGGATGATCGAGAAGTGATCGGTCCTAATGCTGTTAAAAACATGGAGGTCCAACTTAAAGAGATTCACTAGCGACTTCGTGAAGTCGTTGATCGCCAGAAGAGTTATGATGACCTAAAACGAACCCCTCAAGAATTTATATTTGGTGACAAAGTCTTCCTTAGAGTCAAGCCAACCAAAAGTTCAATTAAATCCACTAAATTAAGCCCCAGATTTGTTGGTCCTTTTGACATTGTTGCCAAAATCAGTCATGTTGCCTACAAGCTCGCATTGCCACCAAACTTGTCAAAAATCCACAGTGTTTTCCATGTGTCCCTCCTTCATAAATATATAGCTGACCCATCTCATGTTTTGGATGTATCTCATTTGCAGACGTCGGACCCGCAGCTCATTGAGGTTCGACTAGTTAATATTTTGGGCTTTAGAACTAAACAACTGAGAAAGAGGATAGTGGAGTAGTGTAGGGTCCAGTGGGACCACTACTCCAAGAAATATGCCACATGGAAAGATATTTCTGCCATGAGAAATAAATTTCCTTATTTATTTGAAAACTGATGACCAAAAGACAATTACCATATTTGCATATGAAATGATATTTTGCTTTATGTTTGGCATAATGAGATTTGATAATAGAATTTGATATGCTGGATATGACTATTGTATATTATTTTTGTTATATACTTATGTATCTATGATCAGATGTTGTTATATATTTTTGTATTTATGATAAGATATTATGAAAACCTACCTTTGTATTTTTAACTAACACAAGAATTGTGTTAATTCCTAGAGGGGGAGTAAGTAACATCCCCGCCACTTGTTACTATCTTATATGGAATAATGTGATACTGCGATAAGTTTTGTGGTGCAGGTGTAGGTTTTCGAGCAATGGTAGCATTCTAGATGAGAAGAACACCCACCTCCTGGTGGAGTTAGATATTGAGGGCATCGGGTAAGGTGGGATATGATGTTTGTGCTATATGCACCTTGGTCGTGGGTACATGGAAGCCCACCAAAAATAAGTTCATGTAGATCATGTTTGCCTGTGATTGCATTTTATGCATGGAATTTAGTTCGTAATTCTTTTAAAAATAATAATAATAATAAAATATAATAGTAAGAATATATATAATGGAGAATTAAAATATATAGGAGTATAAATATTTATTTAAAAAAAAAAACAAAGAGGAAATTTTTAGCTACGACACTTATACATAGCAAAATGAATTTCCATATAATATTCAAAGGCCAAGATTTAATAAACATATAATACATCATAGTAACATTTAACCTCCAGAAGGGGCCACCATCTGGTGTGTGAACGAACAACTATCCTATTTATGTGTCACCATTAAAAAATAAGTAAAATCCTTAAATAGATGTTAAAGGGATTTTTTAAGGGCATTGGGAGGTAGAGTAATCAATAGGTGGCAACATTCTAACTCTCCGGTGAAAGGTTGATTCCACAGTGAAGGATTTTGAGAAGCTATGTTCGTCTTCAAATAGACAAGTAAGTAGCATGAAAACAAATTTTATCCAGCTAGCGGTAAACATGCAGTGTATATGTTAGTCATTATAATTTTTATGTTGCTATGATGTTGCTCATATGGTTTGAAAACTTTTGAAAATATATAGGGATGGGTTTAATATTTATCTTCAAAAAAAAAATCAATCAACACATAAATAGGCGAAGTAGGAATAGTTCATTTGTATGCATTTTAGGTTAGTTTTTGCATCTAGGATTGCATACATGAAATACCAAGTCTGACCCATGACATCCTTAAATCTTGAGCTCCGCCTCTGAGTAACAACAATGTGGAAGTTTCTTTTCAAGATGTCTATGCATTCAGACCTGTGTGCAATGGGTAACCTTAGGGAGCCAAGCGATATAATGGAGGCTGAAGTGCTTGAGGTAGAATTAAAGTGAAAGTCTAAATATTGGAAACATAGCTAGTTGTACAGTTTTTAGTTATGACTTGCTGGCATGCTTCCATAATTTCTTCTTAATAAGAACCTGGTATGGGCTAGTATCTATGCAGTGGCGGATGTTTTTTTTTAGAAAAGAAATATAGGCTATAAGAAAATTGAAAGCTTTTTATTTATAGTGTATATTTTATGTAAAAAGTTTAATTAAAGATAAAACATCAAATAAACACATGGTAGAATGAAGATTTATTATTATGTATGCTGTTGCAGTTCCTTGAGATACAACTGCTTTAAATGAAGTTTAATTGTGTTGTCTAACCTGTGTTCCATAAACCATGCTAGTGTAGGGTAGTTTCAACTTGTACAATCTATGATTCATGATGCTGGATCATGTAAATTTTTCTTTTAAGATTTTTATATATTATCAATGTCAAAAACAATATTATACTGGAATGTCATGATGGGCACTAGTTCTGGGTAATTAAAAAAATGTTTGGATTGTCTATTTTTTTTATTGAGTAAATACCTTGTATACACATCCACCATGGGGATTGAACCCGAGTCACATCATCGATAATGCAAGTGGCGTCCTTGTGTGATTAGCTTAGTATAAACTCTTATTTTCTTTCTAGATATTTCATATAAAACAACATGACTAAAGATGAAATAATCTCGGAATGCGAATCTAAAGTTTATTTCTTTACCTTGGATGGATTTTGTATTGTGAGAAAAAAAAATTGTGAGACCTTACTTACCTATAATAGTGGTTGATTAAGGAAAATATATATGATAGTAATTTAATTATTGTTAAGGAAGCTAGAAATTTAAATTTTATGTATGAAAACAAGCATTCTATTTACTAATAGGATACTAATTCTTGGTGACAACTTTACTTTAAAGGAAGTGTTAGTATGGAATATATTTAAAGAAAAATGACTTTTATAAATTAGGAGAGAAAAAAGAAGAATATTTTCTTTCATTAGGTGTTTAACTTACTAAAATAGAGTACGTAAGTGTTTAGATATATAGTATGCATAAAATAATTGTTAGAACTTAAATAGACTTGTAGTTATGTGGTTAAGGAAACATTGATATTATTTAAATATTTTTAGTTAACTTAATAATTTTTTAGTTACATAAGTAAATTAAAATGTTTGTTATATAATGTACGTTTAGTATTAAGACAAAGATTTATTTCATTGAAAATTTCTTTTATTGTTGGTCTTATTTGTTAATTTTAAAACATGTATGAATGAGCTTATATGACAATTATGAAACTTTAAGAGGACCAAATCACCAGAAAGCTATTGCCATGAGATACTTTGAAGAGTAAAAGCAAAAAAATATCAGATATGTGTAGTACAAAATTAAAACAAATACTTGAATGAGAGCTAGTGCCTATCAAGGAGGATAGAACTAACCCATCTCCGATAGCTAGCAGTGGTAGCTACCGTGAACTAGTGTTGTCCATATTTCAACCTAGCGATAGAACAAAGGTTCTATGCTAATGTGGGGAAGAGACAATGGTATGGGACATTGCCTCTAGAAAACACATGTGTAGTACATGAGGATACTCACAAACCTAATTTGATTTTGGAATTGCCAATGGGACTCATAACTAGAGGGCTAGTTCTTGAGGTTGAAAGGTCCAGCTATAGATGGTATGGGTAGCATTACCATCAACTAGAGCTAAGACTGAGAAATTCGATCCATGGCCATGCGATGACGAACCCTGATCAAACCTTAGTTGAAGGTCAATGATTAGTCATAGGCATAGTGACCCTAGTTCCAAAGCATATAGCAATGAGATTAGAAGAATAATTGTGAATTTTCAAGTTTTGGAACAAGGGAATTATCGCGTCCACTCTTCAAGGTGTTATGGGCCTTGGAAAAAAAACCCTAGCCAAGATATGCTGATACTCGAGATGGGTAAGATCCATTAACGATAACTTTAAGTGGGAATATGGCCAGTCCCGAGCACTTAAGTCACCATCTATAGTGGTAGGAAAACTTAAAGTGCAATATTTCTATGCCTTGTGCTATAGTAAAATGGGTAAAATAGAGAACGTAAGCTACATAAGTATGCTTTTAACAAAAAAAATTGTGTTTTCAGGTAATTAACAACCAGGTGAGTAGACCTGGGTTATGACAATAGAACAATAGTCATAGATAGGCAAGGGAAAGAATTATGTTTTCCACATTGTTCATGCATGAAGAGAAATGTTTAGAAAGCATCAAGCATTTCCAAAGTTAATTCTGAAGAGAAACATTCGGATATCATCAAGTATTTCCAACTTCAATTCTAAAGAAAAATGTTTGAGATGCATGCAATAAGAATTTTTCAATGATAGGTAATGTTCCTTAATGTTACATATATTTCCAATGTTCAATTATTAGAGTAAAATAAAAAATATTTGAGATTTTTGAATAACCAATAGGGAGTAATAAGGATTAAAATTGGATAATTGAAGTTTTTCAAAACATAATTATTATATTGGAGTGATAATGTTAGAATAACTAATAATTTTTAAAATTATTTGGTTAATTGGAGTTATAAGGGTTTTATGAAGTTTACTGTGTTTTGAATTAGATTATTAGTGAAGTTAAAAAAAAAATAATAATTTTGAAGAGTTTGAAATTTTGTAAATCTAAATTAGGGAGTTAAAATGTTTTCAGCATCAAAGGATTAGAAAATTTACAAGTTTTATATTTGAACTTGGGAATCATAAGGTTTTCTACAATAAAAATTGATTATTGCAACATGGTAATAAAAGAAAAAAAACAAATATGGTAAAAAATCTTTTACAAGTTTTCTCTTAAGAAGCTATTGAAGACGAAAAATATGTGTCAAACAAAGTGATGAAATATTTACTATCTATTATTTAAGAATAAAAAAAGGAGGAACTTTTAATACTTTAAAAATGCATTTAAAGTGTTCTTAATGATTCTAATACCTGTTAGTCTATGGAAAAGAATATACAAGGGAATAATCACTCTAAATGTTTCTAGGATAGAAAACAAGGAAAGGTTGAAGAAAAAGGGAATAAAAAACTGATAAAAAATGTTTGTTGTGATACAAATGATTTAATGTCTATGACAACAAATGAATGTTATGATACCATATAATTAAAACCAATGATGACTAATGCATGTTGTGAAACTAGTGATCTTCATCAAAATACAAAAGAGAATTGTGATGCAAGTTGTGATACTTTTGATTTGGGATTCATGACAATTACAAAACTTATTCCTAGAGTAGATATTGCAAGTGACACAAATAATTTGAATATTATTCATGAAGACAAAGAGTGTGCCAATAGTATGTGTGATAAAGAACATTGTAATATTGTAATATGAACATTGTGGTAGGAATGGACACACGATAGAAAGATGTTGGAATCTTCATTGTTGTAAAATTTGTGGAGGTACCAATCACTCAAAAAGACATTATTGGTACAAAGAAATGATAATACGAATCATAAATGGATAAATATTCATAAACATAATATGATGGAAGAAATTGTTGCAAGGATAACTCTAAATGAATTTCTTCAAAAATGGTCAAAGAAATAGTATGAACTTCTATAGGAATTGATTCAAAAGAAAATATGTACCAAAAATAAAGCTAAAGTCAAAGCCAAAAGAAGAAGATAAATAAAAGCAGAAGATCATGAAGATACAAAATTGAGGATGAATACCAAGATTGAAGACTAAAGTCTTCAATAAACAAATAATATAATACAAGGATGTGTTGGGGAATATTACATTATTTGGTACATGCTAATGTACTCCCATGGTACCTTCATGGTACATTTGTAAATAGTATATTAAAGTTGAGTCTATAGTTTAGGGTGTGATTTATATTTTCCCTTTTATATAAGTGTGAATGTGTAGGAAATGCACAAGTTTCATGTAAGAGAGAATGTGCACAAGTGTCTTGTATGTAAGAGTGTAAATATTTAATGTGATGATATGATGCAGGAGCATCCGGCGACAGTAGAGCAATCTTGCATCCTCCAAAATTTTTCTAAGTTTTCTAAGTACTTTGCATTTTGATTTATTTCAGTTATTTCCCAAGGGGGAAGTTTTGTAAAGCAAGGGGGAAGTTTCGTAAAGCAAGGGATAGGGGTCGCAAAATTGTAACATGTCACGATTTCGTGACCTCAAAAGCTACGACAAGGCATAGGCAAGTTTTGTTGCGATATCACGACGTCACAATATCGTGATGTCATGATATCGTGACGTCGCGATATCGCGACGATATTTCAAAACTAAGGCAAGATGGAGACAGCTTCAAAAGCTAAGGCAAGGCGGAAAACAAGGCAAAGACAGAAGGCAAGGCAGTTTGTCACGATTTCGTGATGCAAAATCGTGACAAAAATAAAAAGCTAAGGCGGGCACAGTTTGGTCACAATATCGCGACGTCGCGATGTCGCAACGTTTTTGTGGACCAAGGCGTAGGGGGCAGTTTGGGTCGCGATATCGCGACATGTCGCGATATCAAGGCATTTTTGCAGACCAAGGTGCAGGGGGCAGTTTGGGTCACGATATCACGATGTTTTTGCGGACTAAGGCGCAGGGGGCAGTTTGGGTCGCGATATCGCGACATGTCGCGGTATCGCGGCCAAGAAAAGGACAGGCCAAAGTAAACACGCGGACGGCCAGGCAAGGCCGAAATAGACACGTGGCTGCCACGTGTGTTAAAAGTGACACAACCAGTTGGAGGTAAAGTTGAATTTGACACGCGGAAGCATACGTGTATTAAAACAAAGATGAGGGCCACGTAAATTGAAAAGAGAGATGTCGGCCACGCATATTTTTAAATTTTGGCAAAACAGCAGTTACAGGCGATGGACATTATGGATGAGACAACGGTGCAGAAGAACAGTCTGACCAAAACGACGGTTGCAGGTCAAGGGAGGTCTTTAATGCGAGCTTCATGGTGGATCGGGCAGTTGCCCATTTATGGCAAAAAATTTTGAAAACTCGGTCGGGGGGAAAACGAACTTGAGATTTTGTTAGGCGGGGGCATTAATTGCCTAGAGGGTCGAGGCCTCGATAAAAACTCGAGAATTGTAAGGGAATGGGGATGGTGAGTTCGGGATTGAGAGGGAAAAGAACTATGCCTGGAAACGGTATTGTAAGACTGTGTTAAGCAATTTGCAGAAAATTAATTTGAAGTTCTGTTGTGTGAATCTCGGCTTGCCATCAAGTGGTATCAGAGCGGGAGCTCCTGAGCGTGTAACAGATCGTCGAAAGAGAGGCAGTTACACCAGGATCTATGGAAGGATTTGTAAGGGAAGAAAAAAAAAATGCCTCCACGAAGAAACCGTGGTGGAGTAGGAAATGTGGTGCCGGCCGAAGACTTTCGAGCCTTGCAGAGGCAAGTTCAAGCCCTACAAGAAGAGCTACGTAGAAGGCACGAGCCCGAAAGGGATGAGGGAAGTGAAGACGAAGTTGATGAAGAAGAAGACCGGTCTGAGGAAGAAGAAGAGGTTGTGGATCCTGCACAAGCCGAGGTTGTACAAAGCCATCTCTCAGATTGGAAAGCAACCAAAAATGGAGGTTTCTACATACTCGGGAAACCTAAATCCAGAAGAGGTGATTGACTGGATAAATGACTTAGAAGAATATTTCGAATATGAGGAGGTTGAAGACCCTAATCGGGTCAGATTTGCTAAGACCAAGTTGAAGGGTCATGCCAGCATTTGGTGGAGGGGAATACGGTTGGAGAGGAACAGAAGAGGGAAGGAGAGAATAACAAGATGGGATAGAATGGTGGAAAAGCTGAAAAGATAGTTTATTTCGACGGATTACGAGTTGGATCTGCTAAGGAAAATGCAGAGTTTGAGACAGACAAACAAAACTGTCCAAGAATACATCGAGGAGTTTTACAAGATCTCTATTAGAACTGGACATTTAGAGGCAAACAAAGAAAAGGTAGCCCGTTATATCAATGGGTTGAGACTCGGTATCCAGGAAGAGCTGAGCCTAGTTCGGGTAAGCACCATTGAGGATGCTTACCGGTTTGCCTTAAAGGTGGAAGAAAAAGCTGAATAGGCGGTTTGAAGGCAAGCAAAGAGGAAGGGGCCGTGGTGGAAGAAGCTGGTGGGAGAACCGGTGGAGAAAAATATAAAGATCCGAAGAAGGCTGGTGAAGCCGGTAGTAACCGAGGATCAAAGGGAAGAGGATGTTTATCGGCCCCGTGATCGAAACGACTACCCAAGAGGACGGGGTGGATCCGGACGAGGGTTTGGAAGAGGAGTATTTCGTGGGACATGTTTCCACTTGTGGTGAAGAAGGACATCGGGCATTTGAGTGTCCACAACACTAAGAAAGGACGAACAAGAGGCCTGAGGGTCCAGCCAGAGCTGCTGTGGCAGAGGAAGATGCTGAGTCTGAAAATTCTGAAGAAGCGAAGAGAGGGGAAGCAATGATCGTAAGGAGAGTCTTGTTGAATGAGGAGAAGGACACAGATTAGAGAAGAAGTTTATTCCACACAAGGTGTAAATGCGTGGGCAAGATTTGCAATATTATTATTGATAATGGTAGCACGGATAACCTGGTTTCAGAAGAAATGGTTACCAAGCTACAGTTAGAGAGGAAGAAGCACCCGCATCCATATCGGGTCGCATGGCTACAGAAGGACCATAGGGCCTTGGTCAGTGAGCAGTGCTCCGTTAAATTTAATATTGGGAATTATTGTGATGAGGTCCTGTGCGACATCCTGCCTATGGATGCTTGCCATATGTTTTTGGGAAGGCCCTGGCAGTTCGATCGGAGTGCAGTGCATGACGGTCGTGCCAACACCTACTCATTGACGAAGAATGGCGTGCGCCATAAGCTGAAACCCTTAAAGGAAGCGGATGAAAAGGTGTGTAACAGCTCCAGAATCTGTTTAGTTGAAGGGAGAAAGTTTCTGGACGGTTTGAAGCATGAACATTTATGTTATGCAATAATTCCGAGAGTTAGGGAGAAGGAATGCCAAGATACCCCAACAGAAGTCCTAGATCTATTGGAGGAATTTCTAGATATTGTGTCTGATAATGTGCCTGAGGGTTTACCCCCAATAAGGAAAATCAGCCACCATATAGATTTGGTGCCAGGATCGAGCTTGCCAAATAAAGCTGCACACAGAATGACGCTTGTAGAGGCGAGGGAGTTAAACGGGCGAGGTCCGAGGAGTTCTTTGGAGAAGGGATTGATTCGGGAAAGTTTGAGCCCATGCGCAGTACCTGCAGTGCTTGGCACCAAAGAAGGATGGAGAATGGAGAATGTGTACAGATTCACGGGCCATCAACAAGATCACTATCAAATATAGATTCCCATTGCCAAGGATGGATGATATCATGGGTTGTTTGAGTGGAGCTGAGTACTTCACGAAGATTGACCTGAAAAGTGGTTATCATCAGATCCGTATCCGAGAAGGAGATGAGTGGAAGACAGCCTTCAAGACAAGAGAGGGCTTGTATGAGTGGTTGGTCATGCCATTTGGGCTGTCCAATGCACCAAGTACCTTCATGCGGCTGATGAATGAGGTACTGAAGGAGTTTCTAGGAAAGTTTGTCATTGTTTATTTAGATGATATATTAATATTCAGCGAGAACCCTGGAGGAACACCTGATGCATATCAGGAGGGTTTTTGAAAAGCTGCGGGAGGAGCGGTTATTAATAAATCTGAAAAAGTGTAATTTTGTCAAGAAAGAGTTAGTATACCTAGGGTTTGTAATCTCGACAGAAGGTCTGAAAATGGACCCGAGAGAAGGTGAGAGCCATCATCGAATGGCCTACCCCAAGAAGCACAATGAGAGGTAAGATCATTTCATGGTCTAGCCGGCTTTTACAGGAAGTTCATAAGGAACTTTAGCAGCATTTGTGCACCTCTCACAGAAACAATGAGAGGGGATAAAAAAGAGTTCAAGTGGACATTAGGGGCTGAAAGGAGCTTTGATGCATTAAAGAAAAAGGTCACAGAACAGCCTGTTTTGGCACTCCCAGACTTTAACAAGGTATTTCGGGTGGATTGTGATGCCGGTGGCGGTGCAATAGGGGTTGTCTTGAGTCAAGAAGGCGGACACTGTTGCTTATTTTAGTGAAAAGCTCAATGATGCTCGAAAAAAGTATTCGAGTGTATGACCAGGAATTTTATGCTATAGTTCGGGCTACGAAGAAGTGGAGGCATTATTTGTTGCCAAAAGAGTTTGTTCTATTTACTGATCATCAGGCATTGCGGTACATCAACAACCAGACAAAACTGAATCAGTGGCACATGAAGTGGGTCGAGTTTCTCCAAAGCTATACCTTTGTATTAAAGCACGGGAGCGGGAAATCAAACGAGGGTTGCAGATGCTTTAAGCAGAAGGCAAAATTTGCTAATTGAAATGACAGTGGAAGTAGTTGGATTCGAAGAACTAAAGGGTCTTTATCCTGAAGATCTTGATTTTGCAGTAGCCTGGACGGCTTGCTTGGCACCTATTACTATGGACAGGACAAAATGGTTAGATTTCCTAATCCAAGATGGAATGTTGTTCAAGGGAAGTAAATTATGCATTCCAAGGAGTTCCATGCGGGAGAACTTGATCAAGGAAAAGCACAGCGGAGGACTGGCTGGGCATTTTGGTAGGGATAAGACCATTGCCCTGGTGGATGAAAATTACTACGGCCGCAACTTCAGCAAGATGTGAGGAAGTTTGTGCAAGGTTGCGAGAATATGCCGGATGGCAAAAGGCGTAAGGCAAAACACGGGATTATACCAGCCGTTACCATGCACGAGAGGCCATGGGAGGACATAAGCATGGATTTTATTCTTGGATTGCCGAGAACACGAGAGGGAAATGACTCTGTATTTGTGGTGGTTGACCGATTCTCCAAAATGGCACATTTTATTCCCTACCGAGAAGACAAGTGATGCGAGTTCACATTGCGGGGTTATTTTTCAAGGAAGTGGTACGACTTCACGGTCTACCAAGAAGCATAGTTTCGACGAGAGATACAAAGTTTGTTGGGTATTTTCGGAGAACTTTGTGGAAGAAGTTGAAGACAGATCTGAAATTCAGTTCCGCATACCACCCATGGACTGATGGACAGACGAGAGGTGGTAAATAGAAGCACTGGGTAATTCTTGAGATGCTTGATAGCAAATCAACCCACGGGATGGGATTTAGTTTTACCGCGAGCGGAATTTGCATATAACAATTCGAGTCAATAAGAGCACAAATAAATCTCCGTTCCAGATAATATATGGAAACAGCCCAAGGAATGTGTACGAGCCGAGAAAGTTGGATAAGAGAGAAAAGTGCGATGCCGAGGCAGAAGAATTTGCGGAACATATGAAAAGTCTGCATGAAGAAGTAAGGAGACAAATTATAAAAATGAATACTCAATATAAGACAAGAACAGACCAGAAGCGGCGGTTCAAAGAGTTCGAAGTAGGAGATGAAGTCATGGTCCATCTCAGGAAGGAGAGATTTCTGCCAAAACTTATAACAAATTGAAGATGAAGAAGTTTGGGCCATGCGAGAATACTTGGAAAAACGGGAGTCAGGAAATGCATATGAAGTGGAATTGCCAAGTTGGCTTGACATTTCACCTATTTTTAATATTTTAGATTTAGTGGAATATCATGAGGGAGAGAGTACAGAGGTACCAAGTGCAGAATTATGGCAAATTCCAGCATCTACTCCAACCACAGACGAGGTCGAGGAAATATTAGACACTCGTGAAGGTAGAAGCACCAGAAACAAACAGTATTTTGAATATTTGATAAAGTGGAAGGGCAGACCTGTTGAAGATGCAACTTGGTTGTCGAAGATGGAGGTTGACCACATGGGTCTTCCCCTAACAAAACAGAAGTGAGGATCACTTTTAATTTACCCGGGTGTCTGATGCGGGAGCATCCGGCGACGATGGAGCAATCTTGCATCCTCCAAAATTTTTCTAAGTTTTCTAAGTACTTTGCATTTGATTTATTTTCAGTTTTTTTCCAAGGAGAAGTTTTGTAGAGCAAAGGGGGGAAGTTTCGCAAAGCATGGGGAGGGGTCGCGAAATCGTGACATCTCGACCTCAAAAGCTACGACAAGGCATAGGCAAGTTTTGTCGCGATATCGCGACGATATTTCAAAACTAAGGCAAGACGGAGATAGCTTCAAAAGCTAAGGCAAGGCAGAAAACAAGGCAAAGGTAGAAGGCAAGGTAGTTTATCATGATTTCATGATGCAAAATCGTGACAGAAATAAATAGCTAAGGCGGGTGTAGTTTGGTCGTGATATCGCGACGTCGCGATGTCACGACGTTTCTGCAGACCAAGGCGCAGGGGGCAGTTTGGGTCGCAATATTGTGACATGTTACGGTATCGCGGTGTTTTTGTGGACCAAGGCGCAGGGGGCAGTTTCGATCGTGATATCGTGGCATTTTTGCGGACCAAGGCGCAGGGGGCAGTTTGGGTCGCGATATCGCGACATGTCGCGGTATCGCGGCCAAGAAAAGGACAGGCCAAAGTAAACATGCGGATGGCCAGGCAAGGCCGAAATAGACACGTGGCTGCCACGTGTGTTAAAAGTGACGCAACCAGTTGGAGGTAAAGTTGAATTTGACACGCGGAAGCATACGTGTATTAAAACAAAGATGAGGGCCACGTAAATTGAAAAGAGAGATGTCGGCCACGCATATTTTTAAATTCTGGCAAAACAACAGTTACAGGCGATGGACATTATGGATGAGACAGCGGTGCAGAAGAACAGTCTGACCAAAACGGTGGTTGCAGGTCAAGGGAGGTCTTTAATGCGAGCTTCATGGTGGATCGGGCAGTTGCCCATTTATGGCAAAAAATTTGAAAAACTCGGTCGGGGGGAAAACGAACTTGAGATTTTGTTAGGCGGGGGCATTAATTGCCTAGAGGGTCGAGGCCTCGATAAAAACTCGAGAATTGTAAGGGAATGGGGATGGTGAGTTCGGGATTGAGAGGGAAAAGAACTATGCCTGGAAACGGTATTGTAAGGCTGTGTTAAGCAATTTGCAGAAAATTAATTTGAAGTTCTGTTGTGTGAATCTCGTCTTGCCATCATGATATGTATAATTATCCTAAATTAGGAGTTCAAGAGTCTTGTAGATATGTCCAGGATTCATATAGTCAAGTGTTCATCAAGTATACAAGTGGCAAGATGAGAATCCAAGAGTCATAGGAGAGCAATAGTCAAGTATCCAAAGAGTCACATTACTATTGCTATATTATGGAGACAATGCTCCATAGAATAAAAAAGAACATGAGTTGAATTGGGATTGAATTGAATAACATAGTTGTAACAAAAAAAGGAGCAATAAAGCTTGTATACATTTTGAGAAATTAATATTGTAAGTTGTTCTTCATGCATAGTACATGAATGATTCAAGCTATTTACATTCATATTTCTTCATATAAATGAATGTTATTTGATTTATTATAATCCTTGATATACATATTAATTTACTCATATTACTCTACTCTTATTATCTTTACATTGATATTTAATATTATGGTTATTTTATATTTTGATCCTATAAAATATTCTGCTATATTTTGTGGTAGATAGGCTTAAAAACCAACAAAATTTTTCTTGTAAAATTAATTCAACATTTATTTTATTCTATCACATTTATCCATCCATAATTAACATGTATTTTGTTGGCTATTATATCTTTGTGTCAACAATTTTTTTGAGAGTGATTATTGCCTCTACAAATATCATAAGGACGTAGATTCCAACACCTAGTTGTCACATGTCTTGTCACATGTCTAGGTCATCCATAATGATTGCAATAAATTATTCTAGGAGTTTCATATTTTGAATACAATTCTCTTTTCACAAACTTGGTCTCACCACTTCCTATTTGACCATCATAACCAAGGCCTTAATTCTTTGGACTTATATTTGTCTTTATGGGATTTTTTATGCCTTTATCATTCCTTCCCAATGTTGTACCATTATATCCCATTTTTGAGCCAATACTTTTGGTGTGCTTTTCAAAGAAACTAATTTCTTCAACATCACTATAGCCTTTATCACAGCCAACACCAAAAATGTTCAAAAATCCAAACTCTTCATCATCACTATGGTATTTAGAAACATAGCCTTTGTCACAACCAACCCAATAAATAATATTGAACATGAGATCATCATGCTCATATTCAACACAAGTACCACTATCATCAATAATGTTCAAAACACTAGTATCACAAGCAAAATCTATCCTTTGGATAAGTTTTCTTGTGCCACAACAAATATATTTCATTATAGGCTTGTGCTCAACACCACTATCACCAACATTGTCCAAATATTTAGTGTCACAAGTTAACTCCATCCTTTGGATAAGATTGTATCACAATAAGTATTTTCCATCATATGCTTGTCCTTCAATATTTCATTTATTTCCTCTTATTTTTTATGCTTGAAAATGTCAAGAATGATTAATACCATGTATACTATTCTAACATCTATAGGGAAGGTAACACCATTTTAAAAATGATCTTTACAAACATTAGCTTCTTTGACATTTTTTTTCAAGCAACACCTTAGTTTTTAGAAATTTCCATCTTCATAAAGGTCTTTAACTGCTAGGAAATTAAGATCTTTATTTGGTGACACATAATTTTGAGCTTTGGCTTGCGTCTCTCCACCTTCATTAGCTTCTTGGAAATAAATATCATTA
The DNA here is from genome assembly GCA_028583015.1 of Wollemia nobilis. Taxonomy (NCBI): domain Eukaryota; kingdom Viridiplantae; phylum Streptophyta; class Pinopsida; order Araucariales; family Araucariaceae; genus Wollemia; species Wollemia nobilis. The sequence continues at coordinate 6,407,955 of JAQPPZ010016059.1, read as the reverse complement.
TCTAGTGTCGCACACTTTTGAACTTTTATTTGTTTCTTGGATTATTTCTGGCATTTTCCTTTCAATCAAATGATGTGAACACTTGTAATATTTGATATTTATTTTCTTCAACACAATAGTGAGGGTTTATTATGTATCTAAAATGGTCCACCTTTAAATATAATACTAGTATAAAGTACAAAACCTTTTCTATATCTACCATTTTTACATAACCATTGGTATATGGAAGAAGCTAGTCCTCTTGGTATAAATAATTGTACATAAGAGAGACTTTAAGGTAAATGAAAGAAAATGATACGTGGTTCCAAGGTAGTATAGAAAAGGATTCATCCTATCCATTACACCTACTTAAAAATAAACCCTATTATGTGGGTGTAACTTCCCTATGTTATTGGATTTTCTTAATTTTAGAATAAATGTCTAATGATAGTGATAAATAAGGTAAAAATAGAGTGAAAAAATCACAACAAAATAATTTTATTATTATCTCCCTAATTATTTATGGGGTTGATTCCTATACACCATTATGTTAACTATATTAGGCTATAGACATAGTAGCTCAACATGATAACTTTACCTATAAACACAAGCTAGAGGTGCCATTTATAATTAATATTGAGAGTGTTCTTAAGCATATATATATAGTGATTTTGACCATAGACCAACCATTTTGGAAAAAATCCTTTAATAAATTATAAATTAAAATGACATATAAAATACAATGACTCCTCACCACACTATCACATAACTCTTCAATATAATCCCTTGAACTTTAACTATGACTCTTTTTAACATTTAGATACTATATACTAAGACAAAACTTCACATTTATGAAAACACCAAGAATATTTATTTACACTTTACAATTTACCTTAACATAATACACTTGAACTTAAAAAACAACATACCATTTCTCCAACCAAAATTATAATATCAAACAAGATGTTTTTGACTCTTGATAACTATTGGCAATATGTCACATTGAAATTTTTTTATGGAATTTTGATTGTAATATGACAATATATATTAATATGATGATACAATATTTTGATCGATTTAATATGTTGCAGTTTACATTTTATTTTCTTTGTTTTCATGCATCCTTTAGGCTTGCAAATAATAGATGTTTTTAAGGAAAATGGTTGGAAAAATGGATCAATACCTTTGGTTCGAATAAAACAGTTATAAAATGGTGCATAAAAAATTAAATGAGAGCTTCGTCGATAACTGAAAAATCGCGCTCACCTCAAACAATGAAAGGCTCATTCGCCTCACTTCTAGGAAAACGTAAAAGAAGAAGAAATAATGCATTCATCCCAATTGTAGGAAAAAATTCTATGCACCCCTTGTTGTGGCGAAGGGGGGAAAGAAATGAAGAAAATATGAATTTTTGAGAAATAACAAAGTATTGATGTTGCTCGAAGCCAGAAGGGGTGAGGAATCACGTACACCCCAAATTTGGGGTGAAATATTTGTTCACCCCACTTAGGGGTGAACATCCTTGAAAATTAAGGAAGCGCCCATTTTTGTCATGTTGGTTGATTAAAAACATCTTCGATAAAAGTCTTGAGTTATGAGGAGACTTGGTACAAATTTGTTTTGTGAATTTACCCCAAAGATGGGGCAAAAGATTCATTCACCCCAAGTTGTGGTGAACGTTATTAAAGATGAAGGTTTAAAAGTTAACAGAGCGTTCACCCTAGTTGAAGGGAAAAATGAACGTGCCACAAATGGTAAAGCGAGTGAAGGATCTAAAATTCAAAGTAAATTTGAAAAGTCAACTTTGCGTTCACCCCAAGAGGAAGGTGATAGCCTCTTTTACCTCTTTTGGGAGTGAACATAGAGTTCAATGAAGTTGTTAAAAGTGCTTTTACTTGGAGTAAAAAGAGCTGATCAGGGGCACTCTCTTTGCCAAGAAACGTAATGAAAAAAAGTAAATTTATGATTTACTTTCTGCTAAGTTTGGGTGATTTTGCTGTCGATAACATCAAAGAATTTCAAGAACACCCAAGGCAGGTGAATGAAGAGCATTAAATGTTTGTGGTAAAGAGTAACTCAAGTTGTGGATCCAGAGCAAGGAGGATAGCAATATTAAAAGTGCCAGGTGATTTTCATGATTTCCAAGTAGAAGTATATTTTCAAGATAGCAAATGTATTCAGTCAACTATCGAGCCTTACATATTTTCATGAACCGACAACTAAAAATGTTGATTTCCCAAAAGAATTTCCTTAAAATCTAGATCATAACCTCAAAAGGAAATATTTTCAATAATTTCAAGGAAAATTTGTCTCACCAAAGTTCCTGATCGGTGATCATTTTGTCCTCATGTGCATTTAATGAAAGAGGCAAAATCCTCTATAAATACTAATTAATGTCCATTGTAAAGGAGGTTAGAAATTCTATAGAAAAACCATTCAAGTTCTTTGCATCAATAGAAGATACTTGGATTCTAAATTTTCAAGTGATCTTGTGTGTGATTTCCTTATGCATTTCTATTTCATGCTCATATTTATTGTCTGTTGTTAAGTTTAAATTCAACATCTAAGTTTGAATATTGTTGGTGAGGGAGTGAGTTTTGGAATGTGATCCTGGAGGTTGTCTATGTGAGCTTGTAAGTAGATCATGCTACATTTATTTTATTACATGCTACTTTAATGCTTGGGTGGAATTCCTACTACTAGTTTGTCCCCAATCCTACACCTTCGACCTGTGGCCATATTTCCCATCTCTTTCTATCATTTCTAATTTCTTTCCTACAACCTTAGTCTTAAACTAGTGTAGGATTTAGCAAGGGAGCCAACCCTCTCTAGAGATTGGCACGGAGGACATTCCTTTCCTCTGGAATTTCAATGTTGGCCATGTCTAGGGTGCACAAATGCATGTTTGTATGATTAGGCAGATATTTGACCAACAATTTTTGGCATACCCAGTGGGACCCAAAAAGTTCCCCTTTTAACAATACTAAAGTTTGATGTTCACATTCGTGCTATATAGTTAAAAAAATTTGTGACTCGATTATACCCAGAAACCTCCAAATGTGAAGGCAATGAAATTTGTGCTTCATGATTACGAGATCGAAGTCTAAAAATCCTAAAAATCCTATTGAGTTCTATGAACTTGATACCCAAAGGTTAGGAGAGCATCCTCAACTAGTCACTTTACTTTGTACATCGTCATTACCTCAATAATATCATACATCATCGACAAAATACTCATGATTAGCTGGTGTATTTTCTGATCCTACAAGTCTAGTTAGTACTACTACCAGTGTTCCCCAAGTTTAAATCCACATACCAGTACACATGGCTTAGGACCCACTACCACAATAGCCACAACCACCAAGGTAGTTCCTAGCATGGAATAGCTCAGGAGCCCTAAAATTACAAGCACAAAATCCAGTTCCTCAAGCAACTTTAAAGGCTTTGTCGACTTATGATGGTACTGGTAAAACCGCTTATGAGCATATTCAGGATGTGGTTTCTTTGGCTACAATCCATGATATTGTGGATGAAGATATTATGGTGATGTTGCTAGTGTTATAAATAAGAGGAAATCTATTGTATTGGTACCAATAGTTGCAGCTTGCCACTATCACCACATGGGATAAATTGGTATAACTATTAATCAACAATTTTCATGAACAAGCCGATCCATTTTCCTTGTTGCATCAGTTTATAATGATTTAAAGGCATCCACAGGAGGAGATAGTTGATATCAACATCAGGTTCACATGAAGGTTGCAAAGGGTTCTTGATGGTGTTTGACCCATGCATGAACAAGCTACGTTCTACTACCTTAGAGCATTCAACTTTGACATTGGCATGGCTATTCAAAAAACCAATGTGAATACATTTCCAAAATTGTACACACAAGCACAGAAGGCCGAATCATATTTAATCACCATAGGCAAGTTTCATCTAAAAATGACCATGCCTATCCTTCCTGACCTTCCATAACATTTGTATTCAAGTGTATTTTAGTAGCCCATGATCTCTATGTACCCAATCCCATCATGGAGCTTAGGTTCACTTCAAGTTGCTCTGATTCCTATCCCACAACTTTCTACTTCAATATTTCTGCAATTACCCACTCCAATAACACCATAGTTACCAGAACCCATTCCTTTCCTAGCCTTACTAGCACCACCAGTTCCACTACCATTGCCTACCCCATTAGTGCCTCTACCTTTACCAGCACCTCCTACACCCTCCAATCTTGATCCTTACATGGTTTTGTTACAAGAGGTGAAGTCAACTAATTCAACCATAAGGACAATATCAAACGAAGTCACAACGGTAAGAAAGAAGTAAGTTGAGGCTGATTTTTGATCAAGGATATTTCAAACAAGACCAATTACCCAAGAGAAAGCAACCACTAGAAAAGATCCTGAAAGGAACACAATTTTGTTAACAAATGAAGAAACCAACATGTCCGAGAGAGCATACTAGTGCTCCACTTGCAATGATCCTCATGGAGAAGACACATGCATGGTGCATTTGAACTATATTAAAAAATTAGCCGAAAGTTTAGCCAGATGGCCAAGTTAACATGATAATGGAAGTCGATCATAATTTTATGGTCCCATATTTGGAGTAAGTTTTAGTTCTTATGAGATCTAGAAAGAAGCCGATGATGGTAGATCCAGTGGAGTTAGAGCCTTTGAAGGTTCTTGGGAAATCAAAGGTGCAAAATGAGAAAGTGAAGCCACCAGAAAAAGTGCCTAATATGATAGGGAAGAAATATGATCCTATCCTATTGAAATATTTACTACCCAAGAAGGCTCAAGCAAAGATGAAGATGCTAGCCACATATCCTGTAGTTGCTCTAGAATAGAATGAGGTAAAGGAACAAGCTAAGAAGTGCCTTCACTACCCGTAGTTGACTAAAAAATAAATGGTGGAAGCCACTCAGCAATACCGGGACAAGTATGAGTAAGGAATAGAAGAAAAAACTCCTAGGGTGTCTAATTGTAACATCGTGGAAGAAATGGAGAAGTTTCAACAAAGGTAAGTTTATATGACGCATTGTAGTTTCCTGGGCAATTCACCCTGCTGCAAGAGTCTCCTAAGACTACAAAATAACAAAAGAAAAGTCATTCTCAAGCTATGTTACCTTAGACATTGCCAAATTCAGCTATTGGAAATAATAGGCCACCCCTATTCTATTTGTCACTTAGAATGGAGGGGTGGATTGTGCACAACTGTATGATCGATTTCGGTGTTGCAACTACTATCATGTCGAAGGTAGTATACGAAGTAATGGGGATGGAATATATGAGAAGTAGCCTAGGAGTGTTGCAACTATATGGGACTCCTATAAAAATAGTAGGAGTAATCAATGATATCCCCATCGTTCTACATAGCATACCGCAAATCACTGTTATCCAAGAAGTAGTGGTGGTTGACTTGGAACCATATTTTAGCATGTGTCTCTCTAGGGAGTTCACATAAAAATTATGAGGATACCTTTCCTTGGACTATTCACATTTGGAGATTCCATTCAAAGGAAAGAGAATTTGTATTTATAATGAAAATCCATCCACTTTTCATATAGAAAAGTTGGAAGAAGAAGAAAAATCTCCAGGCATAGTCAACATGATGACTAGATAATTAGAAGAAGTTGACTTGATGGAAGAAGCACTTGGTGAACTTCACCTTGAAGATGAATTCTCACTCATGGATTTCAATGTGATGGTCGAAACTAATATTGGTTGCTATACTATAACCAAGCCTGAGTATATTGAAGAAAAGGTCCCTGAGTCCCCAAACCCTGTTGCAAATCAATTATGGAAGTTGTACTTTGATGGTGCCAGGTGTAAAAATGATGCAGGGATTGGTATTGTTCTTATTTCTCCTATAGGGTTACAAAATACATATTTGTATAGACTAACTTGGAGTTGCATGAATAATGCAGCCAAATACGAAGCATTGTGTTTGGGCTTGGAAAAGGCTAAAAAATTAGGTATCAAACAATTGCAAATATTTCAAAATTCTGAGCTCATTGTCAACTAGATCACAAACAAGTGTGTGTTAAAGCAACACTACTTGAAGGCCTATCACAATAGAGTATGGTATTTTTTTGAGTCCTTTACAACTTTGAATATTCAGGCAATATCGTAGGAGTAGAACAAACATGCTCATATTTTGATCTCTCTTGGTGTAAACTACTCACTTGTGGAACAAATAGTCATAAAACCCAAGACTATCAAGGTAATCTATAGACCCTCAGTCCCTGATAAGAACCTCTATTGGCAAGTGTTCAACAATGATGAGCAAATAGTCAATTTTCTAATTAAGGAAGCTACAAGCGTAGATGATAGAGTACTTATTGAAGAGGAGATGGAAGGAATGATTTAGCTGAAGAATAACCATATTCCTAGGGGATTGATTTCACTTGAAATCCTATTTGACCAAAATTATAGGGTTGAGAAGCATAAAATAAAGGTAGATGCGAAGGAATATAAGGAGTTGCAGCTAGAGCCTAAGAAGATCATTAAAATTAGAACTGACTGTTCTTCAATAGAATTAGAAGATATCAAATATTTTGTTACGAGTTCCCTAATATTGTTGCATGGAGCTATCAGGATTTGAAGGGATATGACAAGAATATCATTCAGCATACCATTGAGCTGCAAGAGGGGGTAAAACCTTTTTGGTAGAAACAACGACCTGTCAATCCTAAGATCGAGGAGCTCATGAAGGCATAACTGTTAAAGATGCTAGAAGAAAAAATATTATATCCAATTAAGCACTCAACATGGATGGTGAACCTAGTTCCAGTTCAAAAAAATAATGGAGATATCCGTTTGTGCATGGATTTTTGGAATTTGAACCAAGAATAATTGAAATATCACTACCCTCTACCACAGATTGATCAAATTCTCCACATGGTTTCCAGAGCGCAAAGGTTTTCATTGTTATATGGTTTCTCCGGTTATAACCAGATCTGGGTAAAATATGAGGATCAACACAAGACGGTGTTCACTACTAAGTGGGGCATGTTTGCCTATCAAAGAATATTGTTCGGTATTTCAAATGCTAGATGCTACTTTTTAGAGAGCTATGGACATCACTTTTGGTGAGTTACTAAATAGAGTTATTATGATTTAACTTGATGATATGACTATTTTTTCACATCGTAGAGAAGAGCACGTTTCTCATTTGAGGCAGGTGTCCAAAAAATGCTGAGAGGTCAGGATTTCCATCAACCCAAAGAATTTTATATTCAATGTCAAATAAGGAAAATTTTTAGGTCATGTGATCTCACAAGAAGGACTGGCGATTGATCCCATAAGTATCAAGGTGCTCTTGAAGCTACCACTACCAGCTAACAAAAAGACCTGCAATATTTATGTAGTCAAATAAATTTTATTTAGAAGTTCATTTCTGATTTTGCTCAAGTAGTAAAACCTATGACCAAGCTCTTGAAAAAGAATGCAGATTTTAAATAGATCAAAGCAAGAAAATAGGCTTTTATGGAGATCAAGGAGAGGATTACCTAGGTTCCAGTATTAATCAACCTAGATTATTATAAGGACTTCATTCTTTATGCTGTGGGTGAACAAGAGAGTTATGTTGCACTTCTCATGTAGAAGCAAGAAGATCGATGTGAAAAGTTGATTGCTTTTTTGAGCTAGGTTATTGCACTGCACCAAGAGAAGTATAATTTCATCAAGAAACAGGTGTACACAATTATGAAATATTTAAAGAAATTTTGATACTTTGTCTCACAAAGAAAAATTATTGTTTATGTTATACACCCATATGTCCTAAACTTCATTCTCGAGGGGGGACTAGTTGATAAAAGAGCAGGTTGTGTCTCAAAGATTCAAGAGTATAATATGGAGATCCGACCAACAAATCTAGTTTGTGGATGATCTCTCTACCAGGAATTAGCCAAAAGCGCAACATATGAATCATTGACTCCAATACAAAATGAGGATATCAGTGAAAACATTTGTGCAAATCATACTATAACAGGTCATGATTGGACATAGGACATTACTGAATTTTTTACCTCAGGAAGATGTCCATCACACCTTAATGCTTCACAACATTAGATATTCATACTACAAGCACTCAAATATGTTTTATTACCAAGTGGGTTATTCCAAAATAATATTGATAGAGTTCTCCTCAGGCGTGTGAAGGAATCAAAGAAGTAGAAAATATTGGAAGAGTTTCATTCTAATTTATCCAGTGGTCATTATGTAGGAAGACCCATGGCTTTGAAGATCATTCAGGCTGGATTTTTTTGGCCTACCCTGTTTGTCGATGCTCATATGGTGAGTCAAAAGTGTGATAACTATTAGCGTTATGTTAGTAGGACCAGGAAAGGAGTATTGCCCCTACACTTGATTCAAGTGGAATTGTCATTTTAGCAGTGGAGCCTTGAATTCATTAGGGTTATTGATGCACACTCTTATGCAGAACATAAATACATTTTGAAGGTAATAAATTACTTCACTAGGTGGGCATAGGCCATTCCTACCAAAAGTAGATTAAATTACTATCATCTCTTTCTTGGAAGGACTTATTACCTGCTCCTATGTCCCAGACTCCATTGTAACAAATAACGAGACCCCATTCATTGGGGCCAAGATCACTGAATTCACTTGTAAATATAGGATTTATCTCAAATTATCATCCAATTATTACCTGCAAGGGAATGAATTGGCCGAATCCACCAATAAAATCTTGTTGTGAATCTTGAAGAGGACACTAGGAAACAAAAAAAGTTGGCACTAATTGTTGAATAAGGATTTGTGGGTAGACCACATATCTATGAAGAAGTCTATTAAAGCCTCTCCTTATTCTCTCGTGTAGAAAATAAGTAGTTCTACCTTCTCATATTGAGCTCCCAATTCTCTAGAACTTGTAGTTGTTCAAATATGAAGATGAGAAGTATGATCCAATGAGCACAAGGTTGGCTCAATTATTGCAGTTGGAGGAGGACAGATAAAATGCGTATCAAGCTTTCACTTAATACACCAAAATGATGCATAAGTGGTTTGAAAAGAAGATAAAAAAGCATAGTTTTTAGGTGGGAGACTTAGTTCTTAAATGGAACGAGAACAAGGCCAAGCCGGGGAAACACCATAAGTTCGATGCAATTTGGAAAGGCCTATTTCATATCTCTACAGTGAATTTGGCAAATGCATCATCTTTGGGACATGGATGGTTGGAATCTTGACATGGATGGTTGGAATATTCCTAGTCCATTAAATGGCCTTCATTTGAAGGCCTATTCAATTATTATATCTTAAGAGGTACCATCTTGTAAATATGTATAAATTTTCTTTTCAGTATTTTATTTGCAAAAAAAAAGATGAATGTTCATTTTGAAAATCAATTTTGCCCCGATAATCCATTTAAAATATATCTGAAAGAATTTGGCTAATTCCAAGAAGTGGACTTAAGAAGCTTCTAGCTAATAGAGAGCCTTAAAAAAAATGCATCTCTTTTACGACTAGACGCACATGGTAAAAAGTAAAGTATTTTTACCTAATTTTGAAGCATGATATGGAAATTGAATGGAAAGGTGCTTTCACCCAAGGAAGGGATAAAAAGCCTTATTCACCCCCTTTGAATGTGAACGTACTAAAAGGAACAAAAGCGCTAAGTCAATGCACTATGGAGCTGGTCAAAATTGTGTTTGCCCCAAAAAAGGATAACAAAAAAGGGAGTCAAAAGAAGCTTCACCTCCAACAAGGGCTGAAACTCTCATGTGCCCCTCGTTGGGGCGAAGACTCAAATCTAAATTAAAAAGTGCGTGCCCAAAGGATTAAAAGGAAAATTTAAAAGAGCTTCACCCCAAAAGAGAGGCAAAACTCCCATTTGTCCCTCTTAGGGGTGAAAATGTAGATAATACCTTTTGACTTACGCTAAAAGCATTTGTGTCTTAGATGGGAGGTTCTTTACAAAAAAGAGAAGTGTGCATTGGCTATTTCGGATAAACATGTCATGATTTTAATGCAAGGCACGAGCGAAGGAGAAGAAAACATGAAAGGCACGAATCATTTCCAACATGCAGGCAAACTTAAAAGAAATAAAAACCTAAAAATAAAGAAAAGCCCTAAAAGCAATTTTTTTTTTTAGAAAATCATGTTTTTTCTAAATCTAGGTGAAAAAGAAATATGGAGGATGTTTTAAAAGAAGGCATTCGCTACAACTTCTATTAATCAGATGAAGAGCACTTCCATAGCAAAAAGAAAAGAAATTGAAGTGTGTTATTTTTTGAAGCGTGACTATATTAATAGGAGTGAAAGGAGATGAAGAGCGCCCTCATGGTGATTTCACCCAGGATGTGGTAAAGTTTAGTAAATAGGTGGGCGCATTGAATGATGCATTCTCAAGGAATTTAATTAAAAATGTGCACCCGAATTTGCATTGGAGGAATATTTGAGGATCCCAAAGAGCAAAATCTCACACCATCAAAAGAGAGGTAGTTATTGGTTCATAGGTGGTAAGGTTATTTTCCCAAGGAAGCTTTAATAGCCAGGGCACGTTTTATGATAAAATTGCACAATGAAGGAGGGTACACTTTTTAAGGGTGATCTTGCAGTAAGTAAAAGTTGATATCATTAGTACATCAGAAACAGTGTTGGGTGGGTGAAATAAAGTGCATGTTCTTTCAAAATCACCCAGGGGAATTCAATTTTTATTGCAGTGGTTGGAGGAATGCTATATATATAGGTATAGGTAAAAGCATCACAGTTTAATATTTTTAAATTTTTTACTGTCACCATGTTTCTGAGCAGTTATAAAAGTTACAAAGAAATTTTAGGGTAAGCACTAGAGAGCTATAATGGGAAAAAAATCAAAGAGGTGACAGAGGCTTCAGATCCCAAGAAGTCTAGGAAGAGAGGAGGGTCAAAATCCAAGAAGGCCCAAAGGAATGAGAATGTTGATTTAGAACCATACACTAACACAATACTAGAGATTAGAGACTATGTAATTACCAATAAGAGCAGTGAGAAACTACGATAGGATGTGCAGTTCACAGTAAATCAGGGGTTAACAATAGGAAGCATATTAACGGTGCCATATCACTCACAATTATTTTGGTATTTGTGTACACCCGTACACCCATGCCCAAAACTGGTGTAACTTATTGCTCAATTTTATAATCCAGTTACTAGGATGGTGAGGAATGCAAATAGGGAAATACTCTTTAATATTACCCTAGAGGAAGTGCGAGAGGTATTCGCTTATGGTTTTAAGCCTTATTCTTATATGATTACCAAGAAGTTATATATTAATGAGTAGGAGGACAAATACGTCTCCACTATAATGATGCATCGCTTCATGGAGATGCAGTTGATTAAGGAGCCATAGCTAAGGTAGCTTTGGAACCTATCGAAACCAATCATAGAATTTAAGAGCCTAGACATTTATTTCATGTTGGTGTGGTTTGCTGTTTTATCGATAGATTCTACTATTCATAAGTGGCAGGCGTCTATAGCATAATGTATTTTCTAGATTGAATTTTACTCTCTTTCGAATATGAGGCAGGGAACCAGTCTAATTTTATTTGATTGGACCAATTTTATTTCTCAAAAATTGTATTTTTAGCTAGAGAAGTTAAACTGGGGAAGAGACGTTGTTCAGGCATAATTCTTTTTTGGTATGGTATTTATTCTTTCACCTACACCCGTACTACTCATTCATCATAGTGAGAAAAATGGATGAGAGGGATGAAATTCTACTAGTTTACATGTGGAGTTCTACCCTATCACATAGGGAGTCATTTTACAATTTATTTTTGGGGCCCGTAATAGAACTACTTTTTGGTACATGTGAAAGAGTGCCACGAGAGATAAGAGAAGCAATAGTTAGATGATAAAAGGGAGATATTTTTTTGCTTACTCAAGGTGTGGTCATAAGAATTTTTTGCTTCACGGGTAAGCCATTATTGCTGCCATATTTTACCATCGAATATGTTTTCGCTATGGATATGGTGCACCAATCATACTATGTGAATGATGTATATGGAGTAGGATGCGGTAAGAAGATGACTTGTAATATGTCATTCAATTTTGGCGGTATAGAGGTGAGCCAGGTGGGGTAGAACAGGTTGTTCATAGTGATACTCCAAGACCTAGGGTTGATAGAACTATCGCAATGTTGGAGGTATGACCCATTAGGCAAATTCATAGAGATAATAAAAGCCAAGACATTTTGCTATTGTCCTCGGCTTGACATTGAGAAAAAGTAAAATAATTTTGATGGGCCTGACTTAGAGTGGCACATTGAAGACATGATGTCACTTTCACCCTGACATGATTGCTATGAACAAGAGGCTGAGTATAATTTGGTGAAGTAAAAAAATTAGATTCCTCCATATGAATTATTTAATCAAGTAAAGGAAAGTTAGCCCCTATAGATTGAGGAGAAAATTACAAACTGGTGGAGAATGCAGGTCCATCGAGGAAATACCACATCTCCTTATGGGTTGAATATGGATGAGGCATTTTCAGACACCTACAATGAGTTTTTTAATTCCTATCAACCTATCGCTTTTGCTAATATATTGCCTCAAAGCTTCCAATATTTTGATAATGGTGAAAGTGAGGCAAAGGGAGAATGCACTATAGTTGAATAAGAGATTCCAGAGGAGGAATGACAACCATATTTATTTAGAAAAAGATCACAACAGATAAAACAAAAAATTGAGGAGGCATCTTTGCTAAAGAAGTAGAGTATTCGAGATGCACCCCCATTTTCCAAGGCTGTGAAGAGATCAAGGATTGGTAACACTTCCTTTTCTACTTCAGAAATTTTGATGGCTACAACTCCCATAGTTCTAGTTGTTTCAACAACTATCATTTCATCTCCAATGGTGACAGATTCTTCGATGACGGTTGTGCAAATGTTTCTGATGATTCATGAACAAGAGGAGGACTAGTAGTCAGAGAGTCCTCAGGTGGAGGTTGTGGATGTCGAGGAGAATGTGAATGTAGAGTATGAAGTAGAAAATCAACATGAGGAAATTATTTCATAGCCACTTCCATCACCAAAGCATGTGGAACCTACGCTGGAAGGTACATCCTCTTTTCCTTATTATTCTTCTTCAGAGCATGTAGTGGCTATAAACTCACTTCCATTAGTTTTTATGTCGGTCTCTCCACCTTTCAGTATACCTTATGTATCTATTTTTCTTCCCTCTTCTTCCCTTCCCGAATTCACTATTGCTCCTTCTTCTCTTTCCCTTTTTTTTTCCCCCTTTCTTTCTGTTCATTTTTGTCAGGGATGAATCCATTTTTGCACCCTTACCCTTCCATTGCCACCACCACATTCACTAAGGCTGTAAGTATGAAAGCTCCTCCTAAGTGAGTGTAACTACATTCGAACCTAGTTCCTCCATCCATTCTACTATTTCGGTACCTCCCATTCTAGCCATATCATCTACTTCATTTGAGCCTAATCGTTCAAAATTTTTGATACCTTTCACACTATTTTTGGAGCTGTAAGTACTTGTCAATGTTCAAGTGGTGCTGAAGCAGCCCGACATGAATACAATCAATCAGGTGCACCTAAGTTCGTCACAATGGTTGAAAAGCAAAACATAGAAAGAAACTCTAGCTCTAGCTCAGCCACTCAAGAAGGTTTCTTTCGATCTTGTTGCCATGGAAGCTCACACGACTAAAATAAATCCCTTGGTTTAGAAGCCACAAGGAGAAATGATGCCTAGTGATTATGTTTATGAGACCATAATAGAGGACCTCATCAAGATTGATCCTATTGAGAATATGGACAACAAATAGGTCGATATGAGTTCGATATACTTGCATGGTGAGTATTATATGCAAAAATAGTTTGATTAGGAGAATAAAATTATCGAACTCGAAAATGCCCTAGCCAAAAGCAGAGCGCAAGAGGAGAAGACAACCATAGAGAATGACACTTGTATCGATAGGTATGAGTGCACTTGAAAAAAAAGAGATGCAACAAGGATAGAAATGCATGCACTCTGAATGCAGCTAGAAGCCATACATAATCAAATGGTAGAGAAGGCTGCATAGGTTGTAGGTTTCTCTTCAAAAAGTATCAAGGAGGTGCGCCTTTGCTCAACCCAAAATTGCAAAAATTAGGCCACACAAGCAGTTCAAGTGTTGCATTATTTATGGATGGCCATAATACAGATTCATATGGGATAGTAGTTGATAGATACTATTGAGGAGATGCTAGAGCCATATATGGAGATGGTTGTACAAATTTAGGCCTTGGCTAATTCCAACATACACATTCACCCCCTAAGTGAAATGGATCACGCTTGGTCAACTACAAAAGTCACCTTGCATAGCTACTTTCAAAGGATGGAATTGGTGAGGGAATGCCATAGAATTCTTAATGCAATCGAGTGAGAGCATACTGTGTCCATGACTCATTTTGACACTCTTACCAATATGGGATTTCCTTATTTTATAGATGAGTGGGGTGAACCTCTACCAAAAGAACAGTTGGAAGTGTCCTGGAAGAAGTTTATGGAGGATACCTCGAAGATCGATGCATGGGAAGAGCCCATCATAGAAGCACAGGTATTTTCTCTAATGTAAAAGTTCACCCGCATGGAGCTTTTGTTGTTCAAGCTAGCCCAATGAGCAAAACACCTTAGCTTGGAGGACATACATAATATCCATTTTGTTTATGAATCTTTGAGTATTACTTTTTTGTTTACCACTCATGCTTGGGATGAAGAAATTATAGTTTATGAGGTAACCTCTAAGAGACTCAAGGAACAGGAGGAATAAACAATAACAAAGCATATTGTGGTAGAGAAGGCATCAGAGGAAGTAGAGCAGGCAAATGTACTCTGAGTGGTAGCTGAAGTTGAAGCCATTGAGAAGGTAGAAGAGGAGGTACAAAGAAAGGTGTCCACATTAGAAGCGCTAGCCAAAGCAACCGGTAAAAAGGATCCATATAATCCTAATGGATAAATGCCTAGGATTGCTTGTATCCATGTGAGTTGGATAACCCGTGAGCCACCAGAAATATTGGCAATATGCCACATTGAAATTTTTTGATACAATTTTGATTGTAATACAAAAAAATATATTAATATGATGATACATTATTTTGACCAATATAATATGTTACAGTATACATTTTATTTTATTTTTTTTCATGCATCCTTTTGACTTGGAAATAATGGGTGTTTTTAAGAAAAATGGTTGGGAAAATGGATCAATGGCTTTGGTTCAAATTGCCTGTGAAACAATTATAAAATGGTGCATAAAAACTAAATGAGAGCTTTTTCGACAACTAAAAAATCGCATTCACCTCAACCAATGAAAGGCTCATTCACCTCACTTCTAGGTGAATGTAAAAGAACAAGAAATAATGCATTCACCCCAATTGTGGGGTGAAAACTCTATGTGCCCCTTGTTGAGGCAAAGGGGGGAAAGAAATGAAGAAAACATGAAGTTTTGAGAAATGACTAAGTATTGACGTTATCCAAAGTCAGAAGGAGGGAGGAATCACGTTCATCCCAAAGTTGGGGTGAAAGCTTTGTTCGTTCCACTCTGGGGTGAATGTCCTTGAAAATTAAGGAAGCAACACTTTTTGTTGTGTTGGTTGATTAAAAATGTCTTCGATGAAAGTCTTGAGTTGTGAGGAGACTTGGCACAATTTTTTTTTGTGCGTTCACCCCCAAGATGGGGTGAAAGCTTTGTTCGTCCCAAGTTGGGGTGAACATTATTAAATATGAAGGTTGAAAAGTCAACGGAGCATTCACCTCTATTGAAGGGCAAAGCTCTGTTTGCCCCTCCCAAGGGAAAATGTGCCACAAATGGTAAAGTGGGTGAAGGATCTAAAATTTGAAGCAACTTTGAAAAGTCAAATTTGTGTTTTTCCCAAGAGGAAGGCGAAAAAATCTTTCACCTTTTTTGGGGGTGAACATAGAGTTCAATGAAGCTGTTAAAAGTGCTTTCACCTGGAGTAAAAAGAACTGATCAGGGGTGCTCTCTTCTCCAAGAAATGTAATGAAAATAAGAAAATATGTGATTCACTTTCTGCTAAGTTTGGGTGATTTTGTTGTTGATAATGTCAAAAAATTTCAAGAACACCCAAGGTGGGTGAATGAAGAGCATTAAATGTTTGTGGCAAAGAATAACTCAGGTTGTGTATCCCAAGCAAGGAGGGCAACAATATTAAAAGTGCCAGGTGATTTTCATGATTTCCAAGCAGAAGTATATTTTTGAGATTGTGAACGTATCCAATCAATGATCTAGCCTTACCATTTTTCATGAATCGACGCCTAGAAATGTTGATTTCCTAGAAGAATTTCCTTAAAAGCTAGATCATCACCTCAAAAGGAAATATTTTCAATGATTTAAAGAAAAAATTATCTCACCAAGGTTCCTGATCGGTGATCATTTTGTCCTCATGTGCATTTAATGAAAGAGGTAAAATCCTCTATAAATACTAATCAATTTCCATTGTAAAGGAGGTTAGACATTTTGTAGAAAAACTATTCAAGTTCTCTGCATCAATAGAATATACATGGCTTCTAAATTTGCAAGTGATCTTGTGTGTGATTTCCTTCTATCTTATGCATTTATATTTCATGCACATATTCATTATCTGTTGTTAAGTTTAAATTCTACATCTGAGTTTGAACATTTTTGGTGATGGAGTGAGTTCTGGAATGCGATCCTAGAGGTTTTCTATGCAAAGTTGTAAGTATATCCTGTTGCCTTTCTTTTATTACATGTTGCTTTAATGCTTAGGTGAAATTCCTGCTACTAGTCTATCCCCAATCCTACACCTTCGACCTATGGCCATATTTCCCATATCTTTCTATCATTTCCATTTTCTTTCCTGCAAACTTAGTCTTAAACTAGTGTAGGATTTAGCAAGGGAGCCAACCCTCTCTGGAGATTGGCACAGAGGACATTATTTTTCTCTAGCATTTAAATGTTGTCCATGTCTAGGGTGCACAAATGCATGTTTGTATTATTAGGCATATATTTGACCAACAATAACCCTCACTCTAAATCTAAAGACTTTTATATCTTTATATATATATATATATATATATATATATATATATATATATATATATATCTTTCTTAATAAATAGTTTTTTTCTCTTCTCTCTTTCATTTTTTCCTTTTTTCTTTTTCTTATTTTTAGAAGCAAAATACAGTGTTTGTTTTCATATTAATTATATCCTATATGCATAAAAAAATTGGTCTCTAGGAGAATATGCAAAATGATAAGGATGTGATAAAAAGTCCACTAGTAATAACATATAATCACATATAAATTTGGCATACCTAGTGTACTATGGTAAGTCACATCTTGTTGTGCCAAATGACACATAATGGGTGGAAATCATTATGAGGGAGCACATCACAAAAAGCAACACATGTATCACCAAATCTATCAATTCACTACGTGAAATTTTAATCCTAAATTTATGGCCAAATTCATGGTGCCTTCACTTAAGTAGGGTCTATGTTTTTGTTATATTTATAAAAAAAAAGCATCTACTGTATCTGTAACAAGCGGAAATTTGTAAAGCTACCCTAGAAGATAAAAATTGCTACTATTTTTGTTATAAAAAAAAATAAGGTTTTAATAGATTTGCCAAAATAAATTGAAGGGAAAAAATTGGGGGCTTGATCACTATGCAAAAAATAAATTTAAAATGAGGGTTTATGGATTGATGGGTTTATTTTGAATGGGGAATTTGAACAAAATATTTTATGCATGAAATATCCTGCCAATGACCTTTTCTATCCAGCACAATGGATTGCATGACATGGAACCTAATATAGCCTTTTAGGATTTCTCAACACAAAAAAATAAAATATAAATAAAACAAGGATGCCAGCATAGGGAAAGCTCTTATAAAGCCCTAATGGTAGGGAACAGGGGTTGGACGAGCACCTAGGCATACAAAAATTCATTTAGGAAGAAGTATTCATACTGGATGACATTGAAGAAGGGGATAAAGAAGCCTACCATTTCCAACACTCAATCTACCATAGGCACACATTTGCCATTATTGTTTCCTTTGGAGTAAAATAATACTAGAGGCACTTACCTGCATGGTGGAGATTCAAACCCATGATAAATAAAAAGGTATTTAGGCTTACATAGACCACATTTTATCACTTATATACCTCTCATCAATTGTAGAGAAATTTCTCTTTCCACACTTTGAAGAAACAATTTTTTGTAACCTACTCTGATACCAATGTTAGAATTTAACATAGAATTGAAAATTTTAACATAGAAATGAAAATACAAAAATTGTATTGCATTCCTTTTAACCTTAGATATACACATATACATACACATGTATGTCTCTTCTATGTCTCAAGATACTCTTGGTGCTTCACCTTCATCTCTGGCTATTCAACTTCTCTCAACCTCTCGTGAGGTGTAATAAATAATTAAGATATAATAATCATCAAATAATTAAATAGGTATCTAACAAATATGGGTTTCACTTAGTATGCTCTGAGTTTCTCATGATCAAAATATATTTACAATGGAGCCTATGACTCCTATTTATAGAAAAAATCACATGTGAGTTACTTGGGATGAAAAACTATTACTCCTAGTAAAAGTAAAAATTTAGGGGCATCTCTAACAAAATAAAGTACCTCCAAATGTTACATACCTCTAAATATATCTCTAAAAGGCTTGTAAGGCCTTTAAAATTATTTATGGCACCATTACATGCCAAAATATCACTTTCCAAATATTTTATTTACGATTCACACTTGTCCTTTTATACCTTCGCTAGTCTATGAGTGTGTTACTCTAGATTATGAGTATGTTGCTCTAGTTTGTTAGTAATTCAACAAAAATTCCCTAGGTATTCACTCTTATAAGACATTTACTCCACTCTACTAGTGGATTAATCCTAGAAAAATCAACACATACACAAAAAATCAGCCTTGGTCTTGGACTTAGTAAAATTTGAGCGGTTTTGGAAGGTATTTATTGATTGATTTAAATGTCATGTATCCTTTCAAATTTACAAATTCTAAGATAGTGACTTGTCACTATGAGTGGATATGTGGTGCCCTAATATTATTCTCTCTATCATCATAATATAACATTTTTCATTACTTAAAGATATGTTAGTACTCTGACATATTTGAAGTAATTGTTTGAGATTAATTACTACCTCCTAAAAACAATTTCATGAACAATAAAATAATCCATGTAACTTTCCACACAATCATTTAATACATTGTAGAAAATACTAAGTAATACTCTTTGGTAGTTTTTAGGATCATTGCATAATCCAAAATGTAGGACCCTATAGGTAAATATACCCCATGAGCAAGTAAAAGTATCTTGTCCTAGTCTTTAGAAGTAATCTAAATCTATTTATAACCAGTAAAGCCATCAAGAAAAGAGAAGAACTTATTTCTAGCAATGACATTCAATACCTAGATAGTAAAAAGAATTGAGAAATCATATTTTTAATTAGCATTGTTGGGATTTTAGTAGTCAATATAAATTCACCATTTTCTTCCTTTTTAGGTCATATGACTAGGGGAGAGCAAATAGTTTTTAAAAGTGGGGTAGATAAATTCAACATTCAAAAGCTTTTGGAGATCTTCCTTAAAAAAAATTCAATGCGGAAATTATCCTTCCCTAGGGTTGTCTTATAGGTTTAGCCTTATCTTAGATATAGATTTGATCTTAGAGGTATTCCTTTTATATCTAGATAATCATAAGTAAAAGTAGAGTTGTGTTCAATAAGCATGTTAATTAGCTTGTTCTCTTGCTTAAGGACCAACCAGATGTTGATATTAATATTTTTTAGATACAATTTGCATAGTTTTCTTGGGATTAGAGGAATATTTGAGAATTATATCTAATATGGTACATTAGTTATAGATCTTATATTTATTAATATTTTTATGAAGGTATATGTTTTTGAAAAATGCCAATTATGGTGTCCTCATCCACCACTTTTAGTTGATGGATACAAAACCAGGCTTTTGGTTATGGATTTATTGGATGTGGTCAATAATTGATATAGCCATTGGTCATAGCTAACCATGGTATTTCCAAAATTAATAGGTATAACCTAGACTACCTTTTAGTTTCAATACCATAAAGTCAATGGGATACTCCAAAGAATCCATGAAAATTACTACATACTCAACTATTCTTAGTCATAGTTGAGTGACCAACCATTTGTAGGACTACGGGAATGGACCTAAGGTATTTGATGTGCAATCAATCTATTATTTTCTTTGTAATTATATTTATTATTTCTTCTAAGTTACTCAAAATGTTCTTGAATGAAATATTTATTATATGGACATTGATGATTGAACTATCAATATTAGCATACTTAGGGGTAATAAAATTTCCAAGCAAAAGGTCAACAAATTGGCCTACAACTTGGATGGTTTTAGGGTATTTTTTCTTCCTAGGTTTCTTAAGTTATAATTCACTCATAGACTTGAAATAAATTGGGGCATCGTTAATAGATTGAAAAAGAGGTGTGTAAATGCATACATTATATATTTTTTCTAAAATTTAAATTTTGGTTGTGTAGGCTTCCTAGTTTGATTTAATATTTTAGAAAAAATATGATTTTTTAATTTAATTATTAGAAGATTTAGATCCTTGAGGATCCTTATGAGAAGAAATTTATTTCTCCAATTCAATCATGTTAGGTGGTTTGAGATACTTAAGAACTCTTCATGATCAAAGTTTTTTCTCAATGAGTTTACACAGATTTTTATGAGGGGTCCCAATCCCTTCATTTTGAGTGGGGTTTGAATATTGGACCTCTTAAAGAGAGGCCAAAGTCCTTACCACTGTAGTAAGCTTACATCTTTTCCTGATCAAATTTGTTATTCATTGTAATCAACAATATTTATATAATAGGTAGGGTATAGTATTGACTCTTGATTGTATACTAGTCCTCATTTATTCTTGGGGTTTAGTGGAGGTTGTGAGAGTAATTGAGGTTGTGATTTTTAATGTTATGGATTGGAATTATTAGGTGTAGGTAGATAATATTGTTTTTATGAATGTGGTTTATTGTATTGGCAATTAGGTGGAGAACACCATATTTATTGTGTATTCTACCAAAGTTGGCTAGGATACTATTGAGACCAAGAATTTTGTTGATTCATCCATGGAATTTGGGGGTGATAGGGTGGTTATTTCCATCCTTGTGGAGACAAATCATTAGAAAAAAATGAAAAAGAATATTAAATTTATTATGATCTAGGATTTATACATTGGATGCTTTTTTGGGGTGGCCATGTTTTCCTTTGTTTGTCATAGTAAGCCTTTTCTATTCCTTGGGTTATAATCTGGAAAGCTACTTTAAGTCCATGTAGCATGGGATATTTGTTTACCTTATAATTCTACTAGAAGGGACTACAAACTTTTATCTTCCATAAAGGGCATTCATGTTTTTTATTTATGCATCTTAGACAATAAATGACCAAATATTTATTTTCTTCTACTTCTTCATGGCTGGTAAGGCATCTATTTGAGTAGCCAAGGAAGAGAGAATATCTATTTTAAGATCCTCAATCAAGTTTCCTATCTCATATTTGGTAATACTATTTGAATTTTAAGCTACTAGAATCCCATTTCCTCTTACTCCTTTGTATTTCCCCATAGTAGATCATGAATAATTTTGATAAAGAGTCTTCATAACCTTAAAAATAACCTAATAAATATCTCTTTCGGTCATTAAATTAAATTTTCTATGTATATTTTCCAAATTCATCACAAAAATATTACCTTTAAGGTCTTTATTTCCAAGAATGAATGCTTAGAACATTTAATATTAAAATAAAATCTTTCAATGCAATCCTCCAAAGTATCCTCCTCTGTTTATTCTATCCTAAGGATTTCATATCATGCTCATTGAGATTTACAATAATATTCATATTTTATTTATTTTTTTATCCTCACGACATCTCGCATGCTAATATTATTTCTATCCAATTCCATGAACCATAGTAAACCTATGTCCTTGAGTGTTGTCGAAAAGAACTTAAGTTTTTGTGCATCTGTCTTGTGATCATAACTTTGGCACAACATGCCAATCTCAAAGAGTAAACACTTAGGTTTTATGTAGTTAGCCCATGAAAATTAGGAAGCACGTAAGGAATACTATTCTTCATCTTGGCTTATTCCTAATTTTTCTACATGGGAAACTTGAGTGTAACCATAGTTTGAGTTTTTTTTATCATTTCCACAAGAATTTATACTATCCAAGGTGTCTAGTAGAATTCCCTAGTGATAAAATAACTTCAAATGATTGTCTTAATATTATAATTAGTGGATAAATAACCTTTTATGGTTACATTCTTATAATAGGATGTTCTTTTGGATCCCAAACTTTTTTTTTTTGGATCCCAAACTATGAAATGATACTTTATTCTTTAGATTTTAGGAGGAGCAATGCCTTTCAATATGGTGGTATTTTTTATTATGGAGTCAAAACAAATATTAAATTTAAATAGGGATCATATATCTTCTACTTGAAATTATCCTACAAGATTAGTAGATATCTTAGTCTAAATTGTACCTCCTCTAAGTTGTTGCATCCTTTCCTTGAATTTCTTCTTCTAATTAGGTCATCTAGATGAAGTGGATGCTTTACTAGTTGCCTACCTTATGTTGAACCTTAAATTATTTGGTAAAAATTGTTCTCTTTCATCCATGGGTTGATGCATAAAAATGTTACAAGGGGTTAATATATAGCTACAAAATAAAATAAAAATAAAATACCTT
Organism: Wollemia nobilis; assembly: GCA_028583015.1. Classification (NCBI taxonomy): domain Eukaryota; kingdom Viridiplantae; phylum Streptophyta; class Pinopsida; order Araucariales; family Araucariaceae; genus Wollemia; species Wollemia nobilis. The sequence continues at coordinate 6,385,209 of JAQPPZ010016059.1, read as the reverse complement.
GCAAAAAATAATTTCGGTTGGATGTTGAACTTTTATCCAACCTATCTCCATAGTGCATTAAACTCTAAAAATATTGCAACTTGAGCACATCCCCAATAATGAATAAAAAACTAGTGAACATTAAACTATCAATTTAGGTAGGTATATATATGAGGGACTAGGCACTATCTACACATTACAGTAGCTAATAGAGAACCTAAGCTTTTACATGCTCCTACGGATCAACTCTAACTATGTCAAATATTTATGATCACATAATTTTCTTGTAGGAAAATGTGTCCAATGATCTCACAGGTATATATTACTCAAGATCATATAATTACAGTCACATAATATAATTCCATAATAACATCAATATCTTACAAAGTAAAAAGCTTTATTGATAATCAAATTATATAACATAAAATCTCCATTACATATCATAGAGCTTTGTCATCAATATATAACTTTTCATAAGATTATTCAATACTCCTAACTTTTGCTCTCCTCAAAATTAGGTAAGATGCAACCTTTTCATATTCCTTAAATTATGATAATTTCTCTCATGATTACATAACTTCCTACTTCTAATCTTGATACATCACACATGACTCACTTTCACATGACACCTTTCACTCATAACTCCTACTTGATTACATGACACATAAACACACTTCACAACATGACACCTACTATTGACATAAATAATTAAACACACTCCTAATCTAAATATTTACAATGGTAATCAAGGTACCAAATAATGTAATACCTCCAACATTTATCACTCAGAGATTCTATAGGAAAAAATAATGAAACCAATTAAAAGTTAGACAATATAATTGTAAAACTATAAAAAACTTATCAAAATTGAAGCTAAATAATTAAGAAATGAAAGCAGGTAAATTATATAATAAATTAAATTAAATGCACAACATTCATGTATTAAAACTATATAAATATAATTAATAGATTAGAAATGATTAATAGGAACTATGTACAAATAAATTATAGTTATCTAAGTTGTAAGCTTATTATAGTGGTAAGGGCTTTGGCCTCCCTTTCAGTGGTCCAAGGTTTAAACCCCACTTAGTATGATGGGACCATGCCCCCTCATAAAAAATAATGTAAAATAATTGAAAAAAATAAATTATAACAATCTATATAAATATAAAGAAGTATTATTGCTGACAAGACTTACAAACAAAAAAAAATTTAATGGGCGCTTTCTCGAAGAGAAGATGTAGTTCCATATGGTGGGAGTAAAAATTAAACTCACAAATTAATTTAATATAGATTTTTTCTTACTATAAGTGAAAAATATATAAAAAACTGTGTCTATTGTTTTAACTATTTCTCTTGATCTTACTCTTACTTTGGATGACTCTAGCTGACTAACTTCTTCTAATCTACATATAAAATTTTTAAAGGATCATGTTAATAAATCATCTACCTAAAATCACTCAAGGGATGTAGTTGAAATCTCCATTGTCAAATCTTAACTACATATAAAGAAATTAAAATAGAAAAGTATCTTTAGTTTTCATGTAGTTGAGAAATCTCAGCAATCAATGTTTTACATGTTAGACTATTAGATGATGCATGCATGGAGTATAGAATATATATGTCATATAAAATTTAGTATGATGATAATAATATAATCAATATTCTCAACCAGATGCCTACCTATATCATATGGTCAACTCAATAAAGTTTAATAATTTTTTTTTGGTGTATTACTATTGCATCACACACTTACCTCAAATTGTATGTTGGTCCCATAGGTGTTGGTTAGATACTACTTATATCATTCCCATGATAATAGTGTGTGATTGGTACTACTATTTATTGATTAATACCTTGTCCTACTAGAACTAGTATAGGCCATGTTTATGTAGTTAGGCCAATCCATAGTTTCATAATTCAAAATAAATGACCCTGATATATGAAGAAATCAATTTGTAATTATCCTCTTGGATTTTGTAGTATAATTTTACCCTATAGCATAGTAGGAAATGTAGGGTCACTTTGGGGTGTGATCGGTTAGTGTCAAACATGCATCAAAATTTATAGATAAAGTCATATAATGCATTAATTTTCTATAAAAACTTCTAAATTACACAATCTCTCACAAAACTATAAAACATTGTCATTTCCATTAAAAATAGAAGATTAAACATTATCATTCATGTGAAAGTATAGGGATTTTATAAAAAAATGTTGCTTTAAATTTATCATTTAAGATATTCATCAATGTGAATGGATTAGATGTTATTTCATTCTAAAATATTTTGTTTTGATCAACTTGTTCCTCACTAGATACTTTGAATCATCCAATGGAATTTTATAGGGTAGCCCCTTATCTCCTTATCTCTATTATTATTTTTAAGGCATTAGGGAGAGATTTATAAGAAAAAATCAAAGGTATTTAATTTACATTAAATGACCCCTTCAAATCTCATCTCCCTTTTATTGATGATATTATTCTTTTAGGTCATACCTTAGTCAATTAGGAAATGGATTTTAAATCATATTATCATGCTATGAGAAGGATATTGGATATTTGATTAATACTTTAAAATACAATATATTTTTTATTAACACTGCTCTAGATTTAAAATGAAGTTTTATGGATATTTTAGGGTTAAAGTTTGAAAATCTACCATCAACATATCTAGGAATTCCTTTGTCTAGTAAAGGAAAGAAAAAGAATCTTTGGAACTCAATTTTGGACATAATGAAGTATTTTTTTGTATGTTGGAAAGATAAGTTCTTAACCTTGGATAAAAGGCTACAACTTGTAAACACTACATTATAATGCATCCCTATATATGATGTTACTTTCAAGATTGTAATCAAGTATAACATCTAAATTTGATAAAAAAATATTTTGGAAACGATGTGAGGACAACTTTATATTTTCTCTTTATAAGTGGAATAAGGTTTGCAAAGGAAATAATATTAGGGAGGTAGGCTTACAAAATTGTAGAATTTTGAGTTTGGAATTAGGAAAAAACTTGGTTGGAGATTACTCAAATATCAAGGATAGAGTTAGAAAAAAAAGTTGCTTCAAAAATATATAGGTCCTATTTATGTAATAATATTGCTTAGGAAATGAAACTCTACCTATAGGCTCGACAACATGGAACTTCATATTAGATAGTTTATAATTGATCAAGAAACATATTATATGGTTATTCAACAAGGAGTATTTTACAAATTTTTGGTTTGATGCTTGTTTGAAGCCTTATCTTCATATTTCTAATCCAAAATGGCATTTCTTGGCTTGAGAATATTCAACTTGTAAAGGTCTAAAGGTAAAAAATTATACTTTTGTGAGAAATGATTCCAGATCATGGATTTCTATTAGCAACTTAGTTGAAGGAGAGGACCTTAAAAAAATTGCAAATAATCTTAAAAAAATGCTAAAAAAAATTATATTTTCTTATTTTTACATGAAAGGCTGAGTTGGTTTGAAATATATCAAAATATGGTGGATACTTAATTAAGTTGGGATGTAAGAATTTTTAGTAGTAATAATTTTCTACTTCTAATGATTTCCATTGGAAGAATGTTTGGTTGCTTGAGGCCCTCCTTAAATAATAGTAATACTTAAGTTGTTGAAGCCAAGTGTCCAACTAGTTGATATTGATCCAACCTAAGAATACTAGAATGTTGATATTGGTCTACAAATTTAGAGGGTTGTGGCTCTAGAAGGATAAAAGGTTGGTAGTTGTAGATGGGGCTCCTATATTTATCATGAGATCTCAAAATTACCTCAATAGCATATCCTTCTATTCATCCAAGGCATTTCAAATGAGCTTATTGACATCCTACATCTTGATCTTCGATGGTATTATCAATTTCTCAATTTTTAATATTTTCTTATAGGTGAAACATGTGATGCCTTTATTCTTATACCATGAATGTGTGTGAACAAACATCCAATGATAAAAAATTATTAGAATATTCTATTCTAAAAATGAATGAGTACAAATAATATAAATGAATAAAAAATATTGAATATTAACATTGCTATAATACCATTCAAGCTACACTATAGGGCCTAGGATGTGGTGCCATAGGGGACAAGTCCCAAAACTAGGTTGTAGAACCTAAAAGTTATGATTTAATGTCTCCCTTTTATAAATTATGAAGAAATACACCTCATAAAAAATAATAAGCACAATTACATATGATGATGCAAATGCAAAAATATCTCTAGAATACAAGGCTCATGAATTATGAAAAGTAATTATATAAAGCTTAATATAGGGGTGCATCACTATAAGACTATTGTATTATGGCAATAGGAACAACTTGTGTCTAAATATAAGGGATAGGGAATAAAAAATTGAAATATCAAAAGAGTAGCAAAGAAGACCAAGAAGAAAGAAGCTATTACACTCTACTTTATGCAAGATATGTACAACAATTTACAAAATAATTGGAATGTGAAAGGCTTTAACTCCCAATTGAATAAGTATTTTAAAAAATAGTTCAAGAACTTAATCTATGAATATCATGAGTATTTTGTGGATATTTTGCCAAATTATCATACATAGAAGGGTGCTTGACATTTGGCACTATAAGATGATTTATTGGTCTAACATGGGATGGTGATACATGGTTGGCACCATAGGTCTATTGGCTTCTCAGTGTTGGTGCAACTGAATTTGGTGCCTAAGAAGAATTCAAAATTAGAGAAGTCATGACATCATAAATAGGCATGGTGCAAGCCCATTTAGTGAAGAGTCCATATAGTAATTGACTTTTAAAAGTTGTGAAGGCACTAACATCAACCTCCTTGGGACTCTACGTAACCCCTACTTTACCTAGATCAAATAAATTAGAAAAATCTAATGTTACAAAAAACCTTATCTTGACCATATATGAGTGCCTCCTAAATAGACCATTGTTGTGAACTTTTAAGTCACTATGAGGGTGCTAATCAATTCCCTATGACCCCTTAATTTACTATGAGAAAATTTATATATTTCATGCTTCTTGTTAAAAACAACCAATCCTTGAGCATATTTATACTAAATGAAGGGAATATTTATAATTAACATAGGTTCAAAAAACATGATATTAAAGGTTTGAGGTGGGCTCCTTTAACAATTGAAACTCGATATCAATTTTAAATATTAAAGAATTGAAAGATACAAATGCTTAAACCAATGACCACCCTTTTATTGATTGCTTCATGTGCCTATATAAAGCATTGAAATCCTATATATAGTTTCTACATCATGAGACCTGCCTAGGCTAATATGCCAAGGATTTCCACCTACTAAACCTAGTGTATATTCATGAAAATAGAACTGATCTACATGATTTTTCATAGCAATTTCCATATCATGGGAGCTACCTAGGGTAGCATGCCAAAAACATTTCCCTACTAGACCTAGTAAATACTATGTGGATACACTTACTTGACAATTTTTTTATCAATGCACCAAAATTAATAAATTATATAAAAATAATATTAATAGGAGTATAAAAATAGGATCCATAGAGTTTATTTATTGTCCAAATAATTAGAGCCTCGATAGCCTATTTTCTTAAAGTTTGAAAACTACTACAATATATATCTTCACTTTGGAGGATGTCTACATCCAACCCTAAGGTATGCTAGGTTTAAATTACTTTATGCCAAAAAATCTTTTGTGTAATTCAAAATTATTCAAAACCACAGCTTTTGTGTAATTCAAAAGTTTATTCAAAACCACCTTCACATGAAGATGAACTATTATATTTCTTAGGTGCATTGTATATATCAAGTATATTACCAATATTTATAAACTAAAGACTATTTTATATGTAGGTCCTTTCTTTATTATAAATCAAGAGGTAATTATTTTACCTCTTCAAAGAATGACACAACTCTTTTTAGACCTTGAAGTCATCCAAGGGAAAAAATATTGGTTAGCAATTTTTTACAATTGTTTAATAATTTTCTAACACCTAACTAAAGACCTTGCTTCCACATTGTTGTGTACCAAAAAGGATTTTATAATTCTTTATGTTCCTTCAAAATTTAAGAGGAACAAATTTATGAGGTATTAAAGTATATGATTTGCTTTTACATATTTTTTTTGGTAGTGTATTCTCAATAATATTAATTTCTCTTTTAAATTTGTGAGGGTTGCATTTGTACTTGTGAGCCTTACTGGAGTAGGAATGCCTCCATTGATAGAAGAGGAGGAAGAGGTAGGAGAAACACCTCTTGTAGAAGAGGTGATAGAATAAATGCCTGAGAGAGAAAAGGCTTCATTTCCAAACTAGATGCAAGAACAGAGGAAAGTAACGTAGTCAAAGTTCGATATCTTGTCTAGCTTGAAGAACCTCATCGTGACAATTCCATTATTTCAAGCCATCCGAGATGTTTCGTTATATACCAAGGCAATAAGAGGGATGTATCTAAGGAATCCAGGATGAAGAGCAACCCATACTATCAATTTCATGGTAAATTAGTACATTTGATGATGGGAAAAATGTGCTATCCTAAGTATGCAGATCCAGGAATCCCGGTGCTAACTATAAAAATCAAGGGACATTCCTTGTCCAATATGTTGGTCGATCTCGGAGTAGCCATAAACGTAATGCCTCATGAGACCATGTAGAGGCTACAGGTCATGAACCTGAAACCCAATATGATAGTGCTGTAGTTGGCCGATCGATCGATCGTGGCATCGAAAGGAATGTTGGAAGACGTAATAGTGATAATCAATGCATGGGAATACCCAGTCAACTTTTTAATCTTGCAATCTAAAACTAGGTTGGGTGGTTACCTGCTCATCTTGGGAAGGCCATGGATAGCAATAGCTGATGACATCAACTACTAGGATGGGCTGATGACCATATCTGATGGATGAAATGTTAAAAGTTTGACTATTTCCCCCCCATCATAGTCTGTTGACTCATTAGGAGAACCCATGTTGACCGAGCATGGAAATACTGAGCTATCCATTATCCAGTCGGTGATGACATTGGATGAGTTGGTAGAAGAAGACAAAGATGGTGCTATTGTGGAGTTCCTCCATGGGGAGTCATCCATATCCACATTTGGATAATCATTGGCTGGTGCCCAAGATCACCATGTTCAGCAGATACATGTCGGGCTAGGAATAACGTTGAATGTCAGTAGTGGGTTGACTCCCACATAATTGACGAAAGTAGAAGAGCTCCTGGTTAGACACCAATAGGAATTTTCATGGGATTACTTAGATATGAAGGGTATTAGCCCATAGATCTGTACCCATTGTATATACCTTGATAATAAAGCAAATCCAAGCAAGCAACCACAGAGAAGAATGAATCCGACAATGAAGGACATTGTCAAGGAAGAACTGCAAAAACTCTTGACTGTCGGATTCATCTATCCAATTTTTGATGAGTCGGTATCACCATTAGTGGTAGTACCTAAAAAGAATGGTAAGTGGTGAATCTATGTGGACTACAGAGTGTTAAACAAAGCGACCAAGAAGGACCACTTCTCACTTCCATTCATTGATCAAGTCTTGGATACACTCTCTGGGAGGAAGTATTTCTCCTTCCTAGATGGATTCAATGGATACAACCAGATTTAGATAGGAGAAGAGGATCAGGATAAGACAATGTTCACCTACCCATGGGGAATGTTTTCCTATTGGGTATTACCTTTTGGATTATGCAACGCACCTACCACCTTTCAAAGGGTGGTGCTTAGCATATTTTTAGACACGATGGGAGACATGGTCAAAGTATACATGGATGAATTCACCATCTATGGAGAAACCTTTTACAAATCAATGACGAACTTGGAAAGAGTGCTTGAAAGAAGCAAGGAAAATAATTTGTCCCTAAGCAATGAGAAATGTTTTATGATGATGCAAAAAGGCATCGTACTGGGACACCACCTCTTTGTAGAAGGAATAAAGGTTGATAAAAGAAAAATTGAGGTCATCAGAGACCTACCCAGCCCCATAATGTAGAGATATGTGAGGATTTTTCTTGGATCAGCCGGGTACTATCGATGATTTATCGTCAAATTCAGCAAAATTGCAAAACCACTGCACACTCTATTATCTAAAGATGTGGAGTTCAATTGGACAAAAGACTATGAAGAAGCATTTCAATTGCTTAAAGAGAAACTGATATCCACACCGGTTTTAAGAGGACCAAATTGGGCCATACCATTCCATATCTATTGTGATGCATCCAACAATGTGATTGGAGCAGTCCTCGGATAGAAGGATGGTGAAGAATTTTATGTCATATACTATGTCAGTAAAAACTTGGTAGGAGTCGAGCTCAACTACACGGTGATGGAGAAGGAGTTCCTTGCAGTTATGCATGCCATAAAAATTTTTTGCCATTATATCACCAAATATAAGGTATTTTTCCACACGGACCATGTGGCCATTAGATACTTGATGAGCAAGCCGACCATTGGTGGAAGAATTATCAGGTGGCTCTTGTTACTATAGGAATTTGACATCACAATAGTCGACAAACCAGGAAAAGACAATGTCGTAGCAAATTTTCTATCCATATTGATAGCGGGAGACCATACAATAGTGGAATACCAGTTTCTAGATGAACATTTGTTCACCATTAGTGAGCAAATCTCATGGTACGTAGATATAGCCAATTACTAGCCATGGAAAGAACCTCACCTGCTCTCTCTTTTTGAGAAAATTAGGAGATCATAGAGAAAAGTGCATTGATCTTATGGATTGATGGCCTTCTATTCAAAATAGTATGTGACCAGATTATAAGGAGATGCATAGAAGAATAAGAGTTCTTAGAAGTACTCAAAGCATGTCATGATGACCCATGTAGAGGACACTTTGCAAGGAAACAAACTACATATAAAATCCTACAAGCTGGGTACTTTTGGCCCACTATGTTCAAGGATGCTACTGTGTATGCCAACAAGTGCGATGAATTTCAAATAATGGGCAGACTAACCGATCAAGATGAAATGCCCCTACAACCTTAGGTACACCTGGAACCCTTCAATAAGTGGGGCATGGACTTCATGTGACCAATTAATCCTCCTTCAATAGGGAGGAGGTTTATTTTAGTCTATACAAATTACGTCACCAAATGGATTGAAGTTCAAGCATTGAGAGATTCAAAAGAAAGAATAGTCGTCGATTTCTTATTTGCCCACATTTTTACATGATTTGGGGTCCCTAGAGAGATAAAATAGACCAAGGGCCTCAATTTACCTCCAAGTTGATCAAGGAGCTAATGGAGAAATATAAAGTTTGGCATAATAAAACTACACCCTACCATCCGTAGGCAAATGGGCAAGTGGAAGTGATGAACAAAGAAATAGAGAACATCCTGACGAAGACCATGTAGCAACATAGAAAATATTGGGCTACATGGTTTTCGGAGGTAGTCTAGGCATATAATACCACATGGAAATCCACCATAGGCTTCACACCCTTCCAACTGGTCTATGGTAAGAGTGTGATGATGCCCATTGAATTTGAAATCAAGACATTAAGGACGTCTTCAAAATTGAACTTGAGCTTGGATGACTCTCGAAAAGAAAGGATTCGACAGCTAGATCAGCTAGATGAAATCCAAATGGACGCTTTGTAGAGAACAGAAATCATACAAAAACAAAGAAAGTGGTGGCATGATCACCACATTAAACTGAAGCAGTTCCAAGGAGGGGAATGGGTGATGTTGTATGATTCTTGATTCCAAGAAAGAAAAGGTAAATTAATGCAAATATGGATGGGACCATATGAGGTGGTAGAGCTCATCAAGAACAAGGCAGTGTGCATTAGAACAAATGATGGTAGCAACACCATGTTAATGGTCAATGGCCACTGACTACGCCCTTATAACACATCCAAAACCTTACAGGTGGAATACAGAATAGATGTGGGGGAGACCCCATCTTGTTATATACGGACCAAACTATTAACAGGTGAAACGGTGGGTATGGAGGTGCTCACCAAAATTAGTTAATTTAGTTTTTTTCTTATGGTGTGTTTTGTAGGGATGACGCTCGCATGCAAGCTGTAGGCATCTAATCCAGGGCCTAATAGGTACAAAATACATCTAACTACCTTTATTTTTCTTTATTTTCATTTACTTTTTGTAGGTGGAGGACCTGATAGCATGAGGAATAGATATCTAGGAAACCAGGCCTAATTCGGCTTAGCATTACGACACCGAAACTCGTAGGTAGAAGCTGAGGTAGCATGAAGCGAGACTGAGAAGGCTTGATCACCCTTTACCAATAAATTACAACATGATTGCAAAAAATAAAGCACCTTCCACATAGAGAAGGTGCCTTCCTTATAAATAATATTCCAAGCTAGAATAAGACACCTTTCGTATGAAGAAGGCACCCCACCAGAATAAGGTGCCTTCCTTATGAAGAAGGCATCCCGCTAGAAGACACATTCCTTATAAAGAAGGCACATAAAAAAAAAAATCTTGAGGCGCCTTCCACATCAGGAAGGAGCATACATACCGAGGCGCCTTCCACCATAGGAAGGCATAGGTATACAGTGGTACCTTCCACCCTAGGAAGGCATAGGTATTCAACAACGCCTTCCACATCAGGAAGGCACACCCAATCAGAAGCACCTTTTGTAGCAAGAAGACGCCATCATCAAAAAAAAGAAAAAGCCTGAGGTGCCTTCCACATTAGGAAGACACATATAGACCGAGGCGCCTTCCACCCCAAGAAGGCACAGGTATTCAGCAACGCCTTCCACATCAGGAAGGCACACCCATTTAGAAGCACCTTCCATAGCAGGAAGGTGCCATCATCAAAAGGGTGCCTTCCACCATCGAAAGGCACATCCAATCAGATATGCCTTCCACCATCGAAAGGCGCATCCATTCAAAGAGCACCGACAACATCAAGAAGGCACCATATAAGTGCCTTCCACATCGAGAAGGCACCACATAAGTGCCTTCCACATTAGGAAGGTACCAAAGAGCACCTTCCATGTACAACCAACACTTAAGTCTCACGGATGCCTCGATCAAAATGAAATCACCACAAAAACGAGCGACATCAGATTACCACCATCACCCATGTGATGGAAATCTACCCCAATAAAAAAAATCTCAAAGAATTATGGGGCAAGATCAGCGTGCATGTTCCAAAGATGATGAACACATGGTTTTTTGAGCAAATCGGGAGTCTTCCTTTAGCACCAAACATCAAACAACTCAACACCAAAGTCCAACGTAATCTGCATAAATGAAATACCTCTCCCCCGTGTCACAAATCAGTGAATCAACACTCTTCATGATGCATGAAACACCAAATAAGGTATGCATATACTAACTCAAATATTTATATAATTATTCATAAATTATGCAGTACCAAAAAAATATTGTCGTTATAAAAATCATATACCCCCATGGCCAAAACCATGTGCCAATGATATGGCTCGAAAAGCGTACCCTAGAATTAAATGCTAAGGTTAGGTGCCTTCCCTATAAGAAGGTGCCTTCTTGAAGAAGTAAGGACAAAAAAAAGAAGAAGCGCAGCAGTAAGGGAAGGTGCCATGGGAGGAAGGTCGAAGAATCATGCGGTGAAAAAGAATGAGCCGAGTGATACGAAAGGAATCAGTGGGATGGTAAAAACATAGTTCAAGGCCGAGAGATGGTTCGAATACTATACCCTGGTTAGTCAAGGCCAGGATATGGAGGCAGCAAAGGAATTCACTGCCTCCTTAAGGGGCAACATAGCTCAGGTGCGAGGGGTAGAAATTTTTGTCACCCCTGAATCCATCTCGCAGGCAACTAGATTACCCCTCACAGGTGAATGCATATACAAAGGTGGACTGCTGAATTCGTACACCAAAGTGTTACTGCCAAGAGAAAATATGTAGATAGATAAGGAAGGGCTACCCAAAAGTAGCCTTCCCATGAATCTACGAAAGATATTCGAGCAGGTTGCTCAATTATTTACATGCATTGGGAAGTATACCCATTTGCACACTAACCATGTGCAGTTTTTGAATCACCTGGTGCATGGAAGGAAGTTGAATGTGCCCTTCTACCTAGAAAATGCCCTAAAGGAAAAAGCAGCTAGGTACCATAAGGAAGCACCATCTACCTTGGCCCACCATGGTTTGATATCAGCACTAGTCTGCCATGCAGAAGTGCAGAGGCAAAACCCTAACGTAGAGGGAGATGGCAGCCAAGAAAGGCAACATGATATTGTTGCAAAAATAGGGCAAGAAGAGGGAAGCCCTACAGAGGAGATGGCAAGTATCGAGAAATTGGAATTGCCTGATTTCATGAAAGAGAGAGGGCATTCACCAATGCCCTAATGTAGAGAGGAAAGAGGGCATTCCCTAGTGCTCGAGTATGAAGAGGAAGGAGAGTCACTTATTAGTAGCGAGGCTAAGTTTCGGATGCCAGAACCAGTCCCCAGGAGGAAATACCTATGGTGAATCCTCATATTGATAGAAGAAGAAGAGAATGAACCAAAAGTCGATGTGGCAGCCCAAACCATTTGAGAATTTATAAATCAGAGCCCATAAGATGTAGGGACTTTCGAGAGCAATGATTAGGTCGATGTAGCCTTGGAGGAAGCATTGGAGTGGCAGACCAATTTTTGAGGACTACCAGAATGAGCATAGAGGGGAATTGGAAGAATGAGAAATAGGAATCACCTAGCTCGAGCAACTGGTCCAGCAATTACGGGAGGAGAACCAGCAACTCCAGGAAAAGGGAATAAAAATAAGGGATGCATCAACCCAAACTGACTGGGCAATAAAGGTCCCGATGAATTCTCTTACATCTGTAGAATGAGTATTCTCTTTGGGAGAATTTTGATCAGATGCTCAACAGAGCATCCCGAAGGTTGGGGAGAATTCCTCTATTTTGGGAGCAAAGGGTAAAGAAGTCCCACAACACCCCCTATCATCGACCTAAGTGATACAGAGTAGGATGAGGGCCAAAAGTAATAGACAAGACCAAGGGATAAGGAAGAACTCCTCGGTCCTAAGGAAGAAAGAGAAGAACCTGAGGGGTCAGCACAGGACAGATAAGGGGGCAAAGAAGCACCCTCACAGATGGTAGCATAGGTCCCCCAGAGTGAAGAGAACACCCTAGGGACTGCAGAGAAGGCCCCTTAGAGTGAGAAGATGTCTGCCATGGATAAAGGGAAAACCCCTGTTCAAGTTGCTGCATTTTATATAGATGCCAAAGCAAAAGGGCCCTGGATGGCTCGAAAGAAGGTGAAGGTGACCTTCATTGAGCCAGAAGAAGATGAGTGGGATATACAACCATTCATAGAGAGGCAAAAATAGTTCGAACGATTGCTCAAAGAGATGACAGGAGCTAAGGAGACTAGGAAGGCAACCTCAAGGATGTAGGGGGACTCTGGTATCTACGTCAATCCGATAGAGGACATCCAATTCTGGGAGATTTATGGGTCATCCCGGGGATGGTCCTCCAAGATAAGAAGGTATTTTGAATGATGGGGGGTATATGGCCCCGAATTGGAAACCACTACCATTGCAAAGGAGAACACATGGCTTACTCCTAAAGCATCCTAATTGTACAAAGCCCAAGTAGTTCATCTCAAGAGGGATAATTCAAATATCCCTCTTGTAGTTGTCAAACCTCCGGATGCCAACCTATGGCAAGCTACAAAAGCTACATTTCAAGTAGTAGAGACGACGTCGGATAGATCACCTCTGATAGTGGCCAGGATGAGGAAAGCAAAGCTGATAGTAGAAACCACAACCCCATGTAGAAAAAGAGGAGCCACACCTCCAAATGCCAGTGCACAAAAGCGGCAGACATAGGCCGTAGGTACAATAAAATCCACCAAGAAATGGCAATGATGAGGGGTCAATAGGGCTACCTACAGTTTTGATTCCATGAGGGCATGGCATATGTTAGGCGTGGGGGGATGATGAGCATCAGAAATGCTCATATTTTGTATACATTTTCTTGATTATTATGCGGTTGTATAATAAGGATTGCATATGTTTATGAATGATTATATAATTATTTGATGAAATTATGTGTGTTATCTAATTCATGTGTTTTAAGTGTGTTTTTATGGAATTGTAGTTGATTTAGTCAAATTTGGATTAGTCGAGGTATTTTCATGGACCTAGAACTTTGTTTCTTTCAAAATCAATGCAAAGAAGGTAGGTGCATTCCTCTTCTAGGAATGTGCCAAGCGTAAGTAGGTGCATTCCTCTTCCAGGAAGGCGCCAAGTAAAGACAAACACCTTCCTCTCCCAGGAAGGCACCAATAGAAGGCCAGTACCTTCCTCTTCCAGGAAGGCACCAAAGTAAAATAAGTGCCTTCCTCTCACAGGAAGGCACCGACAGGAAGGTGCCACTAGAAGGCAAGTGCCTTCCTCTCATAAGGAAGGCGCCGATAGGAAGGTGCCACTAGAAGGCAAGCACCTTCCTCTCACAAGAAGGTGCCAATAGAAGATAAGCTCCTTCCTCTTCCAAGAAGGTGCCAATGGTAGTAAGGCACCTTCCGCATAGAGAAGGTGCCCGACATACTTAGGCACCTTACTCATAGGGAAGGTGCCCCTATTCTTTGCTTGTTGACTAGACAAGCACGATGTGGACAACAGAGACTGGTGCAGTTCCAACTCTACATCATGTAGAGTTAAATTGGGAATCACATCGATGTATGAGAATGTCCTACCAATGCCAGGCGAAGCACAAACCAATCAGTTAGCATGCCACTGTTAGAAACAAATGCCATTTTTAGTAGACGTCGACCACATTTACCAGACTTAGTTTAATCTGGAATGAATCGACTGTTATAACTTCTTTGTAATAGAAAATCTACGGGTGTGCTATATAAACACACGCAGACCTCTCTGAGGATATATAGAATATTTTTATAGTAAATGTAGAGAGATATACATAAGAAGCATTGTAATACTTTGATAATTATAATATAGTTCTAAGAGTTTCTAAGTGCATGTTCAGCTAGGAGGAAGTTGCTGGAGCCTGGGCCCACTCCAAGCAAGTATTTCTTCCCCTATTTTTCCTGTGTTTTCTAGATTAGTTTACCGCTTTTATAAGATTGTTTATCGCATTATTATTTCTAGTATTACAATAGGTTTATTTCTAGGAATGTGTGAATATTTCCTTTTTTTAGATTTAATTGTTTTTACGTAAATTATTGAGGAGTGTATGAATGATTGACGACTGTTGAAACACCTCCCAATAGTAGAACTAGCGGACTCATCTCAAGTGGTATTGTAAGAAATATTGTTCAATACCCTTTGCAAGTTTATGAAGCTCCATGGGTTGATAAATTAAATGCATGGGCATGTGACAAAAGTATGAAATAATTTAACCTTGTTTGGCTTGCAACACTAAGGAGTCCAATGTATTCTAGTCGGAAGATCCAGAGGGAAACATACAACCAATTTTAGTGAATGGGTTTCATCTCAAGCTCTACTATGTGTAATAAGTGATTTCACTATAACATATGTATATACATTGTATAATTATTTTCCTTCTTTCTGCACTTTGTACTTTTATTTCTTTTTGCACTTTGTAATTAGTTCTCTTGAAAAAGAAAAAAAGGAAAAAAGTTTGCAAAAATGGACAAAGTGCATAGCATGGTTTCATTCTACACTCAATTCTATGAGAACCTCTCTGGAATGACGTGCGCTCTCGAATCCGCATTGAAAATCCGCTAAGATTCTCCCAGATTTGTGAGTAATTGGTCAAAAGAAAGTGAAGGACGTTCCCAATTCGAGAATATTTTGAAGCCAATGGTGCCAAAGCAAAAGTCATGCCTAAAAAGTACTAAGTGTTTGTGGACCCAAAAGCTTCTTAAGCCATCGTTTTCAAAGACAGAGTGGAACCAAGTAGCGATTTTGGCCATGACACGTGGATACTAGAGTACGATCCCATAATCAATGCTAAAAAACTCACACTATAACCCGAGAGTAGCCAATGGGGTGTAATGAGGTGGTAGCACAATATGAAATCTTGAACATTGAAAAGATAGAGTGCCACTGTTGAGTGGTATTTTCACCCAATTGTGAAAATACACTCTCCCTTAGGGAATTCATTAGAAATCCCTCTCTTGCAAAGAAATGAAATTTCTCCAAGGTTCCTTTTATTAAATGAGTGCTTGTATACTTATGAATATGTATCAAGTAAATGCTAGGAATACCTTAGTGATAGCAAGTAACTGTAAACAAGGGGCATGTTGGTTTATTTTACCATGAAACTTTAGTGATTGTTCATTATTCTATTTTTTTTTAGATTTTATAATTTTTACGTATTTATTTTAACAAAGTTGAACCTTCTGGAAAACTAAAATAAAATGAAAAGAAATGCAAAAAATTAAAACACGTTCAGTCTGATGCCATCCTATTCCGACAAAACCGGATATGTGAGAGTTTCGTACATGCAACCTAGCCTATTTGACCTGCAAAACAAACACAATCAAGGTAAACTAGGTGCTAGCTCCAAGGGTTTAAAATAATTTTCAGATTGCAGACATTCACATGAAATAACCCAAAACAATGGCATGTATTTCATTTATAAATCTGAAATCTGAAAGGAGAAAAATAGAACAGTTAAAATGAAGCATGCAAAAAATTTCTCATCCTTTCTTGCCCATAAAATGCAAATTTTTGAACAATTCTGCATTAAAAAATATGTCCTGTTACAACAGTAGAATCTCTGGTTTTTTTTCAAAACCAGCAAAGGTGGAAGAAAAGCACTCCATAGCAGGCTCAGAACGGTTAATCTCCATCAACTCTGCAACCCGCTCGTAGCGGTTTCTGACCCCGTATCAATCTGTGCCTCTACATTTTATACTTGTTGGTATGGTTCTCTGCTTCGTTCTACGATGCTTCGTTTCACCTCCCAGATCGTATCGTTTCGCATTCCCCGCCTTTTCACTGCTTTTGATTTTATGTTCGATGCCGAAACGTTCGATATTCTCTATTAAAATGTAACGCTTCTGCAACCCTGACACCTGTACTCCACGTGTTCCGCACTTTTCTGCATGTTCAGTAATGGCCCCATGTAAATCGTGACCAAAAATAGCATGCAGCTTTGCTTCCTTGCTGTCACCTGCGAAAACGCGACATGTCGCGATATCGCGACATTTTCCTGCCAGTAGCCTTGTCCGCCTTCATGCGCCACGAAAATGTGACATGTCGCGATATCACGACGTTTTTCTACCAACAGCCTTTCTTGCCTTCATGCGTCTGAAAATGTGACATGTCACGAAATCGCGACATGTCGCGATATCGTGACACTTTTCTCTTTCGTACACCTTGGCTGCTTTCTGTCGCGAAATCGCGACGCTTTTCATCCTTGGCATGCATTGCGGCTTTCTGTCGCGAAATCATGATGCTTTTCAATTTTGGGTGTCTTGCTCGCTTTGGTCACGTTTGACATGTGAAACGCGACATGTCACGAAATCGTGACACTTTTTTGTTCTGTACACTTTCGTTGCAACTGTCGGAAATCGAGCTTTTTGTGTTTGTGTTGAAATGCGCGTTTTGTTCGTGCTTTGCTTTTTGTCGCGAAATCGTGATGTTTTTGTGTTTGCTTGTTTGGCGTTCACAACGTCGCGAAGTGGCATTTTTGTATGTTTCTTGGGAAAGTGACATGTCGCGATATCGGATTTTTTTGGGGGAACATGTCGCGATATCGCGACACTTTTTATTTTTCCAGCGACGGAGCGACATGTCGCGATATCGTGACACTTTTTCATTTTTGCCAGCGATGGAGTGACATGTCGCGATATCGCGACACTTTTTATTTTTTGGCAGTGACGGAGTGACATGTCGCGATATCGGACATTTAGGACATGTTGCGATATCGCGACACTTTTTGTCCTTAGTGAAATTTTTGCTTTTTCTTGATTTTTTAGCATCTGGGCCACTGTAGCTTTCTTTGAAAGCATGCAAAAAGGTGGGTCCCCAATTTTGGGGTGTGTTGTGGATCAGCCACAACAAATGGCGACTCTCTGTCAAATGCTCTTGAGCATTTTGGTGAGAACCCAACCTGAAACATACAAGCTTAGATACAGGCGTCAGCACATAGAAGATAAACAAATACCAACAGATCAAAAATACATGAAACATCAGAATCATTAAGTATCAGCTCGGTGTGTGCAATGTGTTTCATTCCTTATCATTTGAACTTGTTCAACATTCCATTGTCAGTTTCACTTATGATTTGTATGCAAGGCTATGAATGATTTGTGTAGGATTTGATGTATGATGAAGATACTAGAGATGTAACAACCTGCTTTATAAATGCTCAAACCTTCTAATATCATGGACAACATATTAAAGATGTCAAACCCTCTTAGGACCAAAAGATATGTATATTGAATTAATTTACTAGATCCCAAAGTTGGTTATGTGTCACTACCATCTTGAACCCATGTGCAAGTGTGAGTGAAATCAGAACTTTGGGGAATAGGATTCCCAACCTAAGCGAGATGGGAATTTAACCCTATCCTTACTATTCTGATTTGGAGTTCATTACCTCATCTTGAACAAAATAATTTAACTTGTTATGGATGAAATGGTCAGGCTAGTCTATCCATATGAGCAATCAATGGTCTTGCTTTTAGACAAGACATGTTGCCACGCATAAGCATACTTAACCCCATAATCCCTGACTTGGCTTCATTCATTCTTTTTCTTTTATTTCTTGGACCTTTGGGATGACTACCCATCCTTGCTAGGGACATGTAGTACGATCCCTCCAATCCAATATTAAGATGAAATGGAAAATATTATC
This sequence comes from Wollemia nobilis, assembly GCA_028583015.1. Classification (NCBI taxonomy): domain Eukaryota; kingdom Viridiplantae; phylum Streptophyta; class Pinopsida; order Araucariales; family Araucariaceae; genus Wollemia; species Wollemia nobilis. Next base: position 6,366,477 of record JAQPPZ010016059.1, on the reverse strand, counting down.
TTTTATCTCTTGGACCTTTGGGATGACTACCCATCCTTTGCAGAGGACATGTAGTACAATCCTTTCAATCCAAGATTGAGATGAAATGGAAAAAATTAGTTTTACTTTTATTGCTTGGACCTTTGGGATGACTACCCATCCTTTGCAGAGGACATGTAGTACGATCCTTCCAATCCAAGCTTTATGATGAAATGGGAAAAATGGAAGCTTTGGGGAATCGGATTCTCAACCTAAGCGAGATGAGAATTAAGTCCTATCCTTACTACTCCATGTAGGTCAAATCAGAGCTTTGGGGAGTTGGATCCTCAACCTAAGTTCGATGAGGATTTAACCCTATCCTTACTACTCTGGTTTTAGGCTTTAAGCTTGATGGAAATGGTAAAAACCATTGTTTTAAGGATTATGTTGCATGATAGGACAAACATGAAATATTCTTTTCACCTCACCCTTTCATCCAAGTATGGTTTTAACCATTTTGCTCAAGACTCCCTTTAATGTGCATGGAATGTGCTTGGTTCAAGATAGCTTGGGCAGCAGTTCCCAACCTTAGGATCCTTTTAATATATGTTATGTAATAATCCTAAGAGGATTCAACACCTTCTCAATAATTGCCCATGGAATGAAAATGTAACTCAGATGACATGTATATGCAATGTGGAATATGACATAAGATATGAATGCACTGCTTCCTTTGGAATATATATCATCTATTTTACCATAATGTGCAAAACTGACAACTTCATGCATCACAAGATCCAAACAATAATATTTAAATGTTTGTGTTACTTGTGGAGCTTTCTACAACATAATTCCAATGTTTCATATTCTCCTGATTTTAGGCATAAGTTTACATCTCAAAATTTTTTTTTTTTTTTATCAAACAAAACTAAACATGTCAAATGAAATCAAACACACAACTTAAACCCTAATCCAAATAGCAATCCCAAAATGAAACTTGAAAACACAAACTCAAACCAAAATCAAAATTTATATACAATATAGTACAAGATGATGCCAAGCTTGGACTATTACTTTCCTGGATCCCAAACATGGTTAGAACATTTCCACAAAAATATAACATGATATGCCTGCCAAATGTTGTGGGCATCCAACAAAAACAAGACTAGACCAAACAATGCAACCCACTTCAACTTTCTTCTCTCACCCCACCAATAAAATTTAGTTCCATTAGTATTCTCATAGGTGAGATTCAAATTTTCAAATTGATTAGACAACGATTGATTTTCAATTTTATCATGTCTATTCTCTAAAATGCAAGTTTCATCATTCCACTCATGATTTAGAAGTAGGCTCTCTTTTTCAAATGTGAGATATTGCAAACAAGAGCCTATTTCTAAAAGTCTTGAATTCAAATTATTTTTCGAGATTTTGCAATCAAAATCAATCAAAACTTGACAAACATCACCAAGATTTGACATTTCATCATCAATGACATTAGCACCCAAAGGGACATCATGTAACCCATCACTTAAAATTTTTGTGGCTACTACCAAAGGTAAAGATTTCACTTTGTCACCCATACTCAACCCATCATGATTAGAATTTATCACAACTTGATGAGTGTTAGTAGCTTTTTCTTTTTCTTCATTGTCTTCTTCATCATCCAACACCTGTTCAAAAACACCAAAGTTAGGCACCCAATCAAACATGCATCCATATTTTTCAAAACAAGAGCCTAATTTTTCAAGATATGTGTCATGTGACACCTTTTCATGATCAATGGCTTGAGTTGCCTCAAAATCCATATTTTCATTAGGATCATCAATAGTATCAAACCCACACCACTTAGGCTTTGTAATTTCATCATTTTGAGATGGCATAGACATTGTAGAATCAATAGGTGGATCAAGATTTTTGATTTCTTGCCCCTCAAGGGGAACAAAAACAATTGATTCTCCTTCTTCATCCATGGTAGTAAAATCATTATCCTTCTCCAACTTTTGATGAGATTCCAACCCTTCTTCCAAAACATTCTTAGATTGCACAGGACTTGTAATATCCTCATATGAAAAGGCAATTGTATTATCCTGCATATCAATAGGCACACAAATTTCATTAGCAGTTTTGGAGTGAGCATACTCTTCCCAAGAATCATAATGATCATCTTTCAAAATCAAATTGTGATGCTCAACTATTTCTTCTTCATCTTTTAATTCATCAACATGTTTCTCATCAAATTTATCTTCACCTTCCTTAGATGGTTCAATTACTTCCAAAATTGGGTTATTGCTTGTATTCAAATTGATAAGGCTATCATAATCCACATGTGTAACCCATGATTCAATTTTATCACAATTTGGAAGGTGTGGATCCTCTTGGTCATCATTTTCAACAATGTCATCCGAAACAGATTCATCCTCATAGAATTCATCTTTTGGTGAGTCAAGGGTTTCCAATTTGTCACATGTTTCAATACTAGTTGGATCTAGTACTCCTCCCTTGCCTAAAATCATATTCTTATGAAAATCATTAAAATTGATTTTAGAAATATCCTTTGAATCAAGATGAGTATCTTGAAGTTGATTCATACTTAAGAAAGATGGTTGATCTTGCATAGTAGGTTGAGGATTTTGAAATTGATTGAAGCTTGGGAATGATTGTTGATTCTGAAATTGATTCACACTTGAATTTGGTTGAGGTGGATAAATCATTGGATGGGTAAAGGATGTATTAAATGATTGAAGATTATACGATCCAAAACCCCCACCATAATTTTGACAACTCAATTGTTGCTCAATTGCCATTGCTTGAGTATAGGCTTGTGACAAAGATGTGATTTGAGGCATCCCTCGCAAATATGTGGAAATGAGTGCATCAAGAGCATTTACATATATTTGGAGAGCCATTTCTTCTTGAAGAGCATAAAATGTCACTAATTGAGCATATAATCCAAAGAATCTTTCAGAAAATGACTTCACATTTTCACTTGGTCCTTTTTTAATAGTGACAAACTGCTCATACATGCGGATTGGGTCAACTTGCTTTTTGTTGAATTGATTAAGAAATGCTGCCTCTAGTTGAGCCCAAGAAGTGATAGATCCTAAAGGCAGACTTGTAAACCAATCAAATGCCACTTTGTCCAAGGTGTAAGGGAACATTTTACAAACAACATCATCATGCCAAATTGTTAAGTGATTCACAACAAATTTGAATGCTTGAATGTGTTCTCCTGCAATATTTGTCCCGTTAGACAAAAATCGAGGAAGACATCTCTCAAAACCAGTGGGCAAATAATGTTGAACTCCTGGTATGTTCAATGGGCTACCTGTCATCCACGGTGAAAACATAGCCATTAGTGAATCTTAAAGAATATAACTTTAATACCCAAAAAATAATTATTTTTTTTTTTTTATATATATATTTTTATTTTTAAATTAAATTAAATCACATTATTCCTGTATGAACAATCAAAGCGTTAGAACAATGCATAGCAATTCATGTCCTCCTTTTAACAGTACAAAGTTGTAATATTAAAAGAGGGCTAAAGATAATAATCAATAGGGCATGAAATATTAAAAATTTAAATCCCTATAGCATTTAAATCAATCTGAAATAAACCGGTTCAGGCCCTCCTTCTAGCGCCAAAATGTTGAGTGGTATTTTCACCCAATTGTGAAAATACACTCTCCCTTAGGGAATTCATTAGAAATCCCTCTCTTGCAAAGAAATGAAATTTCTCCAAGGTTCCTTTTATTAAATGAGTGCTTGTATACTTATGAATATGTATCAAGTAAATGCTAGGAATACCTTAGTGATAGCAAGTAACTGTAAACAAGGGGCATGTTGGTTTATTTTACCATGAAACTTTAGTGATTGTTCATTATTCTATTTTTTTTAGATTTTATAATTTTTACGTATTTATTTTAACAAAGTTGAACCTTCTGGAAAACTAAAATAAAATGAAAAGAAATGCAGAAAATTAAAACACGTTCAGTCTGATGCCATCCTATTCCGACAAAACCGGATATGTGAGAGTTTCGTACATGCAACCTAGCCTATTTGACCTGCAAAACAAACACAATCAAAGTAAACTAGGTGCTAGCTCCAAGGGTTTAAAATAATTTTCAGATTGCAGACATTCACATGAAATAACCCAAAACAATGGCATGAATTTCATTTACAAATCTGAAATCTGAAAGGAGAAAAATAGAACAGTTAAAATGAAGCATGCAAAAGATTTCTCATCCTTTCTTGCCCATAAAATGCAAATTTTTGAACAATTCTGCATTAATAAAATATATCCTGTTACAACAGCAGAATCTCTGGTTTTTCTCCAAAACCAGCAAAGGTGGAAGAAAAGCACTCCACAGTAGGCTCAGAACGGTTAATCTCCATCAACTTTGCAACCCGCTCGTAGTGGTTTTCGACCCCCGTATCAATCTATGCCTCTGCATTTTATACTTGCTGGTAGGGTTCTCTGCTTTGTTCTGCGATGCTTCGTTTCACCTAGCAACGTTTTTCTGCCAGCAGCTTTGTTTCTCCTCATGCACCGCGAAAACGCGACATGTCGCAAAATCATGACATATCACGATATCACGACACTTTTCTCTTCCGTACACCTTGGCTTATTTCTATCGCGAAATCGTGATGCTTTTCATCCTTGACATGCATTGCGGCTTTCTGTCGTGAAATCACGATGTTTTTCTGCTTCGGGATGTCTTGTTGCATTTGGCCGCAAAAACGCGACATGTCGCTAAATCACGACACTTTTCTGTTTTGTACACTTTCGCTACAACTTCTCGTGAAATTGCAAAACTTTTTCGTTTCAAGCCCCTTTGCTGTTTCCTGTCACGAAATCGTGACGCATTTCTGCTTCGTGCCCCTTTGCTGTTTCCTGTCACGAAATCGTGACGCTTTTCCGCTTCGTGCCCCTTTGACTTGTTTGACCGCGATTTCACAACACATCATGAAATCGCGACAATTTTCGGTCAATGCCTCTTCCTGCTTGCCAGGGCCGCGAAACCGCGACATGTCGCGATATCGCGACACTCTCATTTCTGCCAGTGACGGAGCAACATGTTGCGATATCGCGACACTTTTTCATTTTTGCCAGCGACGGAGCGACATGTCGCGATATCACGACACTTTTTCATTTCTGCCAACAACGGAGCAACATGTCACGATATCGCGACACTTTTTCATTTCTGCCAGCGACGGAGCGACATGTCGTGATATCGCGACAACTTTTGGCCACGACAGAGCGACATGTCGCGATATCACGACACTTTTTCTACTTAGTGAAATTTTTTGCTTTTTCCTTGATTTTTTAGCATCTGGGCCATTGTAGTTTTCTTTGAAAGCATGAAAAAAGGTGGGTCCCCAATTTTGGGGTGTGTTGTGGATCAGCCACAACACCACCATTGATTAAAAGTTAGAAAGTGTGCCAGCGACAAGGTCGTGCAATAGTTGAATTAATTGTAGAAGATACGCGCATTCCAAAAGAATAAAAAGTGGCAAAAAACATACACGACACTCATTTGGGATCAATTTGCATCCCAAGAGTGGTAAAGGGAAGAGTGAATTTTTGAAGAATTTACTGCAAACTGTAGGGAGAATGAAGTCTTGCTATTGTCGAAATGACCCCTAAAAAATCACCCACTGAGTATTTAGATGATGGTCATGAGTTTGAGACTCTGGAGAAGAAAGTGGTGGCACCATATATCGACAAGGTCAAAGCCGTGGTGGACATAGAAATGGTCCTCACAAAAATAACATGGCTAAGGAGTAATATGAATGATAGATACAAGAAGAGAGTTTTTTTGGCTATGGAAGGTATATGTGTTTTCCTTTCTTATCTCTCTTTCTATATTTTTTATTCTGTTCATTCCTGCCCTAAGTTCATAGATGCCATAGTTAAATTTTATCATCCATTGACTAAAGTAGTTAAAACCTCTGAGGGAAAAACACTTTTCAATGTCACCACTTCCTTTTATCATAAACTCTTTACCCTAGGTTCTGACCCCCAGTAATACCAAAGCCATTTAGGGTCATTGAGTATACTGGGTTTTACACAATAGACAAGCGAGCTAATGATGGTGAGTCATTAAAAATTGGGTTTATAAATAGTTTAATATTAAACCCTAGGAAAAATTGCCCGAGGTTCCTATCTCTATTGATAAATTTTCAAACCTCGTCCTTATTTCTATGTTGGCTTGCATGGAGGGTTTATATTTTGATAGAATGGTACATGGCTGGAAAATTACCGCAACATACTGTATTTCTAACAAAAGGATGTATGAGAAATGTGCGGGAAAGAAAGGGACTAGAGTGATTTATTTTGATTGGCCAGCTTTTCTCACATAGAGAATACATGAGCAGCTAAGCATGAAAAGGGGCGTTGATGCTCCTAGTTTTAGGCATTGCTCAAGTTTGGTGTGGATGTTCTATGCCACTACAAAATATAGAATGTTGTGGATTCCAGTCAAGAATAAAACCAATGATGAAGAACCCTTGTCGGTTTATTATTGGACAGGATTTTTGGGGAGCAATGAGTCCTATTATAGATTCAATTTAGAATTTTTGGGACCTACTTTAAAAATAATGTATGGTAAGTGCCCTAGGTTGCTACCTTTAACTAAGAAAATTCTAAGAACAAAGAGTGCATAAGAAGGAGACTGGTATTTTTTGACTGAGGGTATTGTGATCAAGTTGTATGGTTTCATGGGTGAACCCTTCCTCCTACCCCATTTCATCACAGAGAGGCTTTTTTCCCTAGAAAATCTGAGGCAAGTGGAGTACATTGATGAAAAATATGGCTCTAGAAGGAAGAGGGAGTCTTTAATTACCCATCGCACTTTGGATTATATCACCATCACCAATAAGGGGTAGAGCCAACAAATTGACCAATACCTTGACAGGTTAGGAATATTTTATATTCCCCAAAGATGGAGCTATGACCTTGATGGTATTTTTACTGCAAAAAATAAAAACCTAAATGGAGATAAGACCTATAAGTTTGAAAAGAGGCCCAGGGATTGATTTGAAGAATGCAAGAATAATGATGAGACCGCTCTTTTATAGTGGAATGTCTCAAATATGGGTTAGTTACCCCCATGGTTGGATTTTTATGAGAATATTATTTATTTTGACCCTAAAAATAAGCCAATTCATCGGATTACAGAGGCTACAATTGAAAAAATTGAGGCTGAATCAACAAAGAAAAAAGATCCTCCACCTGAGGCTAAGTCTGCAAATAAAAAGGACCCTCTGCCTAAGGCTAAGTCTGCAAAGAAGAAGGATCCTCCACCTGAAGATGAGATTGCAGAAGAAGAAAAGGAGGAAAAGAAACCATGGAATGTAGCCAAAATAATAGTTTTTTGGAGAATGAGGATTGAAATTGGAAAGCCCATGTCTAAATTTGGAATGAATATTGATAAGGAGTTTTCAAGAAGATATAATAAAAACATTGGAACCTAGAAACAAAAGGATGTCAAAAACATAGTATTAATGATTGAAAAACCTCAACCTGGTTCTGAATCCCTCCCTCCACCTACAGATCATGAGGCTCATCTAGAAGAACTAGGAACTCCCTTGACAGTGGTGGAAGTACTGAAGACCTTTCATCCTATCACAGAGCAGGTGGAAACATTTCCTAAGGGAGCTAAGTTGATGAGTAAGATGCAATATTCTAAGGAAAAAGTTATCGGTACTGCAGTTATTGAAATAGCATCTAGAACTAAACACTTAGCTTTGGGAGCATGGCCTCCAGACATAGATATTAACTAGAAAGAAAATAATTAAAGATTTAAGTACAAACCCCTTTCTTTTACCCCTGCAACATCGGTTGAATTGTGACCTATTTCTAAGAAAACATTACTTTCTGGAGTAGTTCAAGAAGATGAGTTGGAGGAGGATTCTGAGAATGAGATGACTGCTTTTCAATTGGTTCATATAAGGACTAAGAGGATTCTAGAAAGAGAGGAAAAAGAGATTTCAAAGAAACAAACATTGGATATGGAGGAGATTGCTAAAAAAGTAGTTGATTTTGCTACAAGAAAATTGATTGATCAAGAGCAGCATCAAGATATGGAGATAGAATAAGAACACCCTTCATCTGTATGCGAAGGTATGGCTTCTAATCTCTCTTCTTCTCTTCATCCTCCTGATTCCCCAAATAAATCTCTCTCCCTTTATAAACAAGAAGACATGAAAAGTGTACCTCCTCCCTCTTGTAGTCCACCACATGAGTCATCAGTAGCCACCTAGGTACAAGTTACTCATGTTTCCTCACAGCCATATCAAATCCCATCTCCAACATCTGAGGTTCCTACTCCCTCATATACCACCATTTCACTTCCATATTTTTCATCACCACCATCAATGAGATATTGCGTTCAAAGTGCATCCACCCATCCAATTGTTAGTCTTGCATCAGTTTCTATGAGTCTACCAGTAACAACAATAGCAATAGTTACAAAGTCCACTATTGTCATAGAGGTTGCTATAACTATATCTTCACCCCCATCATCAATAGTTCAGTCCATTCTTTCATTTCTAGTGTCATCATCTTCCCTGTTTGTTGGTATTTTAGGACCTATTACTGTACCAAAGGAGCAGGTAGCCACTCAGAGTATAAATTATTATTGGGTAGAAAGGCTTGCTAGGCCTTCCAGCAGGATGGCGATCAAGATAATAAGTGTGTATGTTGATCCTGTTGCCAGATAGAGAATGTCAAGATCTATGAATCCACTGGTAAGCAAACCTGAGACTGAGATGACTATTCAATATTATCGAGTGGAGGAGATCATAGAAGATATTGACAAGCTCCCTGAGGAAGATGAGTTTATCATATCCAAATCTCACTTGGATACCTTCTATGTGAAAAATTATTTAGTCAGAGAGAAGGTGGAAAAGTTGGAGAAAAAGGTTGAAAAGCTTAAGAAGAGTCTCAATGATAAAAAAGAAATAGAAAAGGCTCTGATAAAATATGTTAAGGCTTTGCAGGAGAAATTTCAATAGGTTAGTAAACTAAAGGACCAATTAGAAGAGCAAAGGAAGCTGAATGAAGATCAGATGAAAGAAATTCAGAATTTAAAGAATCAACTTCAGATAGAGAAAGCTAAATATTTAGGCTTTTCTAAGAATGATTTGAAAAATATTAGAAAAGAGTTACTTTCTGAGGTCTAGGAGAAATGTTCAGGGCTTCAACTTATTATTGATTATCTTAGTGATGCTAGCCGTCTACTCTCCAATATTTAGAAAGAGCTGGATCATATCACTAGAGAGTTGCAGCCTATGGTGATTCTGGAAGAACAAATGTACAGGTTGGTTGGTAGTAGACTCAATGATTCTACTAAACCTATTCCTAATAAATAATGGAATCTTGCCATAGTTACTACCAAGATAGCGATTAAAAAGCATAGGGTACTTCAAAGAGCCTGGCTATCATTCGATAGGATTAAGGGTATGATTAAGGATGTTGTTGAATTGAATAATGAAATGATTCAAGTTGGCTTTAAAGGCCTATGGAGGGAGGACCATAGATTTTTATCCATGGAAGAAATTTAGAAAAGCATCAATGAGAATTTGCATGATGAATCCAAAATAAATTCTCTAGAAGAGCCACTACCCCAAGAACAAGTTGTCCAATTGATTTTTTATTTTACCCGGTTGAGATATCTCATGGAATATTTGGTAAATAAAGGGGATTCTGCTAACTATGAATACGTTGGTGAGCTACAATATGTTTATAAGCAACTCAAAGAAACATAAAATCCCTATGAAGCATATTGGAAACAAGCTCTACAATATTTGGAATTGATGATCCAATTGTTTGGTGATACTTCTGGAGGAAAAAGTTTGAAAACACCTATTCCATAAAAAGAATAAGAAGAATAAGAGCAATATGAGGAGGTTGAGAAAGAGGCCCATGAAGAAGAATAACTGGATATATCAGTTACAATCCCAGGAGGGGATCACACGTAGTTCATTTTTGTTTTGTACATATGCATAATTTTTGTATTTTTTTTGTTTTGACTCTGACAATTGTTAGAAGTAAGCAATAAAGGCATGAAGCCTATAGAAGCAGAAGAGCAGCAGACTATATGTGAAGGTATTTTTGAAATAAGGCCTTATAAAAGGATTATAGTTGTGTCTATTTTTTGAAGACAGTGGCAAGACTTGTATTTCAGATGCAGTCTCTGTATGAGTGGATGAGTTATGTGTATTTTTGGTATCACTTTGATATGAACCTCTACTCTCTCAATAGACTGGTAAAACTATCATAGAGTAGTGTTTGTATGAAAGTTATTTTGTAAAGTATATTTTTGAAGATGATTATGTTTGACTCCTAAATCCCAATGGATAAGACTCTAAGTTTGATTGGCTTTACAAGAAAATCCACCCGGGAGGCACCAGAATTTAGGCCCAAAATGGCTGCATACTTAGGAAAATTTTTGCAAGTTTTGTGTAAGTGGAAAAATATTCATTTCACACCCCTTGTAGTGTATTATGGAGCAGATTCACAATAGAAGGTATGAACACTTAGTCAATTTTCATGAATTAAGCAATTCCAGGAGACTTGTCTCTGGCTTCATACTATTGACGCATCTCAAATCCATAAACATTTTGAGAAGAGATGACGTCAACGATAAAAAAGTGTAGTTTGACAATTTCACGAGCGAATAAGTTTTGGAAGGCCCAATTCCAGAAAACCCATAGAGTATTTGCACACAAAATGATGGCAAGGTGGAATATTATGGTCAAGAAGGATGCAAATTCATGACTAAGGAGGATTTTGACTTCTCCTTTCTAGAATGGTGACAAGGCAAAATGTTTTATTCTAAGGATAGTGCAGAATGCAAAAAAGTTCATGTTGCACTTTGACGGGTCTGGATTGACGTTCATATGCTAATGCACTTGCTCATTCCATAATGGAATCCGCAAAAGTCATAAAGAAGGAGTGATGTCATCAATATTTTTGTACGAATTGGAAGGCACCTTGCGGATAATGAAGGAATCTAAGGAACAAAGAGCAGATTTGATCCTGCTTAGTTTTCAGATCATTCGGGAGCTAGATTGGTGATTCCAAATTTTTTGAGATAGAAGGATGATATCACCAGCATTTTAAAGTGGAATGGTACCATTTCTCCCTGCCATTATAATAAATTTTTATCATGTTTAATCAAAACCATATAATGAGGGAGATCAATGATGGAGATTGCATCAAAAAAATTGAGGTATTTAAAGAATATTTCTTTATCAAAATTGGAATAGCTAGTTGGAAGATGAAGCTGAAGCATCGAGGGTTTCCAAGAAATCTAAACTAGAGGTGGTTACAGATCTACGATGGTAGACAACATCCAATAAGAATAAATGATGATACATAATTTCCAATGGCTTGGACTCTAGTTGCATCGAACAACTAGCAAGTTGCAGAGGCCCCGAGCTGCCATGGTGGACCACATTCAGTGGATTTCCCGGAGGATGTACCAGTAAGCAAATGCTAGAAAGACTTCTCTGTTGCATTGTCAAAAATAAGTCTTTGTAATGTTATTTGTATTTTTAAATTTTTGTAAAACTATAAATAGAGGCTGAAACCTCATTTTTAAGGGTCGGCTCTAGTGTGTTTGCCTATGCTACTATAAATATTCCCATGAGCTAATGGAAGGAGCATTACATTGATCTTCACCTCAAAATTTGTATCTTCATGCTTGATATCAGAGGTTCAAATTCTTTAGCTGTATTTTTGTAAATACTTAAGTGGTTAGTTTGTGCCAAATGAATGGATTACTAGCTATTAAAGTAATTGAAATCTACTTTTGAGTTTGATATTTATTGTTAGGAAGTGCATTTTTGTAGAATCTAGATATTGGTGAATTTTGTTATTTGGATTATCATTGTCTAGATATTAAAATCGTTGTCTACAATATTTATCTGTGTGCTTTAATGAATGAAAATTCATTCAATTTGTGATAATTTTGATCTGTGTTATGTATCTTTGGGTTAGTTCTTCAAAGCTTTGTGTGGTGGTGTAATGTTGTTAGCCTATCTATCCACTATTATTCACATTTCTCTAACCCTAGACTTTTCTTACCCTAACCTTCAAACCCTAAGAGAGAATAATTATGTCAACACCCTACTTAAGTTGACAAGGAAACCAACCTACTTTGGAGGTTGGAACACAAATTATATTTTGGTCCATCCAATGTTGAGTGCTAAGCTACAGCTATCGGATGCAAGTCTGGACAGAAAATAGGAAGATACAAAATTGCAGTATCGAGTGAAAACTTAGTGCAATTCATTTCCCAAAAGTTCTATATGGACTTGTTGAGCAAATTTGAGCAAGTTCTGTGTGGACTTGTTGAGCAAAGTTAATCAAGTTATGTGTGGACTTGAGCAAATTTGATCAAGTTTTGTGTGGACTTGTTGAGCAGAGTTAAGCAAGTTCTGTGTGGAATTATTGAGTATATTTGAGCAAGTTATGTGTGGACTTGTTGAGCATATTTAAGCAAGTTCTATGTGGACTTGTTGAGTATATTTTAGGATAGAATTTGGTGTAAATTTAAGGATAGATTTGTGCCAGACCAAAGATAGATATTGACAAAATTTGTGCTATATCGAAGGACTGTGTTTAGTATATATTTGAGACAGAGCTTTGGAGGTGACAAAGCAAATAGGATAGTAGTCTCCAATGGATAGATATCCATAAGCTAATGCAATGAGGATAGGTCTTCTAATTGGGGATAAGAGTCTTTAGTGGAGAGAGATCCATAAGCTAGTGAAGTGAAGGTAGTTGTATTCTAGAGGATCACCAGCCAGATCAGAGGAGGAGTTCTCCTATGGATAGAGATCCATGAAATTGATTTAGGGGATTGGTATTTACTTTGGATAGAGGTCCATAAACATTGTAATAGGGAAAGTATTCCCAATGAAAGCATGTCTATAGAAGCACGGCATACCGGGTGCAATGCAAACAAAAGCAGATGTATAATGAAACGCTAAGTCCTACGAAAATGCAAAGAACAAGTGCATGAAAAGGGAAAATGATGCAATAGAAAGAGATGTAAAGAAAAACTAAAGTGCAGCCTCTTTTATTAATGTTTCTTGTGATATGATTACAATACGTTCCCTCCATTTCAAGGGCTCAGAGCATTCGATACAATTTTGTTACACCAACGGATGGTACACTTCCCTTTGGGATCTTTCGCATGCCCACATTCAAAATGGGCAAGCCAAATGCCATCGCTGCTTGCATGAGTGCATCTGTTGTTCCTTTCTGCCCCTCCAGTGTCGAGATCTTGCATACAAAGAAAAAACAAATGGATAATAGCATATGCGGATGGAAGGAAACATGCAATCCCCAAGACCTTTGGCTAGTGAATACATGAAATAATAAAACAAAGATCAAAACATGTCAAAATGAGATGAAATTTGAATAGGAGCATCAAAACATCATTACAGACACATTTCAAAAAGAGCAGTTAGGAAATAATGCATGGATTTCTAATCACTCTAGGGTGGGACGCTGGCGACTGTCACAAAATGTGTGAAAGCGACCTCCCAAATGTCATATCCAAAGGCCTCCAAAATACTTGCCAAATTAGGGTTAGGTAAAATGGGGCATTTTGAGACAATCCAAAAGGTCAGATTTGGAAGATTCTACCCATATTGCCCTGTATCCGAAGGTGCCCCTTGTAGGTTAGTGAACACGTAAAACGATAAAAACACAATCAAAACAGGTTAGAATGCAGTGAACATTGAACAGAAGCATAAACAAATCACATACAACATGATGCAAAAGAAATAGTAAAAGAAATCTAATATAGATTTCTAATCAATTTGGGGTGGGGTGATTAGGACTACAACAGTGCGAGGGGCACCCAGGGGCAGGATGCCCGTTGTTTGGGGCTTGGTTTTGGAGCAACAGAGTGCTGCCAAATTATACCCTCACCCCTCATTGTGCTTCCTACATCCTTGATCTCTCTTTTGGAGGGGAGGTTATTGGGTGAATACTAGGAGTGCAATCTGGACCTAAAACCTAAACAATCAGCCATAATACCACACCAATTTTTTTGACACAACCCCCTAGGAGGTTTTGGACCCAAGGGTCTCCTTTGAATGCACATGTAGGGGTGCCACTTGCCATCATGCCTTGTCATCAGAGAGAAGATTCCTCCCTGATTAAGGGCTCCTTGATTTAAACCTCCATGACTGCATCTTTGAGCTATGAAACACTCACTCGCACTCCCATGCCTTGGAGGTGGAGTTGAGTGGTAGATCTAGGCTGCCATTTGTCAAGGTTTGACTTTTTGCTCGTCAAACCTACTATTCATCCCACCCTAGAGTGATTTTTGCTAATCATCTCGGGGTGGGGTGAATAGCATTCTAATCATCCCAAGGTGGAACGAATAGGGAGCAGAGTGCTTGAAAGGTGCCAAATTGACCTTTGACCTTCCAAAACTACTTTGGGAGTGGTTAGGACCACTATTTAACCTATAGGGGCTGCCATAGGGGCTATGCATGCTAATTCGATCAGTTCTTGTAGCCACATAATTGGATTGGTGCTATTTTGGTGTCTATAGATGCCCCTTTTTGGGATGCGCTATGCGTGGCGTAGTGCTGAGAAAAAATAGATAACCAAAGCACTTAATGATTAGGGTTTCTCAGTAACCTAACCAAATTTTGATGCCCCAAGTATGGAAAGGGCACACATTCTTGAATCCTTGCTTCTGATGAGCTAAAGAGCTTACTTGAAGTGTTAACCTTTTTTGGTGAGGTGTTACTTGATCTTGGACATTGTTTAGCCATGAATAGGCAAAGGGCACAAACTTTTGTGTATGGGAACCTTGAGTTCATGATTCCAAAATGCCAAGTGTTTGATCAACTTGTGATTATTGCTTTTTTTCTACCCCAAGCAGGGGCGTGATTGTCTTTTTCAATGATTCTTTGAATGCATTCCATTTCCTTGATTGGGTGTTTATTTGTTGATTGGTAATTGAGTGTGACTACCCCATCAGGCAACGAATCGATAAGGGAATGACCAAAATGAGAAAAAAAACGAGTTTCTTGACCCAAGATGACTTTTTTAAGGGTGCCTTCAGTTGTTTTTTTTTGAACGCTTATGCAGTTTCCCAACAACCTGACCTATTTTTGGTGGGTTTTGACCCTTTTTTGTGACGTCGATTGGGATTGAAATTGTCAAAAATTCATCCTCCCATGGAGCGGTCCAGCCATGGTAGCCTTCTTAGGGATTAGGATAGTGATAATTTGTGGTCTCGACATCAATTTTTCATGCCAATAATATCAGGTGCAAAGGCACCTTTATTCGGCAGAGTTATTGTTATTTTTTGGTGGGTTTGGACCCTTTTTGTGACGCCGATTGGGGTTGAAATTGTCAAAAATCCTTCCTCCCATGGAGTGGTCCAGATATGGTAGCCTTCTTAGGGCATAGGATAGTGATAATTTGTGATCCTGACATCATTGTTTCATGCCAATAATATCAGGTGCAAGGGCACCTTTGTTTGGCAGCTTTATTGCTTTTTTTGGTGCATTTTTTTGATGCAGTTTTGGTTGCTTTATTTCCTGCTCTGTAATCGTCCCAGGGTGGAACGAATACCAATTTTGTAATCATCCCAATGTGGTATGAGGACTAACTAGAGTGCTCATACCAAGGTGGAATGATTATAGGCCTAAGAGCCTTTATAAGGGCCAAAACTAGGTTTTGGGCTCATTTGGAATCTTTTTTTTTTTGGCAATTTGGAGCTGTGAGGAGTGTGAGTTTGCATAGCGGTGCCAAAATTGTGTGGATACCATGAGTGCAAGGACTGGATCTTCGAGTGGAGCCGAGGTGAGACCGGTAGGTGCTCCTTCTCTCTGCTTTTTTTTTTTTCTTTTGTCTAAGTACAGTTATAACCGTAATTAATTTTTTTGTATTTCGTTTTTGCGTTTTAGACTAAGATTAAAACCCTAGTTAATATTTTTTTTGTGTTTACATTTAGACTAAGGTTAAGACCCTAGTGATTTTTTTTGTTTTTTTGTGTTTGCATTGTTTATTTGATTTTTTGAATGTTTTTTCTGTACATTTTGTTAATGTTTTTGTTTTGTTGTTTTTTTGTTTAGACTAAGGTTAAAACCCTAGTTAATTTTTTGTTTTTTTTGGTGTTGCGTTTAGACTAATATTAAAACCCTAGTTATGGTTTGTTTTTTTTTTTTGTTTGTATACACTATTGTACATTTGTTTTGTTGTCATGTTTTAATATTTTTGTGTTGTTTTTTTTTTAGGTTGTGAAGAGTCGGTATCGCCAACCGACTGTGTTCTCAGATGCTCGGGATGTGCTGACTGTTACGGATTGGGAGTGGCTTGATGTCCTTGGGCTTAAGCAGGTGATGTGGTTGGAGCCTATGGTGGGGGATCGAGCATATCTGATTGCATTGATCAATTTGTGGGATCCCCACACCAACACATTTCATCTCCTAATAGGGGAGATGAAAGTTACTTTGGAGGACGTGTATTGGATTCTATGGATTCTGATAGATGGACTACCAATTTGGACAACTCCCCATGATCAATGGATGACAGTGTTGACACAGTGCTTTGGGTAGGAAGTAGAGATGGGGGTGGATAGGGTTGTGGAGAGTGTAGAGGTAGACTTCATGATTAGTGGGATTCTGGTGCGGTGGTGGCTGGAGAAGGAAATTTTGGGGGTGAGGCATGTGTTGCTCATGACCCTCATCTTCAACATGCTGCTTCCTGACTCCTTAGGTGCGAGGTTCCCTTGGAACCTACTTGAGGTGGTGTTCAGACTGGTGGAGTGTTCGATAGCAGCACCACTTATTATGAGGTGGGGTCAAACACTATTGGCATAGCTTTATGATGAGATGTATGAGGTTCACTACCAAAGGCGTAAGGGGATCGGGTGCAGCTATCTTTTGTAGTGTTGGGGGTGGCAGCACATAGTTGTGGAGTGGCCATAGGGGTTGCCTTGGACCACTCGAGGTGAGATGGTGGATAGGGAGATTGGGTATGCTTCTCTATGGTAGAGGTCGGAGGAGCATGGGCAGAGTCGATGGTGGGTAGGTGATGTAAGTCACTATATTGATGCCTTCTCATGTCTTGCTCCAGGAGAGGTGTTCTGGTGGCCATATTAGGACTGTCTAGCCTAGCCTGAGGCTAGAGAGTAACTCTGACAGGTGCACAGGGGGATATGGTTGATCGGGAAATATGGGGCAGAGTAGGAGTACTTCTCGTATGTTCAAGTGACTCGACAGTTTGGGGTACGCCAGGGATTTCCTGGTGAGCCCTTGATCTATTGGTGTCGGGGTGATGAGAGGACTCTAGCCTAGCCGATTATTGAGCCATTGGGTGAGGAGTCTGATGTAGTGATTGATGTACCTGACGTGGACAATGTCAGGGTGACTGCATAATATGACCAGTGGTGGATGATGCAGTGATGGCGAGGTGAGGGGCCTCTAGGAGGTCCAGATGTGGTAGCAACAGGCAGTGGCGGTGCGGAGGCATCGATGGAGGGTTGGGGGCTCCGCTTGATGATGCAAATATGGTGGAGGTAGATGACTTCACTGGGGATGATTTAGGGGTTTCGGAGCAGCTAGATACATAGGACATCCTAGAGCAGTGGGTGCTAGAGCAGCATGTTGTCCTAGAGATGCCCATGCCTCAGGCAGTCCCAGGGGATATGGAGGCTAGGTTTCATGCTAAGATAGCACGATTGGAGGATCTACTATGGAGATGGTATGAGGAGAACAGAGTCGAGAGGGATTTCTTGTGGGCTTAGTTGGTGCAGTGGGATGACGCATTGGTTGCGTACCACCGATGAGATGTGGAGTGGGATCTATTCCAGGTGGAGTTGGAGGCCAAGATTATCCACCTCGATGGATAGTTACCTGAGCTTACTGGAGTTGGATCATCGCACTGTATGAGAGGTAGTGATACTGAGCAGTCTGCATCCTCTCATCATAGGTGGGTGGGTGAGGGTAGCGTTAGTGGGTATGATGCGAGGGATGGCAGCAACTACCCTGAGAGGTCCCATAGGACCCACACCACTGGGGGTAGTTCTAGTCACACCGATCTTGCATGATCATGGTGGCCGACTCCCTAGGCATTGGGGATTTTGAGTTTTTGATTTTTTTATGAGGTCAGAGGACCGTTTTATTGTAGCCTGAGGGCATTTTTGACTTAATATATACATGACTCTCTTTTTGGATTATTTACTTGTTATGGTTTATTGCTCTTTTATGCACATTTATTTATGTTTATGTATGCATATGTTATTATGAATGCAAATGTTTCTGACTATATGGATGTATGCATATGGAATGGATGAAATGATTTGTTTATTTATTGGTGGTGGCACCATAGACTGTATAGGATTTACTGGCTTTTTGTACTATATGATTGCTTTGTGAGATGACTTTTCATGTAATAATTTTTTTTTTTGTATTTTTGGATGGTGATGTAAGTAATGAAATGTACCACAGTTGTTTTAGAATGTAGTTAAGATTTTTTTGAGACTCAAATGTTTTAACTAACTAGCCAAGACTTTACGTTTATCTTACAAGAATTTTGAACAAGGTACAAATTAGACTTGAGTTTGACCAAGTTATTTCACTTCCTTGTGTGTGCGATTGAATTTATTTATGTGGTATTTGTCAGGATACCACCAGTGCAGAATAGGTTGTCAACCAAACCTATACTGAGGATCACCTAATTAGCTCCACTAACTCATTTGTTGTATTTAGTAAGATTAATCTACGATGCAATCTAGGATACCATAAGCTAGCTCATCCACATGTAAACATTGATTTGTACACAATTTAATGCGATAGATATATCATCATGCAGGAGGTTTTGCCACCAGTGACCAATAGTATATCCACCAAACTAGTACTGAGGATCACCTCATGACCTTTCGAATGCTGAGAGTTCCAGGGATTCAAGTTCGACTCCGTTCTTTTCGTCAATTTTATTAGGATACTTTCTCTTGTATGTAGTGATAAAAATCACTGTTTATTTTTGTTTTCTTTCTTTTGAGTAAGGGATTTGAATTTTGAGTGATGAGAATCACTATTTCTTGTGCTTTTTGATGTGTGCACTTTGAGGATTTTGATGTCAAACTTTGGAGTTTGTACTTTAACTTTTGCAATTTTTTTTTTGGTGTTTTGCAACTTCTTGAGAATTTGGTATTTTTGACAGTGGTAAAAACCACTATTTATTTTGTGGAATTTGGGTAGGGAATATTCTTGTCCTTTTGCCAAATCTCAACATTCTTGGGGTCATTTTCATAGGGGGAGGAGTGAGATAACATTTTCACTGTATGGTATCCTAGATTGCTTTGCAGGTTTCATCTTTCGTTCACACAACTTGGGAATTTTTATGTGTTTTAACTTGTGTTGGGATGCTACGTAACAAGGTGTGATCCAAGTAAAACTCTACCTTTTGTAAAAAATTTCTAACTTTGTATAGTTTTTGGCTAGAAATCTTAAGACAACTGAATGACGAAAAACCCTAAATACATTAGAATACAACTAGCTATGATATGGTGAAAAATGTGGATGGCATTATTCTTGTTGGATCATTTACAAAGTGGAAAAATATGGAAAATGATGGAATTGCTGAGTAATTATAGTCTATGGTGCATTTGACCTATATAGTCAACAAATATGCAATGTATATATGCGATGCCTAATGCAGCTTATTTTTTTTTTGTGTTTTGAGTTTTTAAGAGTATGCGTGGAAGTGAGATGCAATTTTTTTTGTTATTTTTGATTATTTTGTTGTTTTTGAATATTCGTTATGGTTGGTTTATCCCGAATGGGTGCGGACCAAGTGATTCTTATGGATCCTTGGAGGTTTTTACCAAAGGGATTATAGATACATTTGGGACGTTTTGGTTGACCAAGCGATTGTGGGAATCCTTGGAGCTTTTGGTTTGACCAAAGGGATTATGGATACCTTTGGGGTGTTTTGGGGTTGACCAAGCGATTGAGGAAATCCTTGGAGCTTTTGGTTTGACCAAAGGGATTATGGGTACCTTTGGGGCATTTTGGGGTTGACCAAGTGATTGCAGGAATCCTTGGAGCTTTTGGTTGGACCAAAGAGATTATAGATACCTTTGGGGCATTTTTGGGTTGACCAAGTGATTATGGGAATCCTTGGAGCATTTGGTTTGACCAAAGAGATTATGGATACCTTTGGGGTGTTTTGCGTTGACCAAGAGATTATGGGAATCCTTGGGGCATTTGGTTTGACCAAAGGGATTATGGATACCTTTGGGGCATTTTGGGTTGACCAAGTGATTATGGGAATCCTTGGGGCATTTGGTTTGACCAAAGGGATTATGGGTACCTTTGGGGCATTTTGGGTTGACCAAGCGATTATGGGAATCCTTGGAGTGTTTAGGGTGGGCCATGGCTCTTTTAAATGTGGAATTGCCTCAAATGACTGATGTTCAAGGGATCTAGTTCCTTGACTCCATCAAGAGAGGTGAGTCGGTATGTTCCAGGTCCTATTTTACCATTGATTACATATGGAACTAACCAGTTTGTCACAAACTTGTCCCTTAAATGGGGTGGCAAGTTAGAATTTTGTTGGTTCTATTTTAAGACCAGGTCACCAACCTGAAAGTCCCTCAGGTGAACTTTCATGTTGTATGCTTTCTTAAGTTGCTCTTGGTAGATACATAAATTCTTGAGAGCATTGACACGTCGTTCATCGAGCAACGTAAGCTGGTCTAATCGGGCCTACCACACAATGTCATCATTGATGAACTCTTGCATTGATATGCATAGGGAAGGTATTTCCAACTCAAGAGGCATGACTGCCTCGGAGCCATACACCAACGAAAATGGAGTTGCCCCAGTGGGCATCCGAATGCTAGTGCGATAAGCCCAAAGAGCAAGTGGTATTTGAATGTGTCAATCCTTATGACTATATGTGACTATCTTTTTAAGGATTGCAAATAGCATTTTGTTTGACGCCTTTGCTTTCCCATTTGCCTGCAGATAATAAGGTGTCAAAAAACTATGCTGAATTTTGTACTTTGTTGTCAAAGCACACACATCTTTGTTCTTAAATGACGTCCCATTATCCAAGATGATCTTGGATGGAATACCAAAATGACATATGATGTTATGTAAAATAAATTATGCAATGCGGGTCCCAGTCATAGAGGTAAGTGGAATTGCTTCCACCCACTTGGTGAAGTACTCTATGGCCGTTATGATGAATGTGTGATGGCCTGATGACGTAGGGAAGATCTTTTTGATTAGATCTAAGCCACACTGCAAGAACGGCCAAGCCAATTAGATCAAATGCAATGCCTGAGAAGTTACGTGTGTCAAATTAGCATGCTATTGACACTTCACACACTTTCACACATACGTGCAACAATCTCGCTCTAAAGATGGCCAATAATAGCCCATGCGAAGAATGTGCTTGGTGATGGCCATACAACTAAAGTTGCCACTACATGTACCATCGTGTGCTTGGGTGATCGCCCAAGTGGACTCCTACTGGTCCAAGTAATGGAGGAGGATTCCTTCGTAGCTTTGATGGTACAAAATGTCTCCTAACAAGACATGTTTTGCCACTTTTTGTTTGAATGATATTTTCATGGCATGTGACAATCCAAGTGGGAGGCTACCTAACTTGAGGTAGTCTCTTATAGGTGTGTACCAATCTTGTTGATTAGAAACCTCGATGGTATGAATGACCAATCCCTCTTGAACTTCGTCCCTAGAAAAATCTGAGCAGGAAAGAACTTGTAAGAATAACATTATGTTGCTATTAAGAGGGGTCAGGGAGAACAAGGATCCCTAGTTGGCATGATTTAGACTATCATGGATTTGGGAGAACCTATCCTGAGACGGTTCAATCTGGATCAGGTGGATTCCTGGTGTTAGGTTAGAGCTTGCATGCTCCATCATAGATTGCGATAATGTTTTGACTTGAATGGTTGACATATCACCAAAAATGTCTTGCGGGATTAGTGACCCCAAGGAGGCCATAGTTTTCACAAAATGATTTGATGATCGAGGGAGTGCCTCGATGTCATACCATTCAAGCTTTGCCAAGAATTTATCCACAAGGGCTTTGTAGGCCTACAAAATTGGGCATTTGCATTGGAATACCCCTTTCACTTGGTTGATAATTAATAGTGAATCACCAAAGATATTCAAGTGTTTGATGTTCATGGTGATGGTTGTTTGAAGACCTATGAGCAAGGCTTCATATTTCACATTGTTATTGGTGCATAGGAAATCAAGTTTAAATGATAAAGGCATTGGATCCCCTTGCGGTGTGAAGAATACGAGTCCCATGCCACCCCCTTGCTCACATTTAGAATCATCAAAAAATAGGGTTATGTCGGCCTACGACTTAGGCTCATCATAATCTAGCGATTTTGAGACATGGAAGATCCCATCATCGGGCAGCTCTATGGTCAAAGGCTAATCATCTTCGAGAGGATCCTCTGCAAGTTGATCGGTGATGACTTGACCTTTTATGGACTTCTATCCAATGAATTCGATGTCAAACTTCGTCAACAACATGATCCATTTTTTCGTACAGCTACTATGATAAGTACGACTCATCATGTACATATTAGTCAAAAAGTGACTAACTACAGAAAAACATCTGATGCTCCTTTTTGCATATTTTCCAAGAATACCGAAGTGGCCCATATGCTAAAGATCAAAGAAAATGCAAAACACCGCGAGGAGGAAAAAGTGTCACGATATCGCGACATGTTGCATTGTCACGACCAAAAGGGTGAAAGTGTCGCGATATCGTGACATGTTGCATTGTCGCGGCCAAAATGGAAAAAGTGTCATGATATCGTGACATGTTGCTTTGTCACGGACAAAAGGGAAAAAGTGTCACGATATTGCGAGATGTTGCTTTGTCGCGACCAAAAGAGAAAAAGTGTCGTGATATCGCGACATGTTGCATTGTCATGGCCAAAAGGGCAAAAGTGTTGTGATATCGTGACATGTTGCATTATCACAACCAAAAGGGAAAAAGTGTCATGATATCTTGACATGTTGCTTTGTCGTGGCCAAAAGAGAAAAAGTGTCACGATATCGTGACATGTTACTTTGTCACGGACAAAAGGGAAAAAGTGTCGCGATATCATGAGATGTTGCTTTGTCACGGCCAAAAGAGAAAAAGTGTCGCGATATCGTGACATGTTGCATTGTCACATCCAAAAGGGCAAAAGTGTTGTGATATCATGACATATTTGCATTATCATGACCAAAAGGGAAAAAGTGTCGTGACATCGCGACATGTTGCTTTGTCACGGCCAAAAGAGAAAAAGTGTCACGATATCGCGACATGTATTTTCGTGGCTAAGAGCAACAAAAGGGAGCAAAGAGGCAGAAGTGTCGTGATTTCATGACATGTCGCATTTTCATGATGCAAGAAGAAGAATCAAGCTGAAGACAGAAATGTCACGATTTCATGACATGTCTCATTTTCATGGCGGGAGGCAGCTAAAGAGCAAAGTAAGAGACGAATGTCGCGATTTCGTGACATGTCTCATTTTCATGGTGAGAAGCAGCAAAAGAGCAAAGTAAGAGATGAATGTCACGATTTTGTGACATGTCTCATTTTCATGGCTAGAAGTTGCAGAAAAGCAAAGCAAGGAAAGAATGTCGCGATTTCGTGACATGTCTCATTTTCGTGGCTGGAAGCGACAGAAGAGTTGAAGACATAGAAATGTCACAATTTCATAACATGTCTCATTTTTGTGGCGGGAGGTAGCAAAAGAGCAAAGTAAGAGATGAATGTCATGATTTCACGACACTAGAAGTGGCAAAAAAGCAAAACAAGGAAAGAATATCGTGATTTCATGACATGTCTCATTTTCATGGCTAGAAGCGGCAGAAGAGCAAAGCAAGAGACGAATGTCACGATTTCATGACATGTCTCATTTTTCTGGCTGGAAGCGGTAGAAGAAAAAAACAAGGAAATAATGTTGCGATTTTGTGACATGTCTAGTTTTCACAGCTGGAGGCGAAAAAAGAGCAAATCAAGGAAAGAATGTCACAATTTCATGACATGCCAGCTGTAAAGGAATAAAATGAATTTTTGGCAATCAAAGGCATGCACTGACACCAAGAAATGATTTTTGACATGATTATCAGAAATCTAGGATAGAGCAGGCTTGCCAGATGATTGAAAATGTGACAAGCTCATCTAGAATCTAATCTGCAGAGAAGATATCTAATTCATAGAATACTTGTTGTGTATTATTAGAAACTGTAGATGATTGCCTGTAAAATAAGTAAGATGTACTTAGAAAAAGATACTCTTTTAGGGTATATATAGGGGTGAGTGACTCCAAAAAAAGGGTCGGCTCTTGGACGTTTACAAGACTGAATGTACGTACTTCGAATACAAGCAATAAAATCACATCCCATTGGCTTTTGGTTCATATCGTGCAAGTGTATGTATTAATGTTCTTTATTTCTGCTTACAATATTGAATTGTAAATTGAGTTTGTTCTTATATCTGAACTTTTGCAATACATAAATCATATTGTTGGAATAAGAATCTAATATATACGCATGTTAAATGAAATATTAGAAATCATATCTGGAATTATATAATTTCTACATGGAAATGTGTTTAAATGCTTTGGATAAAAATAAGTAAATTTGTCTTTGTTGTTGTCTAATCTGCACCATATAAAAGTTCTAGCTTAGGCTATATTTCTCTTATCTCTTGTTCCCCTTTTCTCTAAAAAACTCAAAGGAACCAGCCTTCTTTGTAGACTAGATAGATGATCTAAAGTAAGATCTGTCTATTCAATGTTGGCAAAGTCTAAGGCGCAACACTATTAACCGAAGGAAAATTTTGTTCCAATAGTTTTTGGCATGCCCAATGGGACCAAAAATCCCACAGTATTGTATAAGTTTTGGTGTTTTAACTTAAGAGCCTTTTTGTTTAAAAATATCAAGAAAAACTACCTGACGACTTCGTTGCAATTTAGACCATAAAAAAAAGACCTTGTCTAAAAACCTTCTGGTTATATAGCCATATGATAACCAGATCTTGAGCTAGAAACTCTAAAGAACCTATCAAGTTCTTTGAACTACATATCGAAAGCCTAAAAGCACACCCTGTGCTAGCCGCACGATCAAATATGCCCGGCACCATTAGCACCTCTTTAACACCCATTGTAGGAGCATCTGCAAGCAATCCCATAGCGGTTGTAACTCCTTTAGAAATCATGGTAGCCGTCCCTACCCCATCACATCTTGTGTGGAATCAAACTGGCCTTTTGAACTTGGGAACACACCACCAAATTCCATAAGCTATACTAAAAGAATTATCGACCTTTGACGAAATAGGCAAAATAGCAGATGAGCATTGTTTAGATGTATCAGCGCTAGCATCTATTTACAACATCACTCAAGAAGATGTAATGGTATGATTGTTGATTATATATTTGAAAGGAAAGATGCTCTATTGGTACAGAGCACTTTTTTTTGGATCCACTACTTCTTGGGTAGTACTTGTCGACCATTTGGTCGATGAATTTAATATACATGCAGATCCTTTCACATTGTTGAATCAATTCATTGTCATTGAGAGGTATCCAGAAGAAGAAATCCAATTTTTCAACACCAGATTTACAAAAACTTGTGATAGAGTACCGCAAGGCCTAAAGCCCATGGAAGAACAAGCTATATGCTATTATTTAAGGGCTTTTGATTCAGATCTCAGTGATAATAAGGCAATCCTGTGTAACCACTTTTCCTGGGATCTATGTAGAGGAAACAAAGGGCAAATCTGATCTCATCACTACAAAAATATATCCATCAAAAAGTCTATTGCCAATTTTACCAGAGCTTTCCCAAGCATCAATTTCTAAACTGCCTGTACTCCCATCAACATAGGCCCTCCCAGCTATAGCTACACCTCCTACATTCCTTGCATTACCAGCTACACCCCTTGCATTAGCTCCCCCCAGTGATCAATACACAACCATAATTGATACAATGAAGACATTTTCAAATGAAATGGCATCCATGAAAAAGAGAGAGGCTGAAAAGAATTTTTTGCCAAGGAGGTTCCCTCAGGTAACGAGAGATGCAGCACAATCAAGCAATAGGGGACAAGAGAGATCGATCATGATATATACAAATGAGATAGTGGAGGCTGAGGAGCCTCCCATTGATTCTAACTTTTGGTGTACTACATGTAATGATCCACATGGGGAAAGTTCGTGTATGATACACCAACATTATGTACAAAGTATAGCAGTTGAAAAGAGTAAATAAAAAATGAAATGCCATGTAAATATAATTAGAGAGAAGGACCACAACTTCATGATGCCTATAGTAGAATAGGTTTTAGTTTTGACAAGATCAGCTAAGAAACCACTGCAAGTAGACCCTAAAGAGCTTCAACCATTGAATGTTTCCCCTGCTCCCAAGGAAGTTCCCAAAGAAGATCCTAAGGGAAGTCTCCCTCAGGAAAGAAAATATCAGTTTCTAGTCAAAATTCAAGGGCAAGAAACACACAAAGAATTTATTCCTCAGGGGGAAAATGAAACCCAAGAACAGGCTAGGGAAAGGTTGAGATTCCCCTAGTTGACAAAAAGGCAAAGAACTGAAGCTACCGAGGGATACAAAAATAAATATGAAACTTTTGCCAAAGAAATAGAAAGAATAGTTGATTCACCTACATTCAATATAGTAGAGGAAATGAAAAATACTCCTTCTAAGGCAAGTATGCATGATGCTCTTCAAATCCCAGGTCAAATCGATCTCCTACAGGAATCCCTAAGAACAATGAAAAATGGAGGTGGGACTACATCATCTTGAAAAATGGTTCTAACAAACTTGACGTCTGCCATTGGTAAGAACAGGCCACCACCCTTTTATTTGTCCCTTCAAATGGAAGGATGGGTTGTCCACAACTGCATGATAGATTCAGGCGCTGCTACCACTGTGATACCCAAAGAAGTATGTGATATTATGGGAATATAGTACACTAGGAGTAGCACAGGTGTCCTATAGTTAGATGGTACTCCAATAAAAACTATAGGAGTGATAAAGGATATTCCCATACGACTGCATAAAATGTCTCAGATGACAATCATACAAGAGGTAGTAGTCATAGACTTGGAGCCCTATTTTGGTATGTGTCTATCCAGAGAGTTCACAACAAAGATAGGAGGATACTTATCCTTAGATTATTCTCATTTGGAGATACCTATCAAAGGTATAAGAGTCAAGATTTTTAATGAGAAACCGTCGACATTTCATGTAGAAAAGATTGGTGAAACTGATCGTGTAAATATGATGACTGAAGAAACAATAGAAGAAGATCTAATGGAAGAAACATTAGAAGAGCTCCAAGCTAAGGATGAGTTTTCTCTACAAAATTTTAATGCCATGATAGAAACAAAAATAGGAAACTATTCTATTGAGAAACCAAAAACAAAATTGATACCCTCCCTATAAAAGGATGGTTTTGTGAATCAATTGTGGAAGCTTTTATTTGATGGGGCTAGGTGCAAGAATGGAGCTAATGCCAGAATAGTTTTGATTTCTCCCACCAGAGAGGAAAAGTTTTTCTCTTACAGGTTGACTTGGAGTTGCTCCAATAATGCAGCAGAATATGAGGCCCTATGCTTAGGGCTAAGAAGGGTTGATAAATTGGGAATCAAACAGTTACTCATCTATGGAGATTCATAACTTATTGTGAATCAAGTCACCAAAAAAGGTATAAGTAAACAAGATTATTTGAAGGCTTATAGGAACAAAGTGTGGGATCTGTTAGAGTCTTTTGAGGCCCTAAATATAAATTTTATCCCTAGAGAACAGAATACCCATGCAGATTTGTTAGCTTTAGTAGGAGCTAATTTTTGTCCTGTAAGTAATGTTATTCAGAAGTCTAAAACTGATAGACTTATATACAGGCCTTCAGTGCCTGATAAAAATATTTTTTGGCAAGTTTTTGAAAATGATGAACAGATACTTGATTTCTTAATCCATGAAATGAATTGCTCAGCCAACCGGGATCTATAGGATGAAGAGGAAGAGGATATTATTTAGTTAAAAAACAATCATATTCCTAAGGGTCTCATCACCCTTGAAAACCTATTTGATAACAATGATAGAGCAGTTGGCCAAAAAATCAAGGTCGATAAACGAAGATACAAATATGTAGAGTTGGAGCCAGGCAAAATGATTAAGTTTGGAATCAATTGTATAGAATAGGAAGTGAACCAGATCAGAGAATTGTGTAAAAAATTCCCTGACATCATAGCTTGGGTGTATAGTGATCTAAAAGTGTACAATAAAGATGTTATTCAACATACCATAGAATCAGAAGAAGGAGCTAAGCCTTTTAGGAAAAATCAAAGACCAGTGAATCTGAAGATAGAATATTTGATGAAAAAAGAACTACTAAAACTCCTTTGAGCTAAAATAGTATACCCTGTTAAACACTCCACTTGGGTGGCAAACTTGGCACCAGTTAGGAAGAAAAATGGAGATATCATATTGTGTGTAGATTTTATAAATTTGAACAGAGCATCACTCAAAGATCATTACCCGCTAACTCATATTGACCAAATGCTACACACAGTTGTAGGAGTTATGCAACTCTTACAGTTAGAAGAACAAAGAGAGCAATCATACAATCACAATCAGAAGCATAAGGTAGATATTGAAGGATGGTTCAAAAAAAATACAATTGCCATAAAATTTAGAGTGGGAGACTTGGTTTTGAAATGGAATGTAAAGAAAGCTAAGCCAAGTAACCATGATAAATTCGATGCTTTTTGGGAGGGACCATTTGAAATTGTTTCAGAGAAATAGTTCAATGCTTTCGAGTTGAAAGATCAAGATGGATTGGCTCTTCCCATCATGGTGAATGCATTTCACCTAAAATTATATTTCTATTGAGAAAGCAAAAAAGGAATTATATGTACAGTATAATATAAGTATATTCAGACAATATTTGTAAATATTACCATTTTTTGGCCTTAACAAAAAAAATTTCAGTCGCAGCCAATCAGAAGTCGACATTTTTTTTTAATAGAGATACTAAGGTATAAAGGGATTTTTGACGAGGTAATTTTCACATTTAATCTAAGTACATTTTTCTATGTTCTTTGTCTTTCTCTGAAATATTCTTTTTACAACTGCATTGTTGACTCCGTTTCCCAATGGATAAAGGCCTGGGTCAAAATTTTTGCAAGCAAAAAATCCCTCAGAAGGAGCCAAGAATGTTAGTCAAAAAGTGACTAACTACAGAAAAACATCTTATTCTCCTTTTTGCATATTTTCCAAGAAGACCAAAGTGGCCCATATGCTAAAGATCAAAGAAATGTTGGCAATTTTGGGTACCTTGGGTACATTGCCTTTGCTCTAAGTGTAGATGTTGTCATTGATGTCAAGAAGGTCTTGAAGCAATCTGGTTTGATGTCAAAGAAAGTGTTTTGATGAAGGTTTCAGTTTGGACAGTGAGTTTCCAAGAAGATCAAAGTAGCCCAGTTGCAAAAATATCAAGAAAAATATAAGTAAGAAAAAGTATGCAAGTAGTTGGAAAAACTATCACGATTTTGCAACATGTTTTAGGAGAGAGAAAGTGTTGGCAAAACTGTCACGATTTCGTGACATGTTTGAGGAGAGAGAAAGTTCAGGAAAAACAGTCGTGATTTCGTGACATGTTGGCAGAGAAGGAGAGCAAGTTGGAAAGAGTCACGATTTCGTGACATGTCGCATTTTCGCGACTCAAAAAGTGTAGGAAGGCAGAGAAGGAAAAGTGTTGCGATTTTGCGACACATTAAAAGGAAAGCTGTACGGACAAAAAGGTGTCACGATTTTGTGACATAATGCAGAAAAGAGAGTCTACAGTGTGAACTATCACGATTTTGCGACAAGATCGAAGAGAAAAAGTCTTTAGGAACTATCGCAATTTCGTGACATGATGCAAAGTTCCAAGTGAGGACTGTCACGTTTTTGCGACATGCTGCAGAGGTCAAGTTGAGGACTGTCATGATTTCATGAAATGCTGAAAAGCTCGAAGTGAGAAATGTCATGATTTCACAACATGCAGCAAAGGGAAGAGTCTAAAATGAGAAGCATCGTGATTTCATGACATGTTTCGTTTTTGCTAGTGCAAGTAGAGAAGAAGGCCATGAAGTCATAAGGGTCATGATTTCGCGATAGAGTTGGAGATGACGTCAACAGAAGCAGATATGTCACGATTTCGTGACAGAGTTGGAGATGACATCAACAGAAGCAGATGAGTCACGATTTCATGACAAAAGCTGAGAGGAAGGCCATGAAGACTAAAGTGTCATGATTTTGTGACAGGAGTGAAGATGACGTCAGCAAAAGATAGAAGTGTCACGATTTCACGACAAGGACGTTGTCAAGGTAGGCAAAAGCAAAAGTGTCACGATATCATGACAAAAGCCATAAGGTAGTGTATGGTTGCAAAAATGTCATGATATCGTGACATGTTGTAGTTTCGCAGCAGAAGCTACAGGTGAGTTCCAGAGGCGGTTGAAGGACAGAGTTAACTTTGAGCCGACAGAGTTAAATCTGGGCCGATGCAGCATAGGGTTTTGTAGCCGACGGATTCTAGGGTTACAGTCGACTAAGATTGAGTGTTTTGATCTTAGAATTTATGCTATAAAAGGAGGGCTATTTTGAGATTGTAAGGATGGAATTATGAATCGAACTTGCACAAGCAAAGTCTGTGATGCACAGAGATGAGTCGAATCGAGTTGTGTGAATTTTGCGAGATGTAGCCATAACAATGCAATTAGCACAGAAGTGGCGAGTTGATGCACACTATGAGAAGTTCGATCAAAGAGTGTTGTATGCTGCTATGTTTGCATAGAGGTGCAAAGGTCAATGTTCGATCGAGTGCAGCTGTAATTACGTAATAAGAGCGAAGGACTGTGTCTTGCAGAATAGAGGAAGAGGACAATTTGTACCAGATCGAAGGACTATGTTTTGGTGCAAATTCGAGGACCAGCTTTGAGGTGACAGAGTTGAGGATAGAGGTCTCCAGCCAGAGCAAGGAATACAGGTGTCTTCTATGGATAGAGTTCCACTTGCTAAGGGCAGAAGAGGCAGAGGTCTTCTAGAGGATCACCAGCCAGAGCAGAGTTAGGGGAAGGTATCTCCTTTGAGAAGAAGCTCATAAACATTGTAATTGGGAACGTTTCCCAAAGAATTTGAAATAAACTTTTAGAAAAAAAAATTGTGGACGTAGCCCAGCCTTTCTGGGTGAACCACGTTAAAATGAGTCTTCTATGTGTAATGCTTTCTATCTTGATTAATATCATGTTGATGCCACTGCTATCTAAATTTAAAATTATTAAATGGATAAGTCTTATACTGTTCACCCCCCCTCTCAGTATAAGTTCATGTTCTACAAGAAAATGCAAAACATCGCAAGGAGGAAAAAGTGTCGCGATATCGCGACATGTTGCATTATCGCGGCCAAAAGGGCAAAAGTGTTGCGAATGTTGCATTATCATGGCCAAAATGGAAAAAGTGTCACAATTTCATGACATGTTGCTTTGTCGCGGCCAAAAGGGAAAAAGTGTCGTGATATCATGACATGTTGCTTTGTCACGGCCAAAAGAGAAAAAGTGTCACGATATCGTGACATGTTGCATTGTCGTGGCCAAAAGGGGAAAAGTGTCATGATATCATGACATGTTGCATTGTCATGACCAAAAGAGAAAAAGTGTCGCGATATCGCGACATGTTGCTTTGTCGCGGCCAAAAGAGAAAAAGTGTCGTGATATCACGACATGTATTTTCATGGCTAAGAGTAACAAAAGGGAGCAAATATGCAAAAGTGTCGTGATTTCATGACATGTCGCATTTTTGTGATGCAAGAAGAAGAATCAAGCTGAAGACATAGAAATGTCGCGATTTTGTGACATGTCTCATTTTCGCGATGGGAGGCAGCTAAAGAGCAAAGTAAGAGACGAATGTCGCGATTTCGCAACATGTCTCATTTTCATGACGGGAAGCAGCAAAAGAGCAAAGTAAGAGATGAATGTCACGATTTCATGACATGTCTCATTTTCATGGCTAGAAGCGGTAGAAAAGCAAAGCAAGGAAAGAATGTCACGATTTCATGACATGTCTCATTTTCGTGGATGGAAGTGACAGAAGAGCTAAAGACATAGAAATGTTGCAATTTCGTGACATGTCTCATTTTCATGGCAAGAGGTAGCAAAAGAACAAAGTAAGAGATGAATGTCGCGATTTCATGACATGTCTCATTTTTGCGGCTAGAAGCGGCAGAAAATAAAAGCAAGGAAAGAATATCGTGATTTCACGACATGTCTCATTTTCGTGGTTGGAAGCGGTAGAAGAGAAAAGCAAGAGACGAATGTCATGATTTTGTGACATGTCTCATTTTCGTGGCTAGAAGTGGTAGAAGAACAAAACAAGGAAATAATGTCGAGATTTTGTGACATGTCTCGTTTTCATGGCTGGAGGCGACAAAAGAGCAAATCAAGGAAAGAATGTCACAATTTCATGACACACCAGCTATAAAGGAATAAAATGAATTTTTGGCAATCAAAGGCATGCACTGACACCAAGAAGTGATTTCTGACATGATTATCAGAAATATAGGATAGAGCAGGCTTGCTAGATGATTGAAAATGTGATAGGCTCATCTAGAATCTAATCTGCAGAGAAGATATCTCATTCATAGAATACTACTTGTGTATTATTAGAAACTGCAGATGATTGCTTGTAAAATAAGTAATATGTACTTAGAAAAAGATACTCTTTTAGGGTATATATAGGGGTGAGTGACTCCAAAAAAAGGGTCAGCTCTTGGAGGTTTACAAGACTGAATGTACGTACTTCGAATACAAGCAATAAAATCACATCTCCCATTGGCTTTTGGTTCATATTGTGCAAGTGTATGTATTAATGTTCTTTATTTTTGCTTACAATATTGAATTGTAAATTGAGTCTGTTCTTATATCTAAACTTTTGCAATACATAAATCATATTTTTGGAATAAGAATCTAATATATATGCATGTTAAACGAAATATTAGAAATCATATCTGGAATTATATAATTTCTGCATGGAAATGTGTTTAAATGCTTTGGATAGAAGTAAGTAAATTTGTCTTTGTTTTTGTCTAATATGCACCATATAAAAGTTCTAGCTTAGGCTATATTTCCCTTATCTCTTGTTCCCCTTTTCTCTAAAAAACTCAAAGGAACCAGCCTTCTATAGAGACTAGATAGATGATCTAAAGCAAGATCTATCTATTCAATGTTGGTAAAGTCTAAGGCACAACACTATTAATCGAAGGTAGATTTTGTTCCAATTGTACCGCAATGGATTCTCCTTAGACACAACATACGTTGTATTGCTCAGCATGTAATGGTGTAGATTTTTGATGGCAAATACCACTGCTAAGCATAGCTTCTCGACATATGCATAGTTAAGTTCATAACTGACCAGGGTGGGGCTAAGATAATAATTAGCCTATTCTTTATGTAGTTCATTTTTTTGGGCTAGCATGGTGCCCAGTGCCACCTCAGTAGCTGAGATGTATAAATAGAATGGCACTCTTGGTCTAGGTGGTGCCAATACTGGTGACAAAGCCAAGTATTGTCTAATGTCATCGAAGGTGTACTGACACTCATCATCCCAATGAAATGCTACCCCCTTGTGTAATAATTTATTCATGGGTCAACACTTGTCAGATAGCTGCACTATGAAGTGCTTGATTGACACGACCTTACCCTACAAGCTTCTGAGCTACTTGATGGTGGTTTGGTGAAGCATTTAAATGATTGCCTTGACTTTATTTAGATCCACCTTGATGCCTCGTTTTGAGACTATGAAACCCAAGAGTTTTCTAGATGTGATGCCAAATACGCACTTCTTGGGGTTTAGCCTAACTTTGTGTTTGATGAGGTGATCAAGGATCTTGTGTAAGTCATCGAGATGATCTGGGAGCGAAAGATATTTAGCCAACAAATCATCCATATAATATTCCAAAGTTTTATGCATGTGATCATGGAAGATGTATGTCATAGCGCATTGGTAGGTGGCACCAACATTTTTAAGTCCAAAGGGCATGACCTTATAACAAAATGTCCCCCAAGGCATTATGAACGCCTTCTTTAGTTGATCATTAGGATTGATACGAATCTAGTTGTATCCCAAGAAACCATCCGTGAGGAAAAGCATTTTATGGCCTGCTATAGCGTCGGCCAATGCATTGATGCTAGGAAAGGGGAAATCGTCCTTGGGACTCACTTTGTTTAGATCTGAAAAATTAGTGCATATGCGAATCCTCCCGTCAGGATTTTTGATGGGTACCATGTTGGACCATGGTGGGTAATCTATGCAGATGACAA
This sequence comes from Wollemia nobilis, assembly GCA_028583015.1. Lineage (NCBI taxonomy): Eukaryota > Viridiplantae > Streptophyta > Pinopsida > Araucariales > Araucariaceae > Wollemia > Wollemia nobilis. The sequence goes on along the minus strand of JAQPPZ010016059.1, from coordinate 6,332,107 downwards.
AATGTGCATCCAACAGCTTTTGTAGCTCATCTTTGACCATTAAGTCCACTGTTGGGTGCATCTTACATAGTTTTTCTTGAATGGATTGACTATCGGATCAAGCATTAGATTATATGCGACTAGCTGTAGGTCTAGCCCCGACATGTCTTTGTAGGACCATGCAAAAACCTCCTTCTTCTCTTTGAGAAGGGCAATGTAATTGGCTTGATCTTTGGGGGATAGAATTACCCCCAGCTTGATGATCTACAGATTCATTGGATCAAAGCCAATGTCTACCTCAATCATCTCTTTGACTGACATGTGGGAACCGTCCTCCAACTAGTGTGGAGTTGGGATCAGGTGGATATCATTTACTGAATTTAGATCTACGTTGGGAACGTCAGGTTCCTCTTTAGCATGGAATATATCCTTAGTTGGTCCTAGGGTGAAATGAAGCATCTCACCTCAAGGCCAGTACTCTAATGGGGATGGTGGCAAGTTAGCACGATCTCAGTCTATGACATCTAGGTCTAGGTACAATGGTCATGTTGGATCGATTGGATTGTGGATGGGGGCGGTTAAGTCAATGGAGATCATGTTGATGAAATGAATTTGGTCTCCATTACCATGGAGGCATTGAATCAGACTTCCTTGGTGATCCTTATACCCCGGATCTGGCTCTCTGGGTATTGGCACGAATGGATCGGTCCTATGTGTGGATAGAAGAACAAGGTCTACCCTTGGCATTGATGGCTCTATAGGGTATTTGTGTGGAAGGTGCTATTTGTATGACTGAAGTGGCAGATGTAGTACTTGGTCCAACTGTGCTTGGTTCAAATTCCACCTATGCCTTGGCCCCATGTTTAGATGTTCAAACATATCATCAATGTCCATGGGGTGTTGTTGTTGCCGCATATGGTTGAGATATGCCATCTTAGTCTCATCCTCATAATCGCTATCGAAGATCCATAGGCCATCATTGGCTCCAAAAATTGTGTGTGGTATGTGAGGCTCATTTTATTCGAGCAATTTGATTTGGTCCCATCTAGGTTGTTCTGCTCTTTATGGGAGGACCGGATTCTCTTGAGGTGGCAATTGCTCGATTGGAGCATTCAAGGGGAATATTGTCACAAAGTTCTCTTGATAGTCGTCTATGGGTGTCACTTATGAGTGATTGCTATCAGATTCGAAAGGGTCCCAAGGTGCTACCTCATACTCTGACTCGTCTTCAGAAGATCCTCCTTGACCTTGTCTATATCCCTCTTGGAGGTAAGTTCTTGAACTTTCCCCTTTCTTGATCGAATGGAAGGAGTTGTTGAGGTCAACAAGGTTTGTTGTTAACAATGGGAGATAACCCCTCAATGTATATGTTGTGTTGGTATTGGCATATGGATCTTGTGCCAACCCATCCTTGTTGCCTAGCCCTAGGTCTTGCATGTTTTATACCAAGATGTCAAGGGGCAAAGGGTGGTTGAACTCTACTCCTGATTTATCGTATGGCATCTGATATCTTGGTTGATAAAGAATGCGCATTCCTTGTTCGTATCTACCCAATCCATATCCATTCCAATTACATTGGCCAAGGTATTTCAAGGTGAAGTTCAGGTTGGATAGATAGTCAACGTTCTCAGCAAATGGCTCTTCATCCTCTTCCTCTTGTAGGTAAGGTTCGATGTCATTGTCGAGGCCCCCATATACAAAGTTTGTCTAATTTGGTGGGTAGCCTAAAGGGATGATAGTGCCGATGGGGAGACAAGGTCTCCCCATGTCTTGCATGGAATCGAGCACGGGTGTTGCTACAATGTTCCACACTAGGTACTCCCCCAAGCCTATATTGGCCATCTCAATAGTAATCATCGACGGTTGAGGGGGAGGGAATGGGAGTTGTTCCTGAGTCCTCTCCATGTTGGGTGAACCAGGTGTCTCAACTTCCATTCGGCTGGGCTCCTCTTCGGTAGAGATGGTTGAGACTAATGGTGGTATCTCTTCTAGGGGTTTCTTCCCACTGTCCTTCGGTGTGGCCACCATAGGTGGCATCATTGGTGAAGGAACAGATGATGAAGATGGGCCCGATTGGTGAGTTGAGGGACTTAACAACAGGGATGTAGGTGGAATCAGAAACTATTTGGAAAAATTCAATTGAAAGTCCAAATGTATCGATGGAAGGGTCAATTGTGGCATCAACTACACTGCATTACAATACTTAAAGAGCTCTAAGTCTACTAGGACTACATGTACTTGCCCTTAGTATGTATATTTTAGGCATTGGTGGGCTATCGAAGGGACACACTTCATGTCCCTGATCCAAGGTCGACCTAGCAGGATATTGTAGGCCATCTCACCCTCGAGGATGTGACACAACATAGGAATAGTATTTTGTCCCACTTGGATGGGTAGGAAAATTGTTCCAATCATCAAGCATAACGTGTCGTTGAATGCCCAGAGAGTATAGGTGGAGGCCACAATATGAGATATTGACAGCATAAGTGTTTTAATGCTATTGTTGTGATTATATTTCTAGATGAGCCAGTGTCCACCAAAACCCTCTTGAATGGAATCCTGTTGACCCATGCAATCACGTGCAGGGGTGGATCCACCATATCACCAGTCACTAATTTTAGGTCATCTTCTCTAAAGGTTATGACTGGTTCTGTGCATCATTTTACATGTCCCACAAATTTGTTGAAATAATTTGCTTCATGGGGTTGTAGCTCGATGGCTTTGAGTATCTCCATTAGATCCTCCCGATGGGGCAATGATTGTTGGATGAGATTATAAATGGAGAGCCTAGCCGACGTGGTACTTAAAATTTGAGTAACTTTAGTCCGAATCGTGGCCACTGGTCTAGGTGGGGGAGGTTGTGTAGGGTGTTGTGGGAGTTGTGACGTTGATGGAACATCTTCTGTAGCTACAACAGGGGCAGTTGTGCTTGGGTATCTCTTGTTCTATGTCACTATGCTTATCATCCCTATGTACCCTTGCATGGGGTATTTTTGTGTCACCTCATTTACTTGTAAAATATTTGCTTGTGCATCATGGGTAGGTAGGGGGTATTTGAAGACCTCCATCTGTTAGTTGCTCAGTGCTATAGGATTATCCATCGCTAGCATTTTGTTTTCTATCAGGTCCTGCACTAAGATTTTGAATTTCCAACATGCGTAGATGTCGTGTCCTTTCTATAGGTGAAATCTACAATATAAGTCTTCCCTATAGCCCTTGGGTTTTGTCATGTTTGGGTCTACGGGTCAAATTTTTGACAAGTTTATCAAGTTTACCATGAACAAGCGATCAAAAAATGAGTCTTTAGACTCTGTGAAGTGTGTGAATTATCGCCTAGGATGACGCTGTTGATTTTGCTCTTGCTTATGATTTTCCTTTTCATAGATGTCAATAGGAACTGCATGATAATTAGCCTTTGGGGGCTGTATCGTTTGTCCAGGCTTTGGTATGTTTATGGCAACCTGATTGACTGCGGTGGGTTTCGATTGTGTGGGCCCAGTTTTAGCATTTTTAGGCCACTCTTTCTTGCGCATCTTGGAAATCTCACCATCTTGTATCTTGATCTCCTTAATTATACTAACTTATGCTAGGGCTTCCTTGAGAGTGGCATATTTTTGCAGCTGTAATAGCACAAATATCGACCTTAGGCAACTCTTCGAGAACATTTGGGTCAGGTCGACCATGGGAGGGAGGTAAGGTAGCTTTAAAAGCAACGTCCTCCACCAATTTCCATAAGCAGCCATGGTTTCCTCCTCATAATGCCTAAGGCTAGCTAGGTCGCTTAATGATGCCTTCTTCTTGGTTTTGAAGGCAAAACATTCAAGGAACGCGTCCACTAGCTATGCTTCAAAAATTGGGTAAACCAATCCGAGGCAAGGCCTACAAACGTGGTTATAAAAATTTTTAGAAGCAATGCATCGTTGTCTTGAATGCCAAAGCATTGACTTAGGAATCTTGTCATGTGCTCTTGGGCATCCTCATCCCCTCTAAAAATTTCCAATTGAGGCATTTTGAAGTGTTCAGGGTATGGGGGTGCCACCGGCACTGAAGGATGCATAGGGTGACTATGGATCTGGCGTAATGTGGGCTTTTGGGGCCTAGAATTCTTGGTCTCCACCGACTCTAAGCACTCTAGCAGCACTTTGTATGCATCGGAGGATTTGATCTCTTCCTCCTTGGTTTGTTCTCATTGTGAATTGTGGGGAACTTGAGGCCTATGGAGGGGTAGCCGAATAGCACCCCTATGCATTGGTAGGGCGTTTCAGCCCACTCTTCTTCCCACTCAAATTCCTCATAGACTTCTTGAGGAGTTCTTGGGTGTGACCTATAAACATGGGTGGGTGCCCGAGGAAGGTGCTCGTCATTGGTTCTAGGAGTGGCCTCCCACTCAGGTCTAGGAGGTCTTAGAGGCAATGCTTGATAAGGTCGTGGAGACCTATCTCACACTAAGGGGTTGTGCCTCTCATAAAGTTCTATATTATGCATGTGAGGGATTGGTATCCTCTTATGCACAGTGTTCTATAGCAACTCATCTGTATGATGTCAAATGCGCTCTTTGCTAAGATGATACAGGTGCTCTAACTATTGTTGATCTTGCTCAAGATGCATGATTTGTGCTTGGCAGGCGGTATGTTTGGCAAATTCAAAGTCAATTTGTTTCGTCTCTTAGGTCTAGGAGGCCTAGATGCCTCCCCTACATATCTATCTCAGTCATGGTGATCCGAGATCTCTATAGGTTGCTTCCCTTTGTCGAGGTTAGTAGCATTCACCTAAGGCTCTAGCCTCAGTAGGTGATCCTGATAATTAGCAGGTGCAAAGGTGCATTGCTCCCACGCTATGTATTGCTCTTGAGGAATATAGTGGTTTTCCTCATGCTCCATTTCATACATGTGAAAGGGGCGGGTAGATTCAGTCTGCCCTATCTGAAGAGCCTTGCGCTCTAGATTTGGCTTATTAGTTCTGATAGTAATGAGGGGTAGAGGAGGGATGATATAATCATGTGGGCCCTCATTATGAACCCTATGTTGTTCCAGTGCTTCATCGCCCAGTGGCCACTCATAATGAGTGTCTAAGGGGGTCTTCCCATGTCTGTACTCCTCCTGAGAGGGTCTGTGTTGAACAGGAGTGCCCCTCGAAGGGGTGCCTCTATAGTCTTGTTCCATAAAGGTATGATGTGGAATATTTTGTGGGTCAAGCCTCCAAGGTGGTATGACCAAGTCCTTGGGGCTATAATGGAGGTGACTTGTACCTCCTTGTACACTTTTTGTAGCTTCTGCCCATGATTGGGCTTGGCTACAGGTATACATCATGGTGGTGGTTCTCTACAAGATATGTATGTTTTTATCTCCTTTACATTTTTTTATGCTACACCAAACAAAAGGGACCACACAAACAAAGAAATGATTATCTCATTTATAGATTAAATGTGTGTCCTAAATCTGGTTCAGTGTGTTTTGATTTTTGTTGTGCAAACCGTGTAAAGAAAATTTTGTTATTCATGCATGATGATGGCTCTTATATATCCAAAATGGTTTCCCCTTCAATATACCACTACCAGGCCGTTATATCGAACCTCTCAATATACCTACATTTACATGAGGGAAACTATTGGTACACGAGAGTAGAACAATACGTGGAACATAGGCGATACGGAAGGGGAATTGCTCTATTTTTGACACCTACCATAGAAGACTTATCCTCATGCAATGGGAATCACCCCCACTACACTTGGTCAGATTTCATCAGGATTTACATCTAGCAACAGTCACGATTAGGGTTATGTATGCAAAATTCAAGCCAAGGTGGTGATGAAATCCATCGTTGGTCTTGATCAAGTGTTGGGGTTTTAAGACCAACTCCTTGATGTTAATATTATTACATGGTGTGTGTGGTTCCTTTTACTTGCACAAAGAAATAAAACATGCAGAAAAATTCCCTATGCAAGCAAAGAAAATAGAAAAATTATAGAGACAAAAATAGAAAAACATAGAGGATGTTCAGAAAACCTACCTCTTCCCTGCCCAAACCAGATGCCTCTAAGTTTTTGCTTAGAAAATGTACAAAGATCTAATTATCCTAGGGTGGGATGAATAGCAGGTATGTATTCATCATAGTGTGGGACGAATGCCTATTCGTCTTGGGATGAAATGAATGCCAATCTGTATTCGTCACAAGGTGGCATGAGCGATAGTCCAACGCCCTAAGGATTAACACACCTGCAAGAAAAACACAAAATTTTGATCAAAAACTTGATCCCAATAGTAGGGGACAGAGTCCCACCATTATCGCCACTAAAATTATTTCTACAAAAGCACGACATACCAGGTGCCATGCAAACAAAAGTAGATGTATAATGAAATGCTAAGTCCTACAAAAATGCGAAGAACAAGTGCATGAAAAGGGAAAACGATGCAATGGAATGAGATGTAAAGCAAAACTAAAGTGCAACATATTTTATTAATGTTTCTTGTGATCTAGTTACAATACATTCCCCCCATTTCATGGGCTTAGAGTGTTCGATACAATTTTGTTACACCAACGGATGGTACGCTTCCATTTGGGATCTTTCGCATGCCCACATTCAAAATGGGTAGGCCAAACATCACCACCACTTGTGTGAGTGCATCCATCATTCCTTGCTGCCCCTCTGATGTTGATATCCTATGTACAAAGAAACAGAAAATTATTAATAACATATGTGGATGGAAGGAAACATGCAATCCCCAAGACCTCCAGCTAGTGAATACATGAAATAATAAAATAGAGATCAAAACGTGTTAGAATGAGATGAAACTTGAATAGGAGCATCTAGACATCATTAGGGACACATTGCAAAAAGAAAAATTAGGAAATCATGCATGGATTTCTAATCACTCCGAGGTGGGACGTTGGTGACTGTCACAAAATGTGTGAAAGCAATCTCCTAAATGTCCTATCTAGAGGCCTCCAAAATACTTACAAACTTGGGGTTAGGCAAAATGGGGCATTTTGAGACGACCCAGAAGGTCGTATTTGGAATATTATGTCTATATTTCCCTATATATGAAGGCACCCCCTGTAGGTTAGTGAACGTGTAAAATGATAAAAACATAGTCAAAACAGGTCAGAATGCAGTGAAAATTGAACAACAGCATAAACAAATCACATACAACATGATGCAAAAGAAATAGTAAAGAAATATAATGTAGATTTCTAATCACTCTGGAGTGGGGCGATTAGGACTGCAATAATGCGAGGGTAGGATGCCCACCATTTAGGGCAGGACGCCCACTGTTTGGAGCATTATTTTGACACCAATCCACTTGGGATGGGTCCAAAACCTCCTAGGGGGTTGTGTCAATAAATTTGGTGTGGGATTGTGGTTGATTGTTTAGGTTTTGGGTCCAGATTGTGCTCCTAGTATTCACTCGATAACCTCCCTTCCAAAAGAGAGATCAAGGATGTAGGAAGCACAATGAGGGGTGAGGGTAAAATTTGGTAGCACTCCGTTGCTCCAAATGCTCCTAATTTGTTCTTGTGGGGTGAGAAGGCTCACCATTTTATAGACCTGAGGGTCTCCTTTGAATGCGCATGCAAGGGCGCAACTTGTCCATCATGCCTTGTCAGGGGAGAGAAGATTCCTCCCTGATTAAGGGCTCCTAGATTTAGGCCTCCATGACTGCCTCTTTGAGCTCTGAAACTCTCACTCACACTCCCATGCCTTGGAGGTGGAGTTGAGTGTGGATCTGGGCTGCCATTTGTCAAGGTTTGACTTGTTGCTCGTCAAACCTGCTATTCGTCCCACCCTGGAGCGTTTGCTGCTAATCATCTCGGGGTGGGGTGAATAGCATTCTAAACATCCCAGGGTGGAACGAATAGGGAACATAGTGCTTTAAAGGTTCCAAATTGACCTCTGACCTTCCAAAACTACTTTGGGAGTGGTTAGGACCACTATTTAACCTCTAGGGGCTGCCTTAGGGGTTATGTATGCTAATTCGATCAGTGTTTGTAGCCACATAATCGGATTGGTGTTGTTTTGGTGTCTACAACCAAGATATTGATTGAGAAAAATTTAGTGAAATATTTTATCTTTGGATTAGCCCACATTGGGTGAACCACATAAATTGTGGTGTATTTATTGTATGTTTTGATTTATGCATTGCTTTGATTATTGCTATTGATATTTCCATTTATACATTACATATACTAATTTGGAAAGAAAAATAAAAAGTGGTCTTATACTGTTCACCCCCCATCTTAGTATAAGCTTGTGTTCTTCAATTGGTATCAGAGCGGATTCTTTCAAAAGAGTTTAACATCTTGAAGGAAAAGCTAACAAGAACACAATGGATTCTAAGAATATGTCCTCGGATAATTCAATACCAGTATTTTATGTAAGTGACTATATATTTTGGAGTATGATGATGAAGATTTACCTAATGGCACTTGGAAATAAAATTTGGGAAGTAGTTGAATTTGTATATGATCCCTTAATTAATCCTCCTATTGATAAGAAAGGTAAGCTTCTACAACACTACAATTCAAAATCAATGAATGCACTTTTGAGAGGTTTGCATAGAATAGAGTCTATGAAAGTTATGCATTGTAAAACTATGAAAGAAATGTGGGATAAATTACAAAATATTTATGAAGGAGATAAAAGTGTCAAGAAAGCAAAGATGTGAAATATCAAAGGACAATTTGAAGAATTAAGAATGAAGGATGAGGAAAACATTAGTACTTATCTACTTCAAATTGATGAGGTTTTTAATGCTATGCAAGGACTTGGAATGAAGATTGATGAATCAGATGTTTGTGATAGTCTTAAGAACTCTTCCAAAGAGATTCAGTGAAAAGGTTTTTGCTATAGAAGTGTCAATAGATGGTGATACTTTGACAAGAGATATTTTACTAGGTATGCTCACAACATTTGAGATAAGAACAAAATATCCTATTTCCTATAAGGAAACAACCTTCAAAGCAATCAAGAAGACAAAGGGTAAGAAGATAGAATCAAGCAACAAGTCATCAAGTGATGAAGAAGCCAATTATGGTAGAAGAGATAAGGACTATAGAAGATCCAAAGATCTAAAATTTGTTAAATGTTTCAATTATGGAAAGTATGGATATTTTGTAATAGATTGTCAAGAATCTAAGAATAACAATGGTGAAGAAAAATAGGATCACAGGAATAGGGAATCAGAAATATATAGGCACCAAAAGAAAAGCAAGGATGGACAAAGTTGATTAAGAAAAAAAAATCCAAAGACAAAAGAGGAGCTACTATGCGGATAAGGCAAGTAAGTACTCAAGTGATAGTGATGCTAGTTTTTCATATAATGATAGATATGAAGTTATTTTTATGATTGAATAAAAAGAGCAAGTTAAGAAAAGGACTCCAGTAATTCTCAAGTGTTTTATGTGTGGTAACTTTGGAAATCTTGAATATTATTGTACAAGGGATGGTTATAGTTTTAGTGATTATGAATATTAAGATGTTCTTGAAGGGCTAGATGAAAACCTTCTAATGGCATTAGAAGAAGAAGTAGGTGATCCTACAGAAGACAAGCCAACAGAAAACAAATATGTGGACAAAGGTAAACAAATAGAGGAATATTCAGAAAAGGATGGATATGATCTTAAGGGAGAACATATCTATGCTCTTGAAAGAGTAAAGAAGGTAAGAAAATAAAACTCTAATCTTGAGTTTTAGTTTCAAGAATGTGATGAAGATAGAAGGATGCTTATAGAGGATTTATAAAAATCAAAGGCTAAGGAAAAAATGTTCAAGGATAAGATAGAAGCAAATATCTTAGAATGTGAAAAGTTAGAACAAGAAGTGGCACTACTAAGATAAGATTTAGAATACTCTAAGGTCAAACTAAAAGAATTCAAAAATAGCTCAAAGAACTTTGATAAATTCATCAAGATGCAAAAGCCTACATCAAGAAAAATAGATCTTGGATTTGAACAGGTTCAAAAGAAATGGGAAGGAGAGTCAACCTCATATTTTTGAGGAGAAGAAAATTTAGATAAATATATTTCAAAAGAAGACAGTGTAAAAGAGAGTGAGACATCTAAGGATGAGTTAAACAATATAGAGTTCAATAAGAATAGGAACAATGCACAAAGAAGATACATATGGAACAACAATCAGAATAGGTCAAGAAAGACTAAGAGACCAATGAGGTCAAGACAAGGAAAATTCAGTGAGAGATGCTTTTCATGTCATAGGTTTGGGCACATGGCTTCACAATGCAGGACACATGAAAGACAAGAATATGGAAACAGACAACTTTTCCATGGGTATTGCTACTCATATAATGATTTTGGTCACGAGGTAATGAATTTCAAAGTTCATGATACAAGAGGATATGGCTTCACTAGGAGAAATCCTAAGACATTTGCACCTACAAGTAATAATAATGTCAAGTGCTATAAGTGCAATAATGATGGTCACATAGTAAAGTTGTGTAGAGCAGACATTCCAAAAATAAGTATGAAAAAAAATAGGAACAAGAATATGAATAGGAACAAGAACAAGAATAGGAATATGGATATGAATACAAACAAGAATAGGAACAAGAACATGGACAGGAATGTAGACATGGATAGGAACATTGAAAGAAACAGTTAGAGAAATTAGAAGGATTAGATAAGAAGAAAAGAGAATAAATGTAAAGAACAATGCTTTCTGGGAGTAGAAATACTCCCACCCTAGAATAAACCACCTTTAGAGGAGGTGGAGGAGGGGCTAAGCTAAGAGGGTCATTCTTAGACCTAAGCCCCAAATGTGATCCTTTACCATTGATGTCAAATGGAGAGAGATTTTGTACTTTATAGAGTAATGAGCCAGGGGGAGCAATGTCCTAGGGGGATAATAACAAAGGAAATATCAAGTTTTTAGTAAAAATAATTTGGGTTACTATATCGCTCCAAATTTTTTGCACCCTTACCTTCAGGCTATAGGATCCGTGCCCAGAAGGGGGATGTGAAAAGGATGGGACAATACCTCGGACTGAGAGGCCCTTTGAAGGTCCCACATCTTGGGGGAGGGGTATTAAGGTGATTTTTTGACGGATGGTGGGGTTCACCAGGAAACGTTTAGTGGCAGTTTCCACGCCTAGGTTGGGAATGAGTTTAATGTGTTCAATTTTAGCTTTAAACATCCAAGTCCTAGGTTTGGCCAAATGAATCTAAGCTAAGCTATATGAAATGCTGATTATATGAATACAAAAAATAGATTTGAATAGAAAACAGAGAGAATAAGCTAGATTAAAGAGCCATACCTGATCCGGATGTCTGATGGAGATTCTAATTTTTGAAGCAGTCCAGATTGTCTAGAATTTGTTAGGATCATCTTTGATCTGATAGGATCGTCTTTGATCTAAAAGGATCGTCTGAGATCTGACGAATTCATCAGACGAATTCGTCGGAGACCTACAATTGCAGAAATGGATACCAAGAACAAAAAATACAATTGCAAAAGCAAGGGAAAATGATAGAAATGAAAGTATGAATGCTAGAATGACAACTTTAGATAACAAATTAAGCAAAATGCATGGTTTTAATGACTAAATTTGACTTTATTATGCATCTAGGCTACATGAGGTGAACTCCAAGATGCAAAGCAGTAATAAGCTTATCTAATGCAAAGCAAAACAACAAAAAAGAGTAAAGAAATGCAAACTTTGGGCACTGATTGCCCCCAATGTTGACTGTAGTCGAAATTGTTTCGGATTGGTATAAAATTGTCTTGAATTGGATAGGATCGTCTGTGACGATATGAGCTTTGCTCCGGTTGAAGAATAACAAAGTTTCTACAAGAAAATTCAAAAAGGGACAAAGGCAAACAATAATATAGGATATCCTGAAGCATGTAAAACTTAAAGTACAAAAAAATTCAGCTAGGGGGATGTCAAGGGGAGGGCCTAAGATTAAATAGGCATAGGAAAGAGGTTGGAGATCATCCCATTTTTGGAGATCTCCAACGGGGGGAGACTCTAACGGTGTAGACGCGTCTCTGCCCGAGTTAGAGAAGCTGTTGAAATAGAAGCTAATTATGAAAAATTAGTTTTGGGACAAGATCGTTTGGATGTTCTACTCCAAATGAAATTGTTTGATATGAGGCGATATCGTCTGATCGGAGACAATATCGTCCAACGGATGAAACAAACTCTAAAAATGGCACGAAAAACGAGGAAATGGGTAGCAGGCGGTTTGGGAGTGGTTTTGGGGTTGAAATTTGAATTTGAATTATTACTAAGGTAATTTTAATTATTTACTAATTTTTACTGCACCAATTTTAGGGTGCTACATTTTGCCCCCTCTTTAGCGAATTTTTTGAAGAAAATGAGTTAAAGATGAGTTATTCTCGATTTACAAGAAAGCAAAAATTATTTCCATTTTTAGGCGATGATTCTTGGTCAGATCGTACAACAGCTTACTATGATGCCCCCTCCGTGTTTTTACCCAAATCGAACGTTTGAGGTAAAAATGCGGAAAAGCAAAAATTAAAATGTTTTTAATTATTTTTGAAAAAAATTAAAAAATAGGGAAAAACCCTAATTCATTGTTACTGTTCATTTTCCTGATTTCTAGAGCTCTGCAAAAAAAATGGTCGAGACAGCGCACAGATCGACAAAGGTCTGGCACGGGCTACGGGTAAGGGTCTAAACTTAGTTTAGAATGCTTGAAATTTGATTTTATTTGCTTTTAGATTAAATTTTAATGATTTTTGAGCATCGCGACCATTTTTGGGCCATCGACGCCATAGGGACGAAATCATTTTGATTTCGTCAAAATCGTCTCGATATCGTCGATTTTGTCCAGGGGCAAAATTGGCAAAATGGGGACGATTTCATCAAAAAAGGGACGATTTCGGCTTGAGAAATCAGAGACGAATTTGCTCAAATTTTGGACGATATCATCCAATATTGGACGATATCATCATTGATGAAATTGAACTTGCTTTACTTGCAATTTTAATAATTGTTTTATTAATGATTTTTATTGTTTTGTTGTTTATGTTGCAGAGAGGATTACTAAAGAGCAGAGAATGGAAATATGGTGGGATGAGGGATGACTTGGCCCATCTATCTCAAGTATAGTGAGATTAGTTGGCACAAGTCGGCTTGCAGCATGTGGCAGAGATGCCACAGGTTTCTATAGATATGGGGCTATTGACAGCCCTAGCAGAGAGGTGGTATTCGGGTTCTTCCTATTTTCGGTTATCGACAGGGGAGATGACTCCCACACTAGAGGATGTATGGAGGATTTTGAGGATCCCCATACAAGGATAGTTAATAACTTCCATAGAAAATTAGGGCCACACGATGATGTGACTGTGCGAAGATCCGAGCTTTGCCCTAGAGAAGGGCAGAGTGAACATCGAGTCGCTACGCTAGATGCCTGGGGCATCTAGATTGACACAGGTTTTGGCTAGGGTTGTAGGTGGTTTGCTGCTATGCCATCTGAGTGGATGCAAAGTACAATGGCTACTGACAGATGTGGTCTATGACATGAGAGACCACATATATAGGTTTTCTTGGGGAGTTATGTACTATGTCGATTGTATAGGATCTTGCATGGGGTCGTATACAAGGGCGGCCGATGTTTGGTTATGACATCACTACTGCAGGTTTGGTGCTGGAAGCACATCATGATGTAGAGGCCAGTAGGGCTCCCACTGATAGGGATTGATGGGGAGAGGCCCCGAGCTTTCTACTGGTGGCTTCGGAGAGGGTCACAACGACAGATAGATATGCCAATGTCCTGGAGACTACTTGATGACCTTGTCTCTGACCAGATCACGTAGAGGCCTTGGAGAGATCATCCAGGGTGGACCAAGGATGGACAAGAGCTGGCTCATGTTAGGTGAACCTGTTAGCTAAGGATGGAGAAGGGAGATGTGGAGCTCCATCGCTATGATCGAGTTTTGAGGCAGTTTGGTCTACATCAGGGGATCCCATCTCTCAGAGACTACGAGTTTTCTCGGACTGTCCAAGATAACACTACAGTTAGCAGGGCTCCAGATATTTAGCACTTTTGGAGTCAAGATGTAGATGATGCCCCCATTAAGCCAGTGGATGAGGACGACATAGGGGTAGCCGATGGCTATGATTCCTGGTACATAGGTATCCGCCCTCCTTGGATGACGAAGGCTCAGGGTCCGATTCACATAGTTGTGCGTAGGATGGGGAGGCAGTGCCAGGAAGCCATTGAGGTGTAATAGGGTCATAGAGGGAGAGATCAGAGGAGACCACAGGCTTAGTAGAGGCCACGGTAATGAGAGAGGAGGGAGGAGAGACCCCCTTCTCCATGGAGAGAGAGACCACCATCACCCAATAAGGGAAAGGGTGTGGACATAGGAGAGAGTAGTGAGATGGCTACTCTCCGGGTGGAGACTTTCCGTATCCAGGCATAGGTGCAGACTCTATAGGATGAGGCTACACGCCATCGAGTTGAGGCTACACAACTCAAAGATGAGATTGCATGCCTCAAAGCATGAAGCGGAGGAGCGAGCACTCAGGACCTGGCATAGTCGATTGCTCAGACCGCATTCTATCAGGGTATCTACTTCTAGATGTTTCCAGAGGGCTAGAGGGTACATATGCCAATCGACATTATGGATCCGATTAGGGTTGGGTCATCAAGGACTTCATCCCGATCGACGAATAGGACTCGCAGTACCACACATACTACGATGGGGCCACCTCGTCCACCTCAGGGCAGGGGAGGAGATGAGGTTGAGAGCTCGAGGGGTTCTCGAGGCTAGGGTACTGCACTGCATAGACTAATTATATGATTGAGAGGATTGAGTATGCCAATATGTAGATTATGGCATACCAATCTAGTTTTGATATGATGTACATATATTGTTGAGATATATATATATATATATATATATATATATATATATATATATGATATTTTTGATCATATGACTTGTCTTATATGTGTGTAGGATGCTTTATTATTGTGGTGTGATTGATTTGATGATTCATGTATTTATGTCGGTTGGAAATATTATGGTTTGAATGTCATGTTTTTAAAATTTAAATGAAATAATCTGATATAAAAAAATTGGTTTAAGTAAATAACAAGATCAATTCTCTATGCTCAAACTTTATTTAATTGAATTTTGTGGACTTTGATATGAGAGAGATTAGTAATCATGCCAGATAAAATCAAGATATTTTTTTTTGTGTTTGTGATAGTGGGGGATTCCAAATAAATTCTAATTTATCCAAAATAATTTGAAAATATAACTGCAATGCTTGAAGAAGAAATATATACAACAAATATTTGTGAAGAGTTTGATAATTTTGACTCTCTCTTTCTTCTTTATTATTTTTGGGTTTCAAAAGAGTCAGTAATATTGTTGTTTTGACTTTTTATTTTTTTTCATTTGTTTTTGTGTAAACAGTTTTATATATTTTTTTAAAATGAGACAACATGCAAAATATGTACAAATGATGAAATGACCAAATTTTATGCGTAATATCGCTTAAGATGCATAATATTCATAGGTTCTTTTAAATCTTTACCATCCAAGGTAGCTAATTTGTATGCTCCCGATTCAAATTTAGTAGTGATAATATATGGTCCAAGCCAATTGGGCTCAAATTTACCTTTAAGGTCTTTAGTTGCATTAGTATTTTTTTTATTTTCTTTTAAAACAAGGTCGCCAAACTCAAAGGATCGATGACGAACTTTCTTGGCATATGATCTTTTAAGCTTGTTTTGGTAAGCACGAAGATGATCCAAAGCATTGATGCACTTTTCATCTAGGAGTTCTAGCTGACTGAGTCTGTTAGCTCGATATTCATCTCCTACTTCGGTATCTTGAAGTAGTAGAGCCAAAGAAGGAACTTCTAATTCAAAAGGAAAAACGGCTTCAACGCCATAAACCAAGACAAAAGGTGAAGTTCCTGTGGGAGTTCGAACACTAGTTCGATAGGCCCACAAAGTTGGATATAATTGAATGTGCCAGTCACGACCAGATTTATTGACCAATATTTTGAGAATTTTGAATAAGGTTTTGTTAGATGCCTCTGCTTGGCCATTACCCTGAGGATAATAGGGAGTGGACCAGTGATGTTGAATCTTATATTTCTGGCATAATTTCTTGACATCTTTATTTTTTAAACAAGTTTCATTGTCTGAGATGAGATTTGTAGGAATTCCGAACCTACAAATGATTTGATTAAAAATAAATTTAGAGACTTGTGTTCCAGTGCAGGAAGCTAAATGCATAGCTTCAACCCACTTCGTGAAATACTCAATGGTGGTTATGATGAATTTGTGTCCATCAGATGACACAGGATTAATTTTGCCAATAATGTCTAAGCCCCATTTTGAAAAGGGCCAACGAGATGAAATAGCCTGTAGCTCTTGTGCAGGCACATGGACAAGGTCAGCATGTTTTTGGCACTTGTCGCAATGGCACACATACTCATGTGCATAATTTTCCATGGTAGGCCAAAAGTAGCCTATCCTAAGGAGCTTTTTAGCAATGACGCTTCCACTAAAGTGTCCTCCACAAGATCCATCGTGGACTTCACTTAAAGCTGATTTGGATTCTTCTAGATTCAAACATCTCAATAGGATACCTTAAAAATATCTCCTATATAAAGTATTGCCAATTATTACAAATCGACTTGCTCATCTACGTAATAACCGATGTTGGTTTCTATTAGAATTGGCAGGGAAAGTCCCATTTTGAAAAAAATCAACTATATTTGTATACCAAGGGTCAGGAGTAGTTTCATTGATTAGAAACACATCCAAAGGTTCTAAACATGACTTATTTGAAGTGGGTTCCTAGAGTCGATGAATAATGATGGTGGCATATTTGTCATCTAACTCCAAGGGTAGAAGAGATGTAGCTGCGGCCATAGCATCAGCCGCATAGTTGCTAGTTCACGAAATAGCTTCCAAAGTAACTTTATCAAACAAGGATAACAATTGCAAAACATATGCTTTATATGGGCACAATTTATCATCTCTGGTCTGATAAACTTCATTAATTTGATTTATGACAAGTTGGGAGTCACCAAAAACTAGTAGATGTTTGATTTTTAATGCCAAGGTAGCTCGTAATCCAAGGATTAAGGCCTCATATTTGGCAGTATTATTGGTGTAAGCAAATGTTAATTTAAAAGACAAAGGTATAATGTGTTTTTGTGGAGATATTAAAATAATACCCAAACTAGCCCCACTCATGCATCAGGCTCCATCAAAGTATAAGGACCATTGTTCAACATGGTCTGCCTCTAATTGAAGGCATTCATCAGGAAACTCAATGATGAGGGGATGGGTAGACTCTAAGGGTGCAACACCTAACTGATCTACTATGATTTGACCCTTAACAGACTTTTGTCCTATGAATGTGAGTTCAAACTCGCTTAGAGCAAGAACCCACTTGGCTGTGTGACCCGATAAATAAAGTTGACTCATAAGATACTACAAGGAATCATATTTATTAATGACATATGTTTTTTGACTAAGCATATAATGGCGTAATTTTTGTGTAGAAAATACGACTGCTAGACATAGTTTTTCTAATGAGGTATAACGAGTTTCATAACTGATTAAAGTTTGGCTAATGTAATAATTAGCATGTTCTTTCTTCTCATCATCAAGCTAAGCTAACATAGCTCCTAAAGAAAAATCTAAAGCTAAAATATATAGGAGAAACGGGCGATCAGGATTAGGCGATGAAAGCACAGGTGGGTTAAGGAGGTATTGTTTTAGAAGTTCAAAAGCTTCTTTACATTCGTCGTCCCAATTAAAAGGGACACCCTTCTTAAAGAGCTTAAGAAAGGGAGTGGTTTTGTCTGCCAGCTTATCGATGAAGTGACGGATGGCTTGAATTTTACCTTGTAAACTTCGTAGCTCAGATATATTGGTAGGTGCGGGCATATCAGTGATAGCCGCAATCTTGAGAGGGTTGATTTTGATACCACGTAAAGAAACTAAAACCCCTAATAGTTTACCGGACTTAACTCCGAATATGCATTTAGCTGGATTTAATCGAATAAGGTATTCTCTTAACCAATTAAATACTTTTCTCAAATCATCTAAATAATCATATTCTTTAATAGAGCAAGCTATAATATCATCTACGTAATCATGTAGGATATCATGCATCATATCACGAAAGATATAAGTCATAGCTCGTTGATATGTTGTGCCTGCATTCTTTAAACCAAATGGCATCACTTTCCAACAAAAGGTACCCCAAGGGGTAATAAAGGTTGTTTTAGCCTAATCTTCAAGAGCTATCCTGATCTGATTATAGCCAAAAAATCCATCCATTAGGGACATCATTCCATTCTTGGCGGTAAAGTCAATGATTTGGTCCATGTTTGGAAGAGGAAAATCATCTTTAGGGCATGCAATGTTAATATCTCTAAAGTCCGTGCAAACCCTAACTTTGGTAGCTTCTTTCTTGGTGATTGGAACTACATTCGAGATCCATTCAGCATAATCAATAGCTTGTATGAAAATAACATTCAAGATTTTTTCTAACTCCCCTTTGACTAGCAGGGCCACTTTGGGATGCATTTTTCTAAGTTTTTGTTTAACAGGTTTAGCATCCGGATGGACTACTAGATGATGCATGACTACAGAAGGGTCCAGACCTAGCATATCTTCATATGTCCAAGTGAAGACATCTTCATATTCTTTAAGGAATGCAATGTATTCATCTTATTTTTCTTGACTTAATGCTGATCCAATATTGATTATGTGAGGATTATCCTCAGTTCCAATGTTAACTTTAAGGACGTTTTCTACTTCCATGTGTAGATTTCTTTCAAAATTAGGTGGGGCGGGTGAAACGCCTAATTTTTGTAATTATTTTAAGGTTAAGTTGGATAATTCGTCTTGATGAGTGGTGGCCTCAAGTTGAGCTATAGTTCGTATAGAACCATCAAAATAAAAACCATTGTGTAACAACTCTTCAACAGAAACATCATGGAAAATATCTCCTTCCAACACCTCATCGAATTCAACAATCAATCCAGGGTAAGCTATGGATGGCATGTTGCAAGTAAAGGGATTATTCTTTGAACACAAAGAATCTTGTTTATCTAGATAATCTTGATAACATATGAGTTGACCATCATCTTCAAAAGGGAAGGGTTGACCCTTACTAGGAAATAGGCCCACACCACATCGGGTGGGCCATGGCTTTACCTCAATAGGTTCTTTCATACCATTTTGGAAAGGTCCCAAGATTTCCCTTTATATCCCATTTTAAGCATTATGGGCTTAGCTTTAATATATTCATTAGCAAAATAACATCGGGCATATCCCTCATGATGAGTTTTGATATTCCTGGGTATTCTTCCCCAATCATATCCTTTATAAATAAAAGCACAACTCCCAACTTGGTAAGTACTTCCCATAGGTTTTGGGAGGCCCAAAGTACGAGGAGATGGTGGCAAGTTGTTTAAAAGAATTGAATCTTGCATAAAAGCATTTGTTTTTTTTGATATTAAGATTGTGGATAAATTCGGTAAAAGTTTATCAGAAAGAGCATAAGATGTAGAAGGATCATTCCCTATATCTTTAGATGTGGAAGGTATGATAGATGTTGATAATGTGGAGGTGTCAATAAATGGGTCTATAGGTTTTGAAATTATAGGGATAGAACATGAAGGATTGGTTGTGGATTGAAGATCTTTTTGAGATTTTAATGTGGTTTGTTCAGAAGATGGTTGAGTTAAATGTATAGGTGTAGTTGATGGAGTAGATGATGTTATGTGTGTGTTTTTCACATGTGTAGATGATAAATAAGAATTAGGATGTGTGGATGAAAGAGCGGGGTAAAATTGCACTCCAACAGGTTCTACAAAAGCACACATATCAAAGGGTCTAGGGTCACCATGGATAGTGACCAACTGATTTTTAAATTCAAATTTAACACACTGATGTAAAGTGGAGGGAACCGCTCGCATCGCATTGATCCAAGGGTGACCCAAAATTATATTGTACGATGCTGGGCAATGTACAATTAACACGGTTGTATCTAGGGTTCTAGGACCAACTTGCAAGGGTAAGGTAATGACTCCACATGTTTCTTATGTCTCGTCATTGAAAGCTTTGATAATCATGTCAGTTTTCTTCATTTCATCACTTCTAAAGCCAAATATTTGGTAGAAGTCAAATGTGCAAATGTTTAGAGATGAACCATTATCAATCAAGACTCTTTTAACAACTACATCTCCAATTAGAGCAGTAATATATAAAGGGTTATCCTTATGTAAACTATGTTGTGGGATATCTTTATCTCGGAAGTCAATACAATCAACTTCTCGAGTGATGATAGTATTGGACATGGCTTCAGGTTGAATATTTTGAGGTACCATCGTTTGGCTTAATGTAAGCATTAACTCATCCCTATGGGTAGGAGAAGATCTTAACAAGTCCAAAAGGGAAATTCTGGTTGTAGTATTGGATAATTGTTCATTAATATTATAAGGAGGTTTTAGTTGAACATTAGACATATGATTCCCTTTATTGGGATTTTTCAAAATAAATGGAGCTGATCCATCATTCTGAGTTTGATCTTGTTGAAAGTTTTGAGCCTGTTGTCTGGTAACAACTCCGATGGTACCTACAATGTTATATTGAAGACGCTGAACTGGTCTTGGTTGAGCGTTTATGGCTTGTTCATTAGGAAGGAACTAATTAGAAGAGGGTCGAGTAGTAACTCTTCTAGGAAATTGTTCTTCTAGAACCATAGCATCTGTGATGGGTTGAATAGGATATGATTTGTTTTCAGAACTATTCGATTGGTTTGAGGTGATGTCTATTTCACTTTCAGTATCTGATTCTACATCACTAGGATCGAGAGTTTGAATATTATGTAGGGGTCTAGTCGTGACCATCGATAAGGTTGTGCCAAATATTTGAGGATCCTAAATAGATAATTATCCGCTAATAGTCCCTACATATTGGGTAGGAGGGGGAACATTATGATATTCGATTTGATTGGCCACTTCTTTACCATGGTTTGGTAAAGGATGTTGAAATATATCTAATGATTGATTAGCATTTTGATTTTGATTTCGGGGAATGGTCTTTTGAGCATTATTAGGAGCATTTTGTTTAGGTTGGAAGGCTTGCACCTCCATTTCATTATTATCAATCAGATCTTGTATTTTATGTTTCAATATTTTAGAAGAGTTTGTAGCATGTCCAGGTCCTCTATGAAAATCACAATGTAAATCAGCTCTGTATCCGGGTATAGTTGGATCAGGTTCCCGGATAGGTAGTAATTGAATCAAGCCTCGTGCTAATAATTGAGGAAGAATGGTTGATAAAGGTTGATTCAATCTAGTAAATCCTTGAGGAGGTTTATCAGGAGGTTTTAATATAAATTTTTCTGTTGTCTTCGTTGTATTGATATTAGCAATGTTTCTACTATCAGTGACTCTGTCACCTACAACTTGTTTGTTTTTATACTGATTTCTAGATGTTTTCTCATCATATTTCTTTTTTAGCTGACCTCTTCTAATGAGAGCATCTTCTACACTTCGAGCTAAGTCTATATCTTGATCGAATGTAGTTAAGGTAGCAGTTGATAACTCATAAGATATTTGTTCTTGTAAATTATTAATAAAAATGTCCAACATTTCCCTATAAGGTAGCACAAAGTGCATTTTTCCTATCAACTGCCTCCATCTAGCTAAGAAATCAGCAAAACATTCATCTTTGTCTTGTTTTAAGTTGTACAAATCTTTAATGGTGACATGCCTCTCGATGTAGGCACTAAATTGATGGACAAAATATTCAGCTGTTTCTTCAAAAAATTTCAAAGAATGAGTGGGCAATTGATAGTACCACTCTAATGCCATTCCTCCTAAGCTTTTCGGGAACATTTTTAGTAATAGCAAGTCATCATGTGATATATCATGACATGCTATCCTAAACATGCGAAGATGCTCTATGGGATCTTTAGTTCCTTTATATATAGGCAAGATGAGCATGGGGAAGTGTTTAGGGTATGGTTGTGCTACAACTATGGGATTCAGAGGTTGACTACGTATCTCTCGATAATTGTACGAGGGATAGTAGGGATCTATCTGGTCCATGCGCGAAGCTAACTGTTTCACCATGGCTTCCAGATTACTGGTTTGCCCACCATATTGGTTTGGTAGGGCATTAATATGGGATTTGTGAGCATATGATGGAGGGACATGGAGATTAGATGCTATATTGCTATTGTGTAAATTGTTGGTAGGAAGGGTGTTATGAAGAAATTTTGAAGTTGTATTATGTTGTATGCCTAATTGTTGAAAATTGGTGTTTGGCTTCATTTTAGGTTTTTGTCTACTTGAAGCATATTGATCAATAGTTTTGCGAAGTAAAGCAGTGAAGAAAGGTTTCTTTTGTGTGGGAATGATTTTAGGCTCAATAACAAGTTCCTTAGTAGGTTGGGTAACCTGTTGTTTTGGCATGTTTTGAATCATAGTGACCATATCTCTATTGTATGGTCCAGCTTTATCACTTTCTTGATCAATGAAAGACAAGGGATTAGTGTGTATGTCAAACATATGTTCCATGGCTGCTTGAGTGTCACTAATTTGCCCTTTATCAATACAAACTACCATATTAAGAGCACCAATGTTATTATTGAAAAATTTCTAGAAATGATCTAAGTTATCAAAAGCAATAGTTCCATCTGGAGATATTCTAGGGGATGAGGATCCTTCCTCTTTAAGATTTTCTTGTTGTTCATTTCTTTAGCCAGGTCATCTTCTGGCTGTTCTAGAGTTTATCCTTCCAGAATTGATTCCTTAGGAAGGACATTTAGGTTTTTTGTTTTGTCTCCTAACCAATCTTCTTCTTCTTTTTCAGTTTGTTTACCATTCCTAAGTTTAGGCATTACGCTTAAATTTAAATTTTAGCAAATATATATATACTTATATATATATATATATATATATATATATATATATATATATATATATATATATATATATATATATATATATATATATGTGCAACAAGCTTAAGAGGTATATATTTTAATTATATACCTACTATAGTATTTGAAATAAAATGTTTTTGGTTTTTGTTATGTTTTGGTTTTTCTTGTTTTTGTAACATTATTATAAAAATAACAAACAACACACTAAATGCAAGAAATAATAATAATGAAATCAATGATCTAGTTTTCTATAAACAATTTATAAATATCATTAATGGGCTCAAGTTCTTCAGGAGTCATGAAGTGTTCTTCTTCAAATTGAAAATTTTCTTTCAAGAATTTGACAAAAAGTGCTATAGTGATATTATCTGTCTCAGATTATGGTTGGTAGAAATAAAGTTCATGGCAATACTCTTGATATAACACAGCCCTAGGAACTCTGTTCCATATTTACCTATATGTAAGAACGACCTCTTGATCTTCTACAAGACATAGGAATTGGTGTATAACAACTGCATTCTCGAGGTATTACTCCAAGGTGAACAATTCTAAAGACACAAGAGCTCTCCTATAAGCTAACCGCCTATGGCAGGATCTCTGAAGTTCATGATAAACAATGAGTTTATGAGGATCCAGGATCCTATCTAGGTCAAACCTCTTGATTTGTCTAAGTTTCGTTGATCTATATGAAATGACACCTAGCCTCCTATCGAGTTCTTTCCACAAAAGTTGGTTTCTATCTGTTTCAGGCACACTAAGTACAGAATTAACTTCTATGGCTATTAATTGATTTGCAACATTTATAGTAACTGTTAATATTTTCTTAGGAGCTACCATCTAGACATGATATGCAACTTAGTATTTTTCTAATGATTTAAAATGCATCTATGTTTTTGTTTTGTTTTGTTTTTTTTCTTTTTCAAAAGGTTTTAGTTTTACGTCGGGTTCACCAAAATGTATCGCTCCAAATTTTTTGCACCCTTACCTTCAAGCTATAGGATCCATGCCCAAAAGGGGGATGTGAAAATTATGGGACAATACCTCAAAATAAGAGGCCCTTTGAAGGTCCCACGTCTTAGGGGAGGGGTATTAAGGTGATTTTTTGACGGATGGTGGGGTTCACCAGGAAACTTTTAGTGGCAGTTTCCATGCCTAGGTTGGGAATGAGTTTAATGTGTTTAATTTTAGCTTTAAACATCCAAGTCATAGGTTTGGCCAAATGAATCTAAGCTAAGCTACATGAAATGTTGATTATATGAATATAGAAAATAGATTTGAACAGAAAACAGAGAGAATAAGCTAGATTAAAGAGCCATACCTGATCCGGATGTCTGATGGAGATTCTGAGTTTTGAAGTAGTCTAGATCATCTGGAATTTGACAGGATCATCTCTGATCTGATAGGATCATCTGAGATCTGACGAATTCATCAGACAAATTTGTCGGAGACCTGCAATTGCAGAAATGGATACCAAGAACAAAAAATACAATTGCAAAAGCAAGGGAAAATGATAGAAATGAAAGTATGAATGCTAGAATGACAACTTTAGATAACAAATTAAGTAAAATGCATGGTTTTAATGACTAAATTTGACTTTATTATGCATCTAGGCTACATGAGGTGAACTCCAAGATGCAAAGTAGTAATAAGCTTAACTAATGCAAAGCAAAACAACAAAAAAGAGTAAAGAAATGCAAACTTTGGGCACTGATTGCCCCCAATGTTGACTGCAGTAAAAATTGTCTTGGATTGGTATGAAATCATCTCGAATTGAACAAGATCATCTACGACGATTTGAGATTTTTTTTGGCTAAAGAATAACAAATTTCTTGCAAGAAAATTCAAAAAGGGACAAAGGCGAACAATAATCTAGGATATCCTAAAGCATGTAAAACTTAAAGTACAAAAAAATTCAGCCAGGGGGATGTCAAGGGGAGGGCCTAAGATTAAATAGGCATAGGAAAGAGGTTGGGAGGTTGGAGATCATCCCATTTTGGGAGATCTCCAATGGGGTGAGACTCTAACAGTGCAGACACATCTCTGCCTGAGTTAGAGAAGTTGTTGAAACAGAAGCTAATTATGAAAAATTAGTTTTGGGACAAGATCGTCTAGACATTCTGCTCCAGAAAAAATCATCCAATATGAGGCGATATTGTCTGATCGGAGACGATATCGTCCAACAGATGAAACAAAATCTAAAAATGGCATGAAAGATGAGGAAACGGGTAGTAGGTGGTTTGGGAGCAGTTTTGGGGTTGAAATTTGAATTTGAATTATTAATTTTAATTATTTACTAAGTTTTACTGCGCTAATTTTAGGGTGCTACATTTTGCCCCGTCTTTAGCAAATTTTTCAATGAAAATGCGTTAAAGATGAGTTATTCTCGATTTATGAGAAAGAAAAAATTATTTCCATTTTTAGGCGACGATTCTTGGTCAGATCGTATGATAGCTTACTATGATGCCCCCTCCTTGTTTTTACCCAAATCGAACGTTTGAGGTAAAAACACGAAAAAGCAAAAATTAAAATGTTTTTAATTGTTTTTGAATAAAATTAAAAAAGAGGAAAACCCTAATTCATTGTTACTATTCATTTTCCTGGTTTCTAAAGCTCTGCAAACAAAATGGTCGAGACAGTGCATAGATCGATAGAGGTCCGATGCAGGCTATAGGTAAGGGTCTAAACTTAGTTTAGAATGCTTGAAATTTGATTTTCTATGTTTTTTAGATTAAATTTTGATGATTTTTGAGCATCGCAGCCATTTTTGGGCCATCGACGCCATCAGGATAAATCGTCTCGATATCATCGATTTCATCCAAGGGCAAAATCGACAAAATGGGGACATTTTCGTTAAAAAAGGGATGATTTTGGCTTGCGAAATCAAAGACAAATTTGCTCAAATTTTTGACGATATCATCCAATAGTAGACGATATCATCATTGATGAAATTGAACTTGCTTTACTTGTAGTTTTAATAATTGTTTTATTAATGATTTTTATTGTTTTGTTGTTTATGTTGCAGAGAGGATTACTAAAGAGTAGAGAATGGAAATATGACAGGCTGAGGGATGACTTGGCCGCTCTATCTCAGGAAGAGCGAGATCAGTTGGCACAAGTTGGCTTGCAGCATGTGGTAGAGATGCCATATGTTTCTATAGATATGGGGCTATTGACAGCCCTAGCAGAGAGGTGGTATCCGGGTTCTTCTTATTTTTGGTTACCGATAGGGGAGATGACTCCCACATTAGAGGATCTATGGAGGATTTTGAGGATCCCCATAAAAGGACGGTTAATAACTCCCATAGAAAATCAGGGCCATGCGATGATGTGACTGTGTGAACATCCGAGCTTCACCCTAGAGAAGGGCAGAGTGAACATCGAGTCACTACGCCAGATGCCTGGGGCATCTAGACTAACATAGGTTTTGGCTAGGGTTGTAGGTGGTTTGCTGCTATGCCATCAGAGTGGATGCAGAGTACCATGGCTACTGAGAGATGTGGTCTACGACATGAGGGACCACGAATACAGGTTTGCTTGGGGGAGTTATGTACTATGCCGATTGTATAGGATCCTACATGGGGTCGTATACAATGGCGATCGATTTTTGGTTATGACATCACTACTACAGGTTTGGTACTGGGAGCACATCACGATGTAGAGGCCGATAGGGCTCCCACTGATAGAGATTGATGGGGAGAGGCCTCGAGCTTTCTACTGGTGGCTCCGAAGAGGGTCACAGTAGCAGATAGATCTGCCAATGTCCCAGAGACTACTTGATAACCTTGTCTCTGACCAGATCACCTGGAGGCCTTGGAGAGATCATCCAGGGTGGGCCGAGGATAGGCAAGAGCTGGCTCATGTTAGACAAACCTGCTGGCTAAGGATGGAGAGGGGAGAGGTGGAGCTCTACCGCTATGACCGAGTTTTGAGGCAGTTCATTCTACAGTAGGGGATCCCATCTCTCAGAGACTATGAGTTTTCCCAGACCATTTGGGATAACACTATAGTTAGCGGGGCTCCAGATATGCAGCGCTTCTAGAATCAGGATGCAGATGATGCCCCCATTCAACCAGTGGATGAGGATGATGTAGGGGTATCCGACAGCTATGATGCCTGGTACATAGGTATCCGCCCTCCTTGGATGACGAGGGCTCAAGGTCTGATTCATGCAGTTGTGCATTGGATGGGGAGGCAGCACCAGGAAGCCATTGAGGTGGCACAGGGTCACAGAGGGAGAGAGCAGATGAGACCACAGGCTCAATAGAGGCCACGACAGCGAGAGAGGAGACCATGTACGTAGGTGAGTTCATTACCAATCTTGATTTATCATAATGATATACAAAATTGCTCAAATACAAAATGTGTGTGCAATTGCATTGTTCATTGACTAGGTTTTGAGCAAGATACTATGATACAAGTGATTTGAATTAACAAAATACGTGTTCGTTAACCATGATTTAGATGCATATAACCATACCAGACTACTATGTAGGTTGGGTTATCAAGAGCTAGATAATCCATAAGTAGACATAGGTCTGTACAAAAGAAGGTCGCTAATGTGACAGACATATCACCAAGCTAGGATTTACCCAAGGCCAAGCAGGTTGGGCACAAACCACCTGTTATGGGGCTTACCTCACAGTTTTCGAATAATTGAGAATTCCAGGGATTCAAGCTCATCAACCCTTCTTTTCTTTTCAATGGGTAGGGAAAGGGATTTTATTGCTTTTTCTTTTGCTTTTTTCTTTTTCTTTGCTTTTGCTTTTCTCTATCTCTTCTTTTTTTTTTTTTGTATTTTTGTATTTTGGCTTGATATTTGAGATAATTCTAAAATAACTTCTTTCTTTTTCTCTTTTTCTTGAACTTTGCTTTCCTTCCTATGCTAGGGATACTTGCTCGGATTAGCTATAGAGCAAGGGATTTTTATTCCGGGTAGGGATGAACTTGTCCTTTTGCCAATTCTCAAAAATTTTAGACCATGTGCATGATAGGATAGCAGGGGAAACTTTTTGCTCAGGAAACCACTTCTACTATGTAGCATAGCATGGACATTACAAATATAATCATTTTATTGTGAAAGATATGCTTGGTTTAAGTAAATAACAAGATCAATTCTCTGTGCTCAAACTTTATTTAATTGAATTTTGTGGACTTTGATATGAGAGAGATTAGTAATCATGCCAGATAAAATCAAGATATTTTTTTTATGTTTGTGATAGTGGGGGATTCCAAATAAATGCTAATTTATCCAAAATAATTTGAAAATATAACTGCAATGCTTGAAGAAGAAATATATACAACAAATATTTGTGAAGATTTTGATAATTTTGACTCTCTTTCTTCTTTATTATTTTTGGGTTTCAAAAGAGTCAGTAATATTGTTGTTTTGACTTTTTATTTTTTTTCATTTGTTTTTGTGTAAACAGTTATATATATATTTTTTAAATGAGACAATATGCAAAATATGTACAAATGATGAAATGACCAAATTTTATGCGTAATATCGCTTAAGATGCATAATATTCATAGGGTCTTTTAAATATTTACCATCCAAGGTAGCTAATTTGTATGCTCCCCGATTCAAATTTAGCAAGGTGATAATATATGGTCCAAGCCAGTTGGGCTCAAATTTACCTTTAAGGTCTTTAGTTGCATTAGTATTTTTTTTATTTTCTTTTAAAACAAGGTCACCGACCTCAAAGGATCGATGACAAACTTTCTTGGCATATGATCTTTTAAGCTTGTTTTGGTAAGCACGAAGATGCTCCAAAGCATTGATGCACTTTTCATCTAGGAGTTCTAGCTGACTCAGTCTATCAGCTCGATATTCATCTCCTACTTCGGTATCTTGAAGTAGTAGAGCCGAAGAAGGAACTTCTAATTCAAAATGAAAAACGGCTTCAACGCCATAAACCAAGACAAAAGGTGAAGTTCCAGTGGGAGTTTGAACACTAGTTTGATAGGCCAACAAAGCTGGATATAATTGAATGTGCCAGTCACGACCAGATTTATTGACCAATCTTTTGAGAATTTTGATTAAGGTTTTGTTAGATGCTTCTGCTTGGCCATTACCCTGAGGATAATAGGGAGTGGATCAGCGATGTTGAATCTTATATTTTTGGCATAATTTCTTGACATATTTATTTTTGAAACAAGTTCCATTGTCTGAGATGAGATTTGCAAGAATTTCAAACCTACAAAAGATTTGATTAAAAATAAATTTAGAGACTTTTGTTCCAGTGTAGGAAGCTAAAGGCATAGCTTTAACCCACTTCATGAAATACTCGATGGCGGTTATGATGAATTTGTGTCCATCAAATGACATAGGATTAATTTTTCCAATAATGTCTAAGCCCCATTTTGAAAAGGGCCAAGGAGATGAAATAGCTCGCAGCTCTTGTGCAGGCGCATGGACAAGGTCAACATGTTTCTGGAACTTGTCGCAATGGCGCACATACTCATGTGCATAATTTTCCATGGTAGGCCAAAAGTAGCCTATCCTAAGGAGATTTTTAGAAATGACACTTCCACTAAAGTTTCCTCCACAAGATCCATCGTGGACTTCACTTAAAGCTGATTTGGATTCTTCTAGATTCAAACATCTCAATAGGATACCTTCAAAAGATCTCCTATATAAAGTATTGCCAATTATTACAAATCAACTTGCTCGTCTACGTAATAACCGACGTTGGTTTCTATTAGAATTGGTAGGGAAAGTCCCATTTTGAAGAAAATCAACTATATTTGTATACCAAGGGTCAGGAGTAGTTTCATTGATTAGAAACACATCCAAAGGTTATAAACATGACTTATTTGAAGCAGGTTCCTGGAGTCGATGAATAATTATGGTGGCATATTCGTCATCTAACTCCAAGGGCAGAAGAGATGCAGCTCCGGCCATAGCATCAGCCGCACGGTTGCTAGTTCGTAGAATAGCTTCCAAAGTAAATTTATCAAACAAGGATAACAATTGCAAAACATATGCTTTATATGGGCACAATTTATCATCTCTGGTCTAATAAAATTCATTAATTTGATTTATGACAAGTTGGGAGTCACCAAAAAGTAGAAGATGTTTGATTTTTAATGCCAAGGCAGCTCGTAATCCAAGTATTAGAGCCTCATATTCGATAGTATTATTGGTGCAAGCAAATGTTAATTTAACAGACAAAGGTATAATGTGTTTTTGTGGAGATATTAAAATAATACCCACACCAACCCCACTCATGCATCAGGCTCCATCAAAGTATAAGGACCATTGTTCAACATGGTCTGCCTCTAATTGAAGGCATTCATCAAGAAACTCAATGATGAGGGGATGGGTAGACTCTAAGGGTGCAACAGCTAACTGATCTACTATGATTTGACCCTTAACAGAGTTTTGTCCTATGAATGTGAGTTCAAACTCGCTTAGAGCAATAACCTACTTGGTTGTGCAACCTGATAAATAAGGTCAACTCATAAGATACCACAAGGGATCATATCTAGCAATGACATATGTTTTTTGACTAAGCATATAATGGCATAATTTCTACGTATAAAATACGACTGCTAGACATACTTTTTCTAATGAGGTATAACGAGTTTCTTAACTGATTAAAGTTTGGCTAATGTAATAATTAGCACGTTCTTTCTTCTCATCATCAAGCTAAGCTAACATAGCTCCTAAAGCAAAATCTGAAGCTAAAATATATAGGAGAAACGGGCGATTAGGTCTATGTGGTGAAAGCACAGGTGGGTTAAGGAGGTATTGTTTGAGAAGTTCAAAAGCTTCTTTACATTCGTCATCCCAATTAAAAGGGACATCCTTCTTAAGGAGCTTAAGAAAGGGAGTGGTTTTGTTCGCCAGCTTATCAATGAAGCGACGGATGGCTTGAAGTTTACCTTGTAAACTTCATAACTTAGATACATTGGTAGGTGTGGGCATACCAGTGATAGCTGCAATCTTGAGAGGGTCGATTTTGATACCACGTAAAGAAACTAAAACCCCTAATAGTTTATCGGAATTAACTCTGAATATGCATTTGGCTGGATTTAATCAAATAAGGTATTCTCTTAATCGATTAAATACTTTTCTCAAATCATCTAAATGATCATCTTCTTTAATAGAGCGAGCTATAATATCATCTACGTAATCATGTAGGATATCATGCATCATATCAGGAAAGATATAAGTCATAGCTTGTTGATATGTTGCGCCTGCATTCTTTAAACCAAATGGTATCACTTTCCAACAAAAGGTACCCCAAGGGGTAATAAAGGCTATTTTAGCCTGATCTTCAGGAGCTATCCTGATCTGATTATAGCTAGAAAATCCATCCATAAGGGACATCATTCCACTCTCGATGATAAAGTCAATGATTTGGTCCATGTTTGAAAGAGGAAAATCATCTTTAGGGCATGCAGCATTAATATCTCTAAAGTCCGTGCAAACCCTAACTTTGGTAGCTTCTTTTTTGGTGACTGGAACTACATTCGAGATCCATTTAGCATAATCAATAGCTTGTATGAAAATAACATTAAGGAGTTTTAACTCCCCTTTGACTAGCAAGGCCACTTTGGGATGCATATTTCTAAGTTTCTATTTAACAGGTTTAGCATCCGGATGGACTACTAGATGATGCATGACTACAGAAGGGTCCAGACCTAGCATATCTTCATATGTCCAAGTGAAGACATCTTCATATTCATTAAGGAATGCAATGTATTCATCTTGTTTTTCTTGATTTAATGTTGATCCAATATTGATTATGTGAGGATTATCCTCAGTTCCAATGTTAACTTTAAGGACGTTTTCTACTTCCATGTGTAGATTTCTTTCAAAATTAGGTGGGGCGGGTGAAACACCCAATTCTTGTAGTTCTTTTAAGGTTAAGTTGGATAATTCATCTTGATGAGTGGTGGCCTCAAGTTGGGCTATAGTTGGTATAGAACCATCAAAATAAAAACCATTGTGTAACAACTCTTCAACAAAAACATCATGGAAAATATCTCCTTCCAACTCCTCATCGGATTCAACAATCAATTCAGGGTAAGCTATGGATAGCATGTTGCAGGTAAAGGGATTATTCTTTGAACACAAAGAATCTTGTTTATCTAGATAATCTTGATAACATATGAGTTTATCATCATCTTCAAAAGGGAATGGTTGACCCTTACTAGGAAATAGGCCCACACCACATCGGGCGGGCCATGGCTCTACCTCAATAGGTTCTTTCATACCATTTTGGAAATGTCCCAAGCCTTTTCCTTTATAGCCAATTTTAAGCATTATGGGCTTAGCTTTAATATATTCATTAGCAAAATAACATCGGGCATATCCCTCATGATGAGTTTTGATATTCTTGGGTATTCTTCCCCAATCATATCCTTTATAAATAAAAGCACAACTCCCGACTTGGTAAGTACTTCCCATAGGTTTTGGGAGGCCCAAAGTACGAGGAGATGGTGGCAAGTTGTTTAAAAGAATTGAATCTTGCATAAAAGCATTTTTTTTTTTCTGATATTAAGATTGTGGATAAATCCAATAAAATTTTATCAAAAAGAGCATAAGATGTAAAGGATCATTCCCTATATCTTTAGATGTGGAAGGTATGATAGATGTTGATAATGTGGAGGTGTCAATAAATGGGTCTATAGGTTTTGAAATTATAGGGATAGAACATGAAGGATTGGTTGTGGATTGAAGATCTTTTGGAGATTTTAATGTGGTTTGTTCAGAATATGGTTGAGTTAAATGTATAGGTGTAGTTGATGGAGTAGATGATGTTATGTGTGTGTTTTTCACACATTTAGATGAAAAATAAGAATTAGGATGTGTGGAATGACAAAGCGGGGCAAAATTGCACTCCAACAAGTTCTGCCAAAGCACACATATCAAAGGGTCTAGGGTCACCATGGATAGTGACCAACTGATTTTTAAATTCAAATTTAACACATTGATGTAAAGTGGAGGGAACCGCTCGCATCACATTGATCCAAGGGTGACCCAAAAGTATATTGTATGATGTTGGGCAATGTACAATAAACACGATTGTATCTAGGGTTCTAGGACCAACTTGCAAGGGTAAGGTAATGACTCCACACGTTTCTTGTGTCTCGTCATTGAAAGCTTTGATAATCATGTTAGTTTTCTTCATTTCATCACTTCTAAAGCCAAATCTTTGGTAGAAGTCAAATGTGCAAATGTTTAGAGATGAACCATTATCAATCAAGACTCTTTTAACAGCTACATCTCCAATTAGAACAGTAATATATAAGGGGTTATCCTTATGTAAACTATGTTGTGGGATATATTTATCCCGAAAGTCAATACAATAAACTTCTTGAGTGATGATAGTATTGGACATGGCTTCGGGTTGAATATTTTGAGGTACCATCATTTGGATTAATGTAAGCATTAACTCATCCCTATGGGTAGGAGAAGATCTTAACAAGTCCAAAAGGGAAATTCTGGTCGTAGTATTGGATAACTGTTCATTAATATTGTAAGGAGGTTTTGGTTGAACATTAGACATATGATTCCATTTATTGGGATTTTTCAAAATAAATGGAGCTGATCCATCATTCTGAGTTTGATCTTGTTGAAAATTTTGAGCCTGTTGTCTGGTAACAACTTTGATGGTACCCATAATGTTATATTGAAGACGTTGAACTAGTCTTGGTTGAGCATTTATGGCTTGTTCATTAGGAAGGAACTGATTAGAAGAGGGTCGAGTTGTAAATCTTATAGGAAATGGTTTTTCTGGAACCATAGCATCTATGATGGGTTGAATAGGGTCTGATTTGTTTTCAGAACTATTCGATTGGTTTGAGGTGATGTCTATTTCACTTTCAATATCTGATTCTACATCACTAGGATCAGGAGTTTGAATATTATGTAGGGGTCTAGTCGTGACCATGGATAAGGTTGTGCCAAATATTTGAGGATCCTAAATAGATAATTGTCTGCTAATAGTACCTACATATCGGGTAGGAGGGGGAACATTATGATGTTCGATTTGATTGGCCACTTCTTTACCATGGTTTGGTAAAGGATGTTGAAATATATCTAATGATTGATTAGCATTTTGATTCTGATTTTGGGGAATGGTCTTTTGAGCATTATTAGGAGCATTTTGTTTAGGTTGGAAGGCTTGCACCTCCATTTCATTATTATCAATCAGATCTTGTATTTTATGTTTCAATCTTTTACAAGAGTTTGTAGCATGTCCAGGTCCTCTATGAAAATCACAATGTAAATCAGCTCTGTATCCGGGTATAGTTGGATCAGGTTCCCGGATAGCTGGTAATTGAATCAAGCCTCGTGCTAATAATTGAGGAAGAATGGTTGATAAAGGTTGATTCAATCTACTAAATTCTCGAGGAGGTTTATCAGGAGGTTTTAATATAAATTTTTCTGTTGTCTTCGTTGTATTGATATTAGCAATGTTTCTACTATCAATGACTCCGTCACCTACAACTTGTTGTTTTTATACTAATTTCTAGATGTTTTCTCATCATCTTTCTTTTTGATCTGACCTCTTCTAATGAGAGCATCTTCTACCCTTCGAGCTAAGTCTATAGCTTGATCGAAGGTAGTTAAGGTAGCAGTTGATAACTCATAAGATATTTGTTCTTGTAAATTATTAATAAAAATGTCCAACATTTCCCTATAAGGTAGCACAAAGTGTAGTTTTCCTATCAACTACCTCCATCTGGCTAAGAAATCAGCAAAACATTCATCTTTGTCTTGTTTTAAGTTGTACAAATCTTTAATGGTGACATGCCTCTCGATGTAGGCACTAAATTGATGGACAAAAGATTCAGTTGTTTCTTCAAAATTTCTTAAAGAATGAGTGGGCAATTGATAGTACCACTCTAATGCCATTCCTCCTAAGATTTTCGGGAACATTTTTAGTAATAGCAAGTCATCATGTGATATATCATGACATGCTATCCTAAACATGCAAAGATGCTCTATGGGATCTTCAGTTCCTTTATATATAGGTAGGACAGGCATGGGGAAGTGTTTAGGGTATGGTTGTGCTACAACTATGGGATCCAGAGGTTGACTACATATCTCTCGATAATTGTACGAGGGACGGTAGGGATCTATCTGGTCCATGCGCGAAGCTAACTGTTTCACCATGGCTTCCAAATTACTAGTTTGCCCACCATATTGGTTTGGTAGGGCATTAATATTGGATTTGTGAGCATATGATGGAGGGACATAGAGATTAGATGCTATATTGCTATTGTGTAAATTGTTGGTAGGAAGGGTGTTATGAATAAATTATGAAGTTGTATTATGTTGTATGCCCGATTGTTGAAAATTGGTGTTTGGCTTCATTTTAGGTTTTTGTCTACTTTAAGCATATTGATCAATAGTTTTGCAAAGTAAAGCAGTGAAGGAAGGTTTATTTTGTGTGGGAATGATTTTAGGCTCAATAACAGGTTCCTTAGTGGGTTGGGTAACCTGTTGTTTTTGCATGTTTTGAATCATAGTGACCATATCTCTATTGGATGGTCCAGCTTTATCACTTTCTTGATCAATGAAAGACAAGGGATTAGTGTGTATGTCAAACATATATTCCATGGATGCTTGAGTGTCACTAATTTGCCATTTATCAATATGAACTGCCATATTAAGAGCACCAATGTTATTATTGAAAAATTTCCAGAAATGATCTAAGTTATCAAAAGCAATAGTTCCATCTTGAGCTATTCTAGGGGATGAGGATTCTTCCTCTTTAAGATTTTCTTGTTGTTCATTTTATTTAGCTAGGTCATATTTTGGCTATTCTAGAGTTTCTCCTTTCGAAATTGATTCCTCAGGAAGGACATTTAGGTTTTTTTTTTTGTCTCCTAACCAATCTTCTTCTTCTTGTTCAGTTTGTTTACCATTCCTAAGTTTAGGCATTGTGCTTAAATTTAGATTTTAGCAAATATATATTTACTTATATATATATATATATATATATATATATATATATATATATATATATATATATATATATATATATATATATATGTGCAACAAGCTTAAGAGGTATATATTTTAATTATATACCTACTATAGTATTTGAAATAAAATGTTTTTGGTTTTTGTTATGTTTTGGTTTTTCTTGTTTTTGTAACAATATTATAAAGATAACAAAAAACACACTAAATGCAAGAAATAATAATAATTAAAGCAATGATATAGTTTTCTATAAATAATTTATAAATATCATTAATGGGCTCAAGTTCTTCAGGAGTCATGAGGTGTTCTTCTTCAAATTGAAAATTTTCTTTCAAGAATTTAACAAAAGGTGCTATAGTGATATTATCTGTCTCAGATTCTGGTTGGTAGAAATAAAGTTCGTGGCAATACTCTCGATGTAACACAACCCTAGTAACTCTATTCCATATTTCCCTATTCGTAAGAAGGACCTCTTGATCTTCTACACGACCTAGGCAATATTGTATAACAGCTACATTCTCGAGGTATTCCTCGAAGGTGAACAATTCTGAAGACACAAGAGCTCTCCTATAAGCTAACCACCTATGGCAGGCTCTTTGAAGTTCATGATAAACAATGAGTTGATGAGGATACAGGATCCTATCTAGGGCAAACCTCTTGATTTGTCTAAGTTCGGTTGATCTAGATGAAATGACACCTAGCCTCCTATCTAGTTCTTTCCACAAAAGTTGGTTTCTATCTATTTCAGGCACACTAAGCACATAATTAACTTCTATGGCTATTAATTGATTTGCAACATTTATAGTAACTGTTAATATTTTCTTAGGAGCTACCATATAGACATGATATGCAACTTAGTATTTTTCTAATGATTTAAAATGCATCTATGTTTTTGTTTTGTTCTGTTTTTTTTTTTTCAAAAGGTTTTAGTTTCACGTCGGGTTAACCAAAATGTATCGCTCCAAATTTTTCACACCCTTACCTTTAGGCTATAGGATCCGTGCCCGAAAGGGGGATGTGAAAAGGATGGGACAATACCTCGGACTGAGAGGCCCTTTGAAGGTCTCGCCTCTCGGGGGAGGGGTATTAAGGTGATTTTTCAACGGATGGTGGGGTTCACCGGGAAACGTTTAGTGGCAGTTTCCACACCTAGGTTGGGAATGAGTTTAATGTGTTTAATTTTAGCTTTAAAAATCCAAGTCCTAGGTTTTACCAAATTAATCTAAGATAAGCTATATGAAATGCTGATTATATGAATATAGAAAACAAATTTGAACAGAAAACAGAGAGAATAAGCTAGATTAAAGAGCCATACCTGATCCGGATGTCTGATGGAGATTCTAATTTTTGAAGCAGTCCAAATCGTCTGGAATTTGATAGGATCATCTCTGATCTGACAGGATCATTTGAGATCTAACGAATTCATCAGACAAATTCATCAGAGACCTGCAATTGCAGAAGTGGATACCAAGAACAAAAAATACAATTGCAAAAGCAAGGGAAAATGATAGAAATGAAAGTATGAATGCTAGAATGACAACTTTAGATAACAAATTAAGTAAAATGCATGTTTTTAATGACTAAATTTGACTTTATTATGCATCTAGGCTACATGAGGTGAAATCCAAGATGCAAAGCAGTAATAAGCTTAACTAATGCAAAGCAAAACAACAAAAAAGAGTAAAGAAACACAAACTTTGGGCACTGATTGCCCCCAATGTTGACTGTAATCAAAATCATCTCATATTCGTACAAAATCATCTCGAATTGGATAGGATCGTCTGCGATGATCTGAGCTTTGCTCCGGCTGAAGAATAACAAAGTTCCTGCAAGAAAATTCAAAAATGGACAAAGGTGAACAATAATCTAGGATATCCTGAAGCATGTAAAACTTAAAGTACAAAAAAATTCAGCCAGAGGGGATGTCAAGGGGAGGGCCTAAGATTAAATAGGCATAGGAAAGAGGTTGGGAGGTTGGAGATCATCCCATTTTGGGAGATCTCCAATGGGGGGAGACTCTAACGGTGCAGACGCGTCTTTGCCCGAGTTAGAGAAGCTGTTGAAACAAAAGCTAATTATGAAAAATTAGTTTTGGGACAATATCGTCTGGACATTCTGCTCTAGATGAAATCATCCGATATGAGGCGATATCGTCTGATCGAAGACGATATCATCCAACGGACGAAACAAACTCTAAAAATGGCACGGAAGACGAGGAAACGGGTAGCAGGCGGTTTGGGAGCAATTTTGGGGTTGAAATTTGAATTTGAATTATTACTAAGGTAATTTTAATTATTTACTAAGTTTTACTGTGCCAATTTTAGGGTGCTACAGTTACCATCAATGACAAAGGGGAAGATTGTTGGAAATTTTGAGCTCATTTAGTTTTCATTGATGTCAAGATGAAATTTTGTCATTGATGCCAAGGTGAATACATGAAGCTTTTATTAACACCATGGAGTACATCATTAATGCCACCAGGAACAATGTGAAGAGTTGAAGAAAAGATGTCAAAATATGGTTTTATAAGAGTTTGTGTAAAAATTATGGTAGAAAATTAAATGGTTTTATTAAAACCATTATGAGGATATAAAGACTTCCTTAAACATTGTGATGGCAGAATTAAGGTTTTTATTACAACCATGGTAGCAGAATAATTTAAATCAAACCCATGGAGTACAAAGAAGGCTTTAAAGTTTATCTCAATAAGGATTTAATTTTTATTAAAGTTAAAGGTTTATAAAATAATTTATAAAATTTAAATTCTTTTAGAATTCAAATAATTTATAAATTATAAAGGTATTAAGAAGGCACCGACATCATAGATTTAATGGAACATCGATGTCAATTTAAAGGACTGTATTTAGTGTAGATTTGAGATAGAGCTTTGGAGGTGACAGAGTAGAGAGGACGATAGTCTCTAGTGGATAGAGATCCATCAACCAGGGTAATGAGGACAGGTCTTCTAAGTGGGGATAATGACTCTTCAGTGGAGAGAGACCACAAGCCACTAAATTGGAGGAAGTAGTCTTCTAGAGGATCACCAGCCAGATTAGAGAAGAAGGATTTCTCCTGTGTATAGATATCCATGAACTTCATTTAAGGTATTGGTATCTCCTTTGGACAAAGGTCCATAAACATTGTAATTGGGAAAGGATTCCCAAGAGATTGACTGAGAAAATTTTAGTAAAATATTTTCTCCGTGGAGTAGCCCACATTTGGTGAACCACATAAATTGTGGTGTCTTTATTGTGTGTGGTGATTTGTGCATTGCTTTGATTGCTTTTATTAATATTGCTATCTATACATTACATATACTGATTTGGAAAGAAAAGTAAAAAGTGATCTTATAATTTTCACCCCCTCTCTCAGTATAAGCTTGTGTTCTTCATCGAGTTTTGAGGCCATTGAAAGCCCCACAAAATCATGGAAACCCTAATGCAAATAAAAAATTGTTCACACTAGAGAACAAAACCCTATGAGAGAGCACTTCAAATGGTGTCATTAAAATCTCATATTTTGATAAGACATGATATTTTTTTATGTTTTCGTATGGGGTTAGTTTTGACCTTTTATGAATCTTCATGATATTTTTTCATCGTTATTCAATAATTATGTATAACATAATTTCATAAATTATATTTGTACACCTCAAGAGCAATGAAGGTTTGATGTGCATGTCACATTGTAGTTATGAAGGAATGCCTTTGAACTATGATGAAGGCATCCCATCATGACATAATATCAATATGTCCATTATAATTTAGGAAGTCAAAATAATCCCTATCATATGAAAAGAGGTAAGTGGAGGGGCTAGGTATGTTCTACTCCATAAAATTCTCAAATTTGTTGATGATTGACCTTTCTATTTTTTTTGGAAAAATGCTTAGAATATTTTTGAGGTACAATTTTAATCATTGTCATTGATTTGGGATAGATGGTTCTAATTTAATTGTTCAGTAACCTGGATATGCTTAAATGCTAAACTTCTTGTGGAGACATACATAATCCTTGAATCAATTTCTTAACTCATTGTCCAAGTTTAATAATTATCATTCCTTTTGGATAGATGGTTTTTATGTTATTGTTTGGTTATCTACATTTTCTTAAATACAAAATTTTTGTGGAGGCACACAATCCTTGAATCAATTTCTTAACTCATTGTCCAATGGATAAACTTAATTTAGCAACATTGGATTGTAGTGGACATATTCCCCCACAAAATAATTTTTATGCTAAATCCTATAAGAATATACCTTTTTGACAACCTTTATGCCAACTACATTGGTATAGTAGGTTACAATTTGTTAGGTTTTTAAACTTTAGCAATATTATGATTGTAAACAGTAAAATGATGTGGAGCCTTGTCTCCTTTTATAATGATTTACCCCAAGTCACTGGGGTCTTATTACAAAATAATAATTGCTTGTCATCATCATAATCCAATTAAAATAGAAGGACTTCAACCCATTTCCTCATATCCAATTGAATAACAGGTGTTTGTGTTCTCTCTTGCTATAATCAATTATTGGAGTGGGCTTGTGTATCCTAATCGAACCATTTTCTTCCCTGTAACAACCTTCAATGATTTGTAACCTACACACAATCAATAAAAAATATTTGTAGCACCTGTTGATATACATATAAAAAACATACTAAAAACCCTAAATAAAATATTTACACAATAAAGTAAATATGTAGTAAAATATAAACAATAAAACCCAACACTGCCTCACCAATACCTGACCTTGATCTATGCTCTTGTGGGTTCAAAATGCTATTGTGTACACACTAGAAAATGTTTGAGGGCTCGCTAGATGTAGTCTTGTGTCTGGTGGATGCCTAGAAGCATCTACGAATTATGATGGATGCCCTACAACATCTGGTAGATGCGCAAAGATATCTACAAACTGTGATTGATGCCCTATAGCATTTGTATCTGGTTTACAGAAGTGGTGATGATCGAATGATGAATATGATGCCTAATGCAAATGGTGTCTAGGGTTTTTCTCTAGTGCAAAATATCATGTGAATGTTCTATCTCTCAATAACTCCTATGATATCTTATTCACAAAGGTGTTCTCTTTTGTTCACAAAAGTGAATAATATTTTAAAACCCCTTTAATAAATATTAGGGTTTTGATGGTGGCGATGAGTAGCTAAGATTAAACCTTAATGAGCGACTAAGATTAATATTTGGTTAAGTAGACAGGATTACCAAATGGTAGGTTAGGATTGTAGTTTTATGGATGGCTATGATTTAATATCATATATATATGAAAATTTAAATATGAATATAAATATATAAATATATGTATGGCTATTATTTTATGATGATAAATGGATGATGAATGGATAGGATTTGGTGTCTACATATGCCCCTTTTTTATCTCATTGCATAAACACAATGTGGTGCAAAAACAATACACCTATTTTTATGGAATTGACTCCTTCCTCAGTGTGCAAGAAGATTTTATGATTTTATGTTACCCCCTCAATTGATGGATGAGTGAAGAATGACACCCATGAGCCAATTTACCGAATGTGGATGATGAAATGGATGCATGTGATGTATGCAGATGTTAAAAATCAAAGTCAAGTTTGTTGCCCAAAGTTTGAGGTTGATCTGTAAATTTTGCTTTCAGCATGATGTGCAATGTTGTTGACAAACCAACCAAAATTAGGTAAACATTATGGTGGAGGTGGAGGATTTACCACCTCGCTTACATAAACCACATTTTTGAACCTAAATATTGGCAAGATGTATTTGAAGTTTGTAAGAGATTTCTGATTTTTACCCACGAAGAGGGCTTACAATATCTTTGAGTAAATTTTTCGAATATAGTTGCATTCAAAACTTGAGGGATAAAATTGATTTGATTTTGAACAAGATGATGTTAGATGATGATTTTGAGCAAGCATCCTTATGGTGATCTACCCATGCTACCAAATTGTATGGATAACCAATCTCTACAACCACTAAGTGACTAGAGTAAATCATTAGATACAAGGTTCACTTGATAATGTAGGTTGACTTGATGATGTAAAATGATGATTTTATTGCATTGATGAGTTGATTTGATAGTTTTATAAAATTTTGGATCATTTTGGATGTTTTGAAGTGTTTAGGGATATTTTACGCTTTTTGGGCACATTCAAAAATTAGGCGCCTAACTCAATCCAATTTGTCACAAAATGAAATGGAATTATGTGAATGATGTTTGAATGAGCTGATGTAATGATTTTGTGGGTTTTTACTATGTTTTGAGGCCCTTTTGAAACCTTTTATAGTATTTTGAAAATAAACATAGACCTATGTCTACAACTCCACAAACATGGGACTGCATCTATTATTCTGTAGACATAGTGGTGCATTTGACTACGCCTACCAAATATGGAAGTGTGTCTAGGTGCACCTATTCAGCTATAAACAGGTTGTGAGGGTAAAATTTCATTTCATTATTGCATTTGAGAGTTTGAGAAGCGACGTTTGAGAGAAGAAGAGTGAAAGAGCTTAGTTATGGTGATGGAGGGAGTTGGCACAACAGTTGGAGTTGATGTGTAGGTGGCATAGATAAGTTCTTCTAGCCCTCTTGTATATTTTGCAATGTTATTTTTATTTGTTTTCTTTTTTTTGCAATGAATGAGATCCTAATGTATATTTGATTTTGTGTTGTGTTGTAGTTAAGGATTCTGAAGGGCTCCTCGAGATCCTGATACCTCAAGATCACAAGGGTCTACCTTTGGGCATATGTTGTACATGCAATGTTTATATATATACATGGATTTTATTGTGTGTATGAGTTTGTGTTCTTTTATTGTAAATGAATGTATGTGTATATGATGTTATGGATGCATTATGATGATGATGTATATGCTTTATGATAACAATGTAAGTTAACTGATGATCATTTGTAGTAGTTTAGATTTTTGCTTGACCATTTTTATCTTTGTTGCTTAATCAGGGACACCAACATCTAATGGTAAAATATGAAGTGGAAGACTAATGTAATGATGTGATGATGGTATGGATGTTTTTTTGGCTTATGGATAACAAATCTAGAATTGTTTTGCAAAAACTCAAACATCCTAGTGATTTTGAACAATTTTTTTTTTAATATTTATCAAATTTCTTAGAGACTAAATGTGTGTGCAATGGATGTTCATTTACCAATCATGAGCATGGTAATGACTCAATCCAATAAATAACCAATGTGTGTGCAAGTGAATTAATTTATCCATATTGAATAATGTGAGATTAAACCCATCATAGAGAAGACCATGAAGATAGCTTGTCCGGATGATCTATATTCTCAACCCTACCCTTATTACTTGAAGACCTATCATTATTATTATGTGTTTTTAAAAAGAGTTAAAGCTTTGAGGAATTGTATTCTCAACCAAATCGAGATGAGAATTTTACCCTATCCTTACTACCCACTTTTCCTATTGTTAAATTTAAGTGGTAAAAATCATTTTTTTTGTTTTTGGACTATGTGAATAATGGGACAAGCAAAAGAAATTTTTGCTTCGAGGTTCAACCCAATTATGGTGTCATATTTTTTGACCATAAGATGTTATTAATAAAATTATTATGTGCTTGGTTCAATAATGGTAGAGTCAGTTCTCAAAACTTAATATTTTCTTAGTAAAAAATTGTTCTTTGGTCGAAGAGAAATTTTGACATTCAATAGAGTTTGCTTAAAACACTAGGAGTGATTGAGTGATCGAAAACACCTAGGGGTGATGGGATTTTATTGCAAATTGTAACATGAATTTTGAAATGGTGAAATGAGATTGATGTTAAACCGAGGGTGCCCTTGATTAAGGTGATAATACTTATTGGATTAATAATGACTCAAACTAAGCAAATGACCACTAATATGGTGGATGAAATGTGCTGAAATGACATGAATGTGATTGTGCAAAATGGATGTATGAAATGCAGTGGGTATCAAGAGTGTTTTTTTTAGCCATGTATATATGTATATATATAAGTCGCATTAAGCATAGAACACTCTCAAGTGGATAATGTTCAATGACTCCGGCTCTTCTACTCCCTCTAGACTGGTAAGCCTATATGTTCCTTGATCCAATTTTTGTTTGAAAATGTATGGACCTAACCAATTAGCCATAAATTTATCATGAAGATGTGGCAATGCATTGGTGTTTTACTAATTTTCTTTAAGGATGAGATCTCCTACTTGGAATTCGCATAGATGAATGTTGGCATTATAAGCACACTTTAAATGGTCTTGATATACTCATAAGTGATCCAAGGTATTGATTCACCTTTAAACAAGGAGCATGAGTTGGTCAAGACGTGCTTGTCTAGCGGTATCATCATCTATGAATTCCTGTAATGAAATGCGTAGTGA
Source organism: Wollemia nobilis (assembly GCA_028583015.1). Lineage (NCBI taxonomy): Eukaryota > Viridiplantae > Streptophyta > Pinopsida > Araucariales > Araucariaceae > Wollemia > Wollemia nobilis. Next base: position 6,287,883 of record JAQPPZ010016059.1, on the reverse strand, counting down.
GGGGATATCGAGCTCAAGAGACATGATTACCTCGATATTGTACACCAATGAGAATGGAATTGCCCTAGTAGGTATGTGAATGCTCATTCGATAATCCCATAATGCCAAGGGGATTTGAGTATGCTAGTCTCTATTATTTTATTTTAATAATTTCTTTAGAATAATGATCAATATTTTATTTTTTGCCTCAACTTGTCCATTTTCCTATAAGTAGTAAGGAGTTGAGAAGCTATGTTGAATATTATATTTTTTGCAAAGTGCTCAGACATCCTTGTTTTTGAAATATTTTCCATTATCAAAGATTATCTTTGAAGGAATACCAAAATGATAGATGATATGTTGGAGTATAAACTCCATAATTCGAGGTCTTGTTGTGTTGGTTAGAGGAATTGCTTCGATCCACTTTATGAAGTATTTAGTGGCAGTGATGATAAATGTGTGTTATCTTGAGGAATGAGGTGAGATTTTATAAATAAAGTCAAAACCCCATTGTGAAAAGGATAAAATACTTTGAATAGGTTGTACTGCTTGTAATGGCAGATGAGTTAAATTAGCATGCTATTGATATTTTTGACACTTCTTGACATGATTGCAACAATCACATCCTATGGTGGGCCAATAGTAACCCATGCATAAAATATGCTTTACAATGGCCAATCCACTAAAGTTACCACCACAAGTACCATCATGAGTGTCATATATGGCTTGTTATGCCTTTGCAAGATCGAGACAATGAAGGAGGACTCCATCATAACCATGTCTATACAACACATCTCCCAAGAGAGTGATTTGAGTTGTCTTTTATTTGAAAGTTCATTTGGTAGTTCATGATAGATCTTATGGGAGAATCCCAAACTTGAGAAATTATTTTACTTGATTAAGCCAAGGCTCATATGGTTCTACGTGAATAAAGTAAACATCCTTCTCATATTTAGATTCAGCTCATGAAATTATAGATTTAGATATTGTTGTGATGATCAAATGATTGAACCTATCCTACAAAGTTCTTTGGAATAAATGATCCTAGAGAGGCCATAATATCTATAAATATATTAGTTGAATGAGGTAAGCTATTAATCTCATACTAGTCAAATTTTATGAGCAATTTCATTCCTACTTCATAGTAATGTTTTAAGACTGGTTCTTTGCATTGGTATAATCTATTTAGTTAACAAACAACAAGCTGGGAATAACTCAATTTTCTTATATGCTTTATTCCCATAGCTATAGTTTATTGAAGACCTAATATTAGGGCTTCATATTCTACATTATTTTTTGTGCATGGGAAATCAAGTTTAAATGATAATGGGATAGGTATCCCTTGTGGTATATGAAACACAATTTCTGCACCTTATCCTTTCTCACATGTAGAACCATCAAATAATAGGTAGATATCCACATCCTCTTTAGGGATGACATCTTCCTCCTATTCAATGACGTTAGTTACTAAATCATCTGGAAGCTCAATAACCAAAGGTTGATCATTAGGAAGTAGATCTTCTGCAAGCTAATCGGCTATCACCTGATCTTTAATGGATTTTTGGTTCATGAATTCAAGGTTAAATTATTTTAGAATCATTATCCATTTTTTGGTAGGAGTATTTTTGTGTGTTAGTCATCATATAATTCAGAGGGTTTTCTTGAGCTATGACATACATGGTGTGACCTAGCATGTAATGTCTGAGTTTCTTAGTGGTAAAAACCACCGTTAGGTATAGTTTTTCCACATAAGTGTATTTAGTTTAATAGCTTATTAATGTTCGACTAATGTAATAGACTACTTTCTCTCAATTATTTTTATTATTCTATACAAGTATTATTACTAATGCAAAATTTTTTGTTGAAATATAAAGTTGAAATGGGATCCCCAAGCGAGGCAAAGTAAGACTGGTGGAGAATCTAAGTATTGTTTTATATCATAAAAAGGTTTTTGACATTCTTTTATCCATGAAAATATCACCCATTTTATAGTAGGTTATTAAATGTGTTGTATTTGTCTTAGAGTTGTGTGATGAAGCAATGGATCAATTGGATCTTTCCTTGTAAGCTATGCAACTCTTTCAAGTTTATTGGGGGAGGTATTTCCCTAATGATCTTGATGAGGCTAGAAATTTCCTCATTCATAAACCATTTTTGGATATTTCATAAACTATTTGATAGACCTTATGCTATGTTTTTATGCTAATTTTGATGATGGAATGCATTATGTATTATTATTTACATGTTTAAATGTTCAGGAGCATAGTACTATGTTTTGACCTTTTTTTGCATTTTTTGCATTGTTTTAGTTCATTTACCTAGAAAACAAATATTTATTTGAATATGTAATAATGTATGTTGATATGTATTCCATTCTAGTATCATGCCATTTGTTTTCCCTTCCTTCTAACCTGTTCAAATTGCAAAAATGTGCCAAAATGTGTTCAAATTGGTGTGATTGTACAAAAAGCAAAATTTGACCATACAAATTCCAACCAACTATGCATAAACAACATGGTTTGCAATATGTTAATACCGGCACATAAAACCTATGGAATTAGTCTTCTGAGGACTAAAGAATACTACCTAGCTATTCCAACCCATCGTCCTAAGAAATTGATGCATGAATAAGCATCAAAACTATTACATTGCATGATATTCTAGAGCAGCTCTGGAATGAGCGGAGCAGGACCAGTTTTGGTCAAAACTATCAACAAAATGGTAAAAAATGTGGTAAATGGTGAGATAAATGTGGATACAACTGTATTAGGGGTTTTATTACCTCTTCCAATACATTTCTCCCAATGGATGATGCCCATAAAATAAAATGGATATGCTATAGCAAAACATTTTCATACATTTTAGGAAGATAGCTCCAAAATAGTTGTTGAATCCTTTAAACACAGTAACAGAACGAATCAACACATGTAATAGAATAGTATAAATAACCAATATCCCATATTGGTTGAGCATGGGGAAATAGGGATAGAGGAATATCAAAATAGATAGATGTTTTCATAGTTGTTTTAGCTGTAACAGAGCAATAATTCTATAAGATTTCTCCTGCATTGTTGTGATGTCTTATCAAAATCTATAAAAGGTGCAGTTTCTCCATTTAATTAGTATCTTGAGTGAATGTGTGAGCATTAGGTATTTTAGAGTATTCTTATTGCCTTCTTCTATATCAAGGAGCAAGGGCCACTTCTAGGCTCAGGAGAAGGATCAACTTTTGATATGTTTTCTATTCATTTCTTGCTACAGCAGATTAGCAAAAACCTAACAATTTCCATTTCGTTTGCTAACCATGTTGTTTTTGTAGATGCATGTAGTATTTATGTAATAGATATATGTGTGTGGTAGCTGATCACCTAGCATAGGATTTTTAATCTTATAGTATTTTTGTGTTTTTGGAATTTCCTATAGTAGTTTATTCCCCTATTTTTAGTAGTTGTTTCCAGTTCTTGGCATTTCCATTTGTGTTAATTGATTTCTAGTTGTTTTATTTTTGCAATATTTTATTCTAGTATTTAAAACTGTTATTTCTATCATTTCCATTTTGCAAGCATAAATAGGTTTCATTTCTGTTATTTCTAATTCTGCAAGAGTAATCAATTTCAATCTTCTACAATCTTTCCATTTTTGCAATTTTGTTTCAGCAATTGTAATTAGGAGTTAAATTCAGCTCATAGGATTAGAAGTGACACCATAAATACCTAAAACCAACTGGTCTTATCAATAAAGCCATATCTTGAGTAGACTGACTTTCAACTTGCTTACCTCTGCTATCGTATACAGCCATTGGACACCGTCCTAGACTGAAAATTATAATTATTAAATGGTGTGATTGACGACACTCATCAGATCTTGATCTTATTTGGGTCCACTTCAATGCCACACTTGGACACAATGAACACTAGAAGTTTTCTATAGGTGAGTCCAAAGACACATTTATTGGGGTTCAACCTTATGTTATGCTCAAGAACTTGATCAAAATATTTTTCCAAGATATCAATGTGCTCTTGATGTGTTTTAAATTTAGCTAACAAATCATCCACATTCTTCAATTATCTTATGCATGTAATTATGGAATATGTATGTAATGGCACGTTGATAGGTAACACCCATGTTTTTATGACCAAATAGCATCACTTTGTAAAAGAAAGTCCCACAAGGTGTTGTGAATGTTATTTTATGTTGGTCATCAAGATTAATTCAAATTTGATTATATCCTGAAAAACCATCCATTAAATAGAGCATTTCATGGCCATCACAATTGTCTACAAGAGTATTGATATTTGGTAGTGAAAATTCATCCTTTTGACATTCTTTGCTAAGATATCAAAAGTCAATGCAAATGTGAATGGTCCTATTAGAATTGTGAACGGGTACCATATTTTAAAAGCACTCAAGGTAGTCAATGGGTTGAATGAAATACATGTCTAAGAACTTTTGAATTTCTTCTTTTCCCATAAGGGCAATGGTAGAATGTAACTTTGTTAGCTTTTTTTTATCCAACTTAGCATCAGGAATACATAGTGATATTGTGAATGACCATTTTAGGGTCAAGGCCAAGCATGTCTTTATAATACCATGCAAATATACCCTTCTTTCTTGTGAGGAGGTATATAAATTTCTCTTGTTAATTAGCAGATAAAATTTTCCCAAGTTTCACAATTTGTGGATTGTTTGCATCTATGCTTAGATTCACATCTATAGTGTCTTAAATGGACATATGTGTACCTTATTAGAGCTTATGGGACATTGGAATTAGATGAATGTCATCACTGATGATATAAAACTCTTCTAGCACAATATTTTTTATTTTTACTTAGAAAATAGAAGAAGCCAAGGGTGAAGGCGAAGGTGAAGGTAAGTGCAAAGGTAAATGCAAAGGCTACAGAGGAATATAAGTTCTAAAAGTCCTTAAAAATTCCTCTAAAAGAATGAATTCATAAATTTATGGGGGTGATTATACCTATTCCATATGAATGAGGCTTATATCAATAGGAATTGGTTTTTCCAAATCATATGGATTACAGAGTAGTGTGAAAAAAATGAATAGTATTCATGTTGAATTGGTGGGAAAATGGTGGTCATGATATGAAGGGTGGTTTTTATTATCCCTTGGAATTGATGAATGAACCTTGTGAACCTAGATAACAACAAGCAACATGTATAAATGCAAATGATATGGATATGCAAATGTAGTGTGAAATACAATGTTATGTTGATAATTGTTTTTTAATTTATTTTTTATTTTTGTACATATTTTACATCAAGTTTTTCTAAGGTGGAAAAAGTGGTGGTGGTGGCTCATGAGTTGGATCAACTCAATCCCTTAGGAGGAGAATATGAAATATGGGATGATGGATAAGGAACATTTTAAGGTATAACTCATCTTCTATAGTGAATGGTGTGACTGGTATTGATTATTATTTAGATTCATCTGAGGCTATCGACATGATATCGTATTCCTCATAAAATACATCCTAAGAATTATCTTTATCACTATCCTCCTCTTCTTCACTATCCTCTTCAATATCTATAGTGATTCATTGAAATTCTTATTTGAAAGAGAAAGTAGAACCCTATTCCCAGCAAAAACGATCATGTGTTTCTCAATACTGAGGTTCAACGATATCACGTATGCCTTGTTCATGTCATCCTAACCCATATCATTGCTAGTTAACTCAATGAAAATATCATTATGGGAACTAAGGATTGGACATGTGCTCAATATTGGTACATGATGGATACTTAGGTTCATCTAGGGGAAGTATATTGGACAATTAATTGACCCCCTCATATATAAAATTGACTCTATTTGGTAATGAACCCATGTTGTAAACCACTCCTATAGATAGAGGTGGGTTGCATAGGTAATTTTAGTCCCAAAAAATTTTAATATTAAGAGGTGTGATTGCAATATCTTGAACTACATACTCACCAATGCTAGGACTAATGAGGTGAATTGCAACTTGTGCGGGCAACAATGTGGATGGATTGAATATGGAAGTGTGTGGCTCAATGGTGACATCTAGCTCATGTTGGTATGACATATTGCAATCTATAAGATTGACTTGTAAGATATTTACTGGTTGATATAGAGGTAGGTTTGGTTGAGCAATTTGATTAATGACTAAGTATTCAAGCTTGGATGAGGTGACAATAGGTTATTGTGAGGTTGGTTGTATGGATAATGATGGATGAGTATAATGAGTGACACGGATGATGTGGAGGTATGTACCCCTTATATGGATGTTTGAGGTGATGATTGGATCTAACCACATGTACATGGTGTTGATTGTGATGAAGGTTGAGATGTGGAAATAATGTGATGAGATGTTGAAGTGGAGGTCTGATTTAGATCAGTAATAGGGAGTTATTCTAAAATAGGTGCTTTGGATAAGATATTATACTATGTGATGGGTGGTGTGGTTGATGGATTTAATGAAAAATGGGTGGATGGAAGTTAAGGTTCATAAGGGTTGGAAATAAAGTATTATTTGAATGGTTCAATATTGGAAACTATACAATGTATTTATCTCTCGTGTACGTACTTCAAACATTAATGCAATATTGAGGGAGCACACTTCATATCCCTGATCCAGGGTCACCCAAGGAGTATGTTATAGGCCATGGCCCCCTCTAGGATATGAAACATGGTATGTAATGTCTTGACACCCACTTGTATGGTTAAAACAACAATATCAACTATAGATAATAAAGCATCATTACATGCTCGCAATATGAAGGTGTATTTGGTAATGTGGGAAGATGGAATATTGATATGGTGGAGTTTTGAAGTGGTGATGATGTTAAATGATGATCCAGTGTCAATTAGTACCTGTTTGAAAGGCTTATAATCAACATGAGTCATGATATGCAGTGGAGGATCTAGTGATTATGATGATATTGACTTGATTTCAAAATCATAGAATACAATCGAAGGATCCATGCATGTTCAAATAATCCCCAAGAAATTGTTGAAGAAATTAGAGTCTTGAGTATAAATTTTGATGGATTTCAAGATCTCCATAAATGCCTCATGGTGTGGAGGAGATTTTTGTATAAGATCATAAATTGATAGTTTGTTTGAAGCTATTTTTAGACTATTTGTCAGTTGGCTACTTAGTGTAATTATTGGTCTTGGTGGATGACTTGGAATATGAATGGGTTGAGATGGATGACTTGGAATATGAATGGATTGATGTGGATTAAAGGAATTTTGTTGTGGATACACACTTTTTGGTGGTGCCATAGAATATTTCACTGCTTTGGGTTGTTCATTTATCTTCTATTAATGATTTGTGCTTCTTTGACCTCAGGTTACTACATGAATAACACCTACAAAACCTTAGTATTGTTGTGCATGGTTGACTTGGTTAGGGGGAGTTATAGCAGTTGATACCCCTATTTCCTATTGTGTCTCCTTAGGATGAGGAATCGATTTCTAGTAAATACCAAGATTTTGGTTTTGCTATACCAAGGGGTTATCCATATTAATGGCACCTAGGTCTAATAGATCTTGTACAATATCTTTAAATATAAAGAAATTATTAATGTCATGGCCCTTCTATCAATGAAAGGGACAAAAAAATACTCCTTATAGCCCTTGCCATATGGTTTAGTTGGATCTTTTGGTTTGACTTTTGGTAGGGTAATTGTGTGTGTATCATAGAAACTTTGGAAGATGGATGAATTTGATTTAGGCAATAGTATGTAGTTGCAAGGTTGTCAAATGAACTATAAATGTTCATTATTATCTACAATTGATACTAGGTTTTACAACTATTGTAGGGGTGGAACTTCTTGATATATCATTTCCTATGGTTGTTGTTGCGATGGTGATTATTGAATATAGACTTGATATTATTGAGTCTACATTGTTGGTTGACTCAAGACCACTTGGTTAACTTGAATAGGTTTAGTTTGGCCATTATAATTTCCTTTGTTTTGGCCCTTGTTCTACCATTCATTTTTATTAGGCTTGATATGCCCCTCTTGAATTTTTATTTCCTTAATAATTCGGGCTTGGGTGATTGTTGAAATTGTATTTACAAGGATATAGGTTTAAAACAACTTCTTCTGAACATCCGTGTTAGTTCTTCCATGGGGAGGGTGAATGGAAATTTGGTAATTACTACCCTCCAAAGGTTTTCAAAGTCCTAAATCGACTCTTCTTCAAATTATCATAGATTATACAAGTCAGTTAATGTGGTTTTCTTTCTAACTATAGACACCAAAATATAGGTATTTGCATTTCACCACATAATTTTTCATAATAGAATATATGGCTAGGTCTAAACTTAGGCATATTAATTCCTGTACATTTCACCCACATTACACATCACAATTCTGCATAATAATATATGCCTAAGTCTAAAATTAGGCATACAAATCTTGCACATAATCCTATTTTCTAGATTTTATTAAATCTGGAAAATTTCCTAGGATACCATGTCTCTCCATGTGACATGTGTCCTAGACACCACTACCCCTCACCTTGCCACCTCACTCCACTTGCACCTACCCACTTGCCACACCTCACTCCACATCTCACTCCACTTGCACCTACCCACTTGCCACACCTCACTCCACATCTCACTCCACTTGCACCTACCCACTTGCCACATATCCCTAGTTAAGTGAGACACTTCTAGTGACTCACTATAACTACCCCTAATACTTGGCTGCCTAGTATTACACTTAGAAATCTTGGATTGCCACCTCTATTTTCCTCCAAAGCCTCCAAAAGGCCTATAAAGGCACCATCATTTTGACTAGGAATGGGAGGAAGGGAATGCTAAAGTTATGTTGCTAAAATCATGACTGACTCATGTATACAATACTTATTTTCTATTTTTAATTTGCATTATTCATTTATCATATTCATTATGATAGGTGCTACTAAAACCTTTCTCTTTGCATGTGTGCAGGTTCTAGATTCAACAAGATAAAATACATCATGATGGTCATGACAAACACACCTCCAACATTGATTGTAGCATGAAGAAGAATAAAACACCATTTTTTATTGTAAAATGGGATCACCCCATTTGAGCATTTCTATTGTGAAGCACCCTACAAAGGAGCTAATTGTATTACAAATTTAGTTTATAATACAATACAACATTTTATTTTTAGTGCAATGGTATTTATTTTTATGTATACAAATTGGCAATCCGATATGAGCCATTGCTGAGTGAGCCATTGCCTCCATTTGAGCCACAAGCCACCATTGAAGCCTCCACCTTAGCACCTGAATCATCTACATCCTAGTCGACTCAAGTTGCAGTCCATCTCACCAATCCAAGTATTGGTGAGTACATAGTTAAGAGTGTTATGATAACACCACCAATTTAGTCTACTAGATATTATGGTCACACATGTGACCCACCTTTGGTTATAGTTGTAGTGTATAGAATGGGTTTTATTCCAAACTAAATCAACTTTGTATATGGGGGAGTGGATTCTTCATCCAATCCATCTCCTCCTAATGAAGAACCCATGCAGGAAATGTATACCAACTTAGAATATTTATCCAGCCCAAATTTCCCTTTACGATATTCTCATCGAGTTAACTGGCAGGTATTTGGTCTTGGATGACATGAACAGGGTCTGCATCACATCATTGAGCCTCAATATTGAGAAGCACATGATCACTCTAGCTTAGGATACAGACCATCAACCTCAAACTCCCCCTTTGAATAAGCATTTCAGTGACTCAACCTAGATTCCAAAGAAGAGGATGAGGAGAGTGAATATAGTGGTGATAGTAATGATGAGTATTTAGACATTGATTTTGAGCCTCATTTACATGAGGTATTTCTAGATATGAGTCAACATATTGACATGATAAATTACATTTTTGATGATTACATTTTCGATGAGGATTTTGAGGAATTTCAAGAAATGGGACCCAACTTGGACATGATCAATCACATTTTTGATGGTCCCCAAGAATATATGGCCCCTATAGAGCCAATTAAGAAATATGAGTACTATAATATAGTGTTTTCTATCAATCAGTCCATATTTTGCTTGCACATTATGTGAGAGAGATGTAAACCAGATCCACCACCACCTTGGTTGCATTTGCAAAATCATAATTCACCCACCATAGGTTAGTTGCTCCCTAGAGAGAGTGAGTGATACAGTTCACTCTCCAAATTGTAGCCACTTCATTTTTACCAAGTTAACATGGTTTTTTTTACTAGTTCACCCCACTCCACAATCCATATGATTTGGTGAAACCAATCCCAATCGATGCTAGACTTATCAACATGGATAGGATATCATCTCTACCATCCATAGCCAAATTCATCCTATCTAAAGAATTTCTAAAAGCTTCTAATGTTTATATTCCTCAGTATTCTTTACCTTCCCTTGCTTTCATTTTTCAAACCGAAGTAGGAGAAGCATCACCTGAGTCCTTTGAACATGTGGAGGATGATATTCATCTCATTCCTACTCCACATAAGTTGGAAGAAGGCTCTCACATACTTATCGAAGAATCCATTGATGTGAACCTAAGTCAAGATGCAGATAATCTACAAACTGTGAAAATAGCAAAATATCTATCTACAGAAGAGAAAGAGTGCATGATTGACATATTGATAAGGAATAAAGAGATCTTCGCATGGTCATAAAAAGATATACATGGTCTTGACCCCAACTTTGTGCTCCATAACCTCACCTTAGATCCTAGAGGTAAATCATTCAAGAAAAAATTGAGGAAACTTCAACCAATCATAGTACTCATTATCAAAGAAGAGCTACAAAAATTGTTAGATGTGGGTTTCATATTACCCATTGATTATCCATAATGGCTCTCAAACATGGTACTCATTTGGAAGTTGAATGGGGGGTATGCGTATGCACAAATTTTTGAGACTTAAAAAAAGCATACCCTAAGGATGATTTTCCATTACCGAACATCGATCAACTTGTAGACTCCTATGCAGGCCATGAAATAATTTCTCTAATGGATGGTTTTTTAGGATACATCCAAATTTTAATTAATATTGAGGACCAACACAAAATAGCATTCACCACACCTTAGGGCACTTTCTATTACAAGGTGATATCATTTGGTCTTAAAAATGTAGGAGAAACTTATCAATGTGCCATGACATATATCTTCCATGACTATATGCACAAAATCATTGAAGACTATGTGGATGATCTTATCGCAAAATCTAAAACACGTCTTGAGCACATTGAAGTACTAGAAAATATCTTTGATCGATTGCTTGAACATAAGGTGAGGTTAAATCCTAAGAAGTGTGTATTCGGAGTCACATTAGGTATTCTAGGATTCATTATCTCTAAGCAAGGCATTGAAGTGGATCCTGATAAGTTCAAGGCCATTATTGAAATTCCCCCTCCAACAAATCTTAAAGAGTTGCGTATTTTTCAAGGAAAGATTCAATCCATTTATCGATTCATTGCACAACTCTCAAACAAATGTAGGCCATTCAATCGCTTATTATAGAAGGAGGTCACCATTTATTGGATAAAAAAAATGCCAAAAGGCTTTTCATGACATCAAGAAATATCTAGCTTCACCACCAGTACTAACACCACCTCATCTAGGAGTCCCTTTTCACCTTTGTATTTTTGCAACAAATTTTGCATTAGGAACAATGCTTACACAAAAGAACAAAAATCAGAAAGAGCAAGCAATGTTGAACTATGGTGAGTTATGAAACAATATATTCTTATGTCAAAAATTTGTGCTTAGCAGTGGTTTTTGCCACTAAGAAACTCAAAAATTATATGGTAAGTAACACTACCTATGTCATAGCTAGATAAAATTCTTTGCATTATATGATGACTTGCATGTACAATAAAAACTTGAACCATGAAATGGATAATGCTCTTAATGTAATTCGACCTTGAATTCATTAGCCAAAATTCCATCAAGGGTCTGGTGATAGTCAACCAACTCGTAGAAGCTCCACTTCCAAATGATCAACCCCTTCTTATTGAGCTTCTATATGATTTGGTCTCTTCCATCACTAAAAAATAAGAACTAGTCCCTCTTGAGGATGATGTTGATATCACTCTCTAATTTTATGGGTCAAAGTGCAAAAAAGGACAAGGTGTTGGAGTTGTATTCTATACACTCGAAGGAATACCAATTCCTTTATCATTCAAACTTGACTTTCCATGAACAAATAACAATGTAGAGTATAAAGCCATAATCTTGGGGCTTTAGTCAGCATTAGCTATTGGTATTAAATGTATAAGCATTTTTGGTGATTTCCAACTTATCATTTGCGAAGTCAAAGGAACGTACCAATGTAAAGAGCCAGTCTTGAAACAATACCATGAAGTAGAAATGAAATTCCTAGCCAAGTTTAACTGGTACGAGATTGACAACTTGCCTCATTAGACTAATATTTTTATGGATGTGATGGCTTCTTTAGGATCATTAATTCCTAAAAATAAAAATAGAGAAGTCCAATTGCTTACCATTACAAAAATGTCAAAATTTTCAATCACACGATTAGAATCTAAAGGTGAGAAGAATGGTTGTTTAATCCATGTGAAACCATATGAATCTTGCCTTGATAAAATAAAAGACTTTCTCAGGTTTGGGACCCTCCCATCATATTTGAAACAAACTACAAAAATAACATTTAAACAAAAAGCAGCTTGTTACACTCTCTTGGGGGACGTGTTGTATAGACATGGTTATGATGGAGTGTTACTTCAATGCTTATATCATGTAGAGGCACAAAGAGCTATAATTTAAGTCCATGATGGTACTTGTGGTGGTTACTTTAGTGGAATGGCCATTGCAAAGCATATTTTATGCATGGGTTATTATTGGCCCACCATGGAAAATGATTATTGTCAGTATGTGAAGAAATATCAAAAATGTCAACATCATGCCATTTTGACTCATGTACCATCACAATAATTACAACCCATTCAAAGCCTTTGGGATTTTTCACATTAGGGCCTATATTTTATTGGCAAAATTTCACCTGCCTCTTTAGGACAACACAAGCTCATCATAACTACCAAGGGTAAAATACAATTACCAAAATTTGATGGATGCTTGTGTTGGACTTCTTCATGGGCCAAGAGGAGTGTAGAAATTGTCAATATAGGAGCACCTCTATTAATTACCAAGATAATATTAACTCACACTGAGATGGTTTTAGCTAACAATGGGAATGTTATTGGGTTACCATCAATTTTAATGTTTGCATTAGCTAACACCAAGAATGCTAAGATTAGTCATCCTTTACCCTAGATGCTTTTGTATCTCCTTTGGGTGTAGGAAATTTTAGTATCAACTATAGCCTCTACTTAGGAGTTCTATTTATTCCCATTCTTATATTTTACTAAGGCTTATCCACCATACACCCTAGGAAAAATATTCTTCCTTGATAGTGGTTTGGCATTGAGAGAGGGAAACCCCTTTATATAGGTTTGTCTAACTGGTGAAGTCATCATTTGATTTACCATGTCAATCCTCTTTTTTCTCAATCTATTTGTGCCTAAATTTTAAGAAACAATATTTTTGTCATTGGATCATTAGTCCTTGTAATTATTTGCATCATGTGATATTATCTACATGCCTTTCAAGACTTTCTACTACCCCATTGGCTATCCACCTTATTCTCTAGTTGTATTCAACTTTTATTTCTTTCTTGACTTATTTACATAAAATTATGGTGTGTCCTTATGTGTTAGTGGTTCTTGTTTTTTTACTCTTGCATCATAATCTACGATGACCCAATAAATTCATGTTGAACTTGCACTTTTCCCTCTAGTATGTCTTAAAACTCGTAGTCCATGTCATCTAGGTTCCAATTTTGATCTAGCTCAAGATATATTTATTTCCAAAGACTATTCGACACAAAAAACAATATGGGAGATTGTTCTAGATGAAAAAAATCATGAGGTCTCCATTTCCCATGTTCTATAATAACAATAGCTATTTGAAAAGTTTCATAAAGCATGTTTATCACTAGTTTTGACTCTATCTAGTTTTTGTATTCTCTGGCCAAGTTTTCTAGAACCTATGGTCTTATATATTTAGAAAAGACCAGTGATTGAATTTTGAACTTGACTACATTTCTAGGCTTGGTAATTTCTTTCAACATTGTGATCATCCTGCATAAGTTTGTGCTACATCATGTTCTACCTTTATTTTGTCTAATCAACTATCTCAATATGTGCATTTACAAAATATTTTCATTGAATATTCAAACCAAATTTTTATATAAGGAATATCCATAGGGCTATGATCTAGGAGTAGGTAACCTCCTAATTACTCAAAAAAATCCTTGGACAACTACATACCAAACAAGGGTGGTATATTTACAATTACTATATCTTAAAATACTGCATGGTTTAGACACTCATATAGTAATATCGAGGCTCTTTTTATGAGGTCAAATATTTTGATTCATGTTTCATTAAAGTGTAGTGGCTTGGGTTCCCATAAGTTGTGACCTAATCCCAAACTATTGTAGATTTATTAGGGCATAATTGTAATGTTTTCTTTTGGATCTATAATGCAATTTTACAAATATCCAACCCTCCAAGCAGAGGGATAGGAAAATGGGAGGAAATTGACCATCTTCTATACTTAATAATAAGTGCTTACTTGCCAATTTTTGGGGGCTTCCCTTTTCTTCTGGTCCTTTCAATGCGAGTCTGACACTTGTTCATATACCAAAAAATATTTCCTTAGGATTATTTCCTTTCTATTAGAGTTGTCTAATGGTTATGGTTTTGGAACTAATAATTTAAATAGTATTTGGTATCGTTCATCTATATCTTCTATTTGTGTCTAGGTCATAGTAGCAAAATATAAATTTTGGTAGATATTAAGCCTTTGTTGATTTAGTTTCCACACTTCCAAACTTGATGTTTAAGTATGTGGCTCTAGGTTTTCCTCTTCTTATTTACCCTTTTACAAATGATATGCTTATTCTAACTCTTTCCTTTCATATTATTTTGCATTCTCCCATTTCCTAGTGTTTTGGTCATGAATTGGTACAAGGATATTAGTGTGCTTATTGATTCTATATATAGGGTGATTCAAGGGAATGTTTTCTTATGAGAATAACTATCCCAGAATTGTTGTAAGAGCTATCACATTTTCCATTAATGGAGTCATCTTTGATTGAAAATATGGTTGATAATTCTTACTTCTATAACTTGTGTTAAATAATGAAGAATTACACATAACCAAACTAAAATATTGCTCTCATCTACTAATGTCTTATTTGCACATAGGTAACCCTTCAAAATATATCCACTAGGATGTTTGACTTTGGTATATACTTCATATTATTTCCCTTCCACTCTATTAAGCTCTTTAGTGATTTGGTGAATTATGGATTTTAATTCTTGAGATATTCAAGATTATGACATTGGTATGTTGGAAGTAGATTCTTTCATAAATGAAGGAAATAAATATGAATCAAATACCTTATGGTATAGTGGGTAGAATGTGTTTAGAGGTTGTACTTAATAATTTTACAAATGATTTTTAGGGTTTTCCCATATGGTGGTTCTAGGAGGAAGTTTTTTGGCTATGATAAGCCACCCATGAGGTCTCCACTTAGTGAAGGCCAATTTTTTGATGGATTCAATATTGGGTCTGGAACCCACAAACTTTATAATAAGAGAGTAGGAATATTGAGATATATTTGAATCCATGAGCAAATAAGGGTTTCTCAACTTGACCTATCTAGGAAGGAGAACACAGAAGCCACTTGAATCAGAGGAAAGATTTAATTTTTTTATATTATTTATGAAAAGGAAACAGGTGGAGTCTTTTGATAAAGGGAGGGAAGATCAAGGTTGGGAGGAGCATCCACCCTAATACACATGACTTCCAAATCACCTGTTGGACCATCCTTAGAGCCTTCTCTATGATCCACACTACAACCACTATTACCACCAAAGATCCTACAAAAACTAGTTTCAAAATTTTGAGTTATCGCTCACCATAAGAGATATCAAGTAAAATCGCAGTCAATGGCTGATGACCGGTTTCAAAATCCTCCAATAAAATTATTATCAAGTTCAAAAAAGAGCTTTTTATTTCCCATCATGTGATTTGAACATTCACTATCAAGATACCATGAATGATTCTCAATAGATAAAATTATTGAAAGTGAGAAAGAGATGTTCATTTTTTCTTTACTATAATTTGCTTTCTTTTCATGTTTTTCTATTTTTAAAATATTTCTATTTAGTGTGATTATCCTTATTGCAATAATTTTATTGCTTAAGGGATCAATCATGTATTTTATCATTACCTCTTCCACATCCTCACCCATGACCTCTTGAATGAAATGATCCTAAAGTGGTAGATGAGGAATCTTTTGTATGGGCTTGCTATTCATTCAATTTCAACTTTCCTTGAAATGCTTGACCAAGGACTTCTCTCTCTCATCCTATTCTCATATTTTTGAAGGCTACCAATTAATTCAAAAAGATTTAGTTTTATTTAATATCTATATTCTTCAATAAGTATGGTAACTAGATCAAATTTCTTGGGAAGGCTTCTCAACACCTTCTCAACCATTCTTATATCATCAAGAATCTCTCCATGTGAATGAATAGAATTTACAACATTATAAAATCTAGTGATAAAAACCTCAATAGATTCATTTTCACTCATGCATAAGGAATAAAATTCCCTCCTTAAGAGTTGAAGTTTAATTATTCTCACCTTAGAATATCCTTTATAGGAACTTTCTAGTGTATCCCATACAACTTTTAATTTTGAACATTCAACAATATTGAATAATATAAAATTATCTATCCCACTTTGAATTGTAAAAATATGTTTTGCATCCTTCTTCCAATTCTCCATCAACTCCTTCTTAGCATCAGGAGTAAAAGCATTGAAATTTGATTCGTTTACCATTTTAGTGTATCCCTTTTGGATAAAATTCCACAAATCTTATGAAATCAAAAAATTATTAATGCAAATACCCCAATATTCAAAGTTTTTACCCTTAAATATGGGAATATTGAGGGGAATAGTACTAGCCCCATTTTGTGCCATGATAGCAAGAAAAATTCTCTAATCCAATAGAAATATTGGCTTTGATACCAAATAAATATTTTAATTCTATGTAGAAGAGACAAAGGAACATCTACTAGCTTGCACAAGATGAAATATTATGAGAATGAATACAAAATAAGATGGCTAGAATTTCTAAGTTATCATAGCAATAACATGGACTAAAAAGTCAGTAATCAATGGCTGAATGCATAATATGATCATACCTACAAAGGAAAAAGATAATGAATCATAAATGGTAGAGAAATCTTGTTCATCCAATGGTTGAATCAATGTAAAAAGTTGCAATTGTAGAAGAGCTCCAAAACACCAACTATATGGGAAATATGGCTAAAAATATGATAGTATTTTTTCCTCTCAACTTTAATTCTAAGATCTCTATTATAATAATGAAAAAATATAAACATACCCTAAATTCCAATGCTGAGGTATGCTTGGAATAACCTAAAATTATCAACTAGTTATGAGCATCATGCAAGATGCATTATTGGATATGCTAAAAATAGTTCCTAAATTAAAGCATGTGCATGAACCAGCAACTACACATGAGTGGAACACTTCAGAAATAAGTGTTTAGTTAACTAACACAATCCTAAATCATAGGATAATTATTGGGAGTAAATTATGCATTACAACTCCCACTATGACTAGTTAACTACAAGAGCTCTTAGTTGACTACAAGAGCTCCTAAATTTTAGGAGTGATCAAAGGAGAAAATTTTGGAGTTGAACAATGAATAATCCTCCTAAAATATGGCTTCCCAATATTTGAATAATTTAAGTAATATTTAATTAATAAAATATTAATTAAATCCTCATTTAGATAAGGTGCCAAAATAGAGGAAATTATCCTCTAAAATGTAGGATATGGATCCAAAATGCTTGGAATGCTCCAAAAAATATGGTGTGTAGTATTAGACATCAAATTTTCTTCAAATAATTATTTTTGTTATATTTCTACTCAATTTCCTCCTAGTAACAATGTCCAATATGCTTGTAAAAAAATATTCTTTTCATTTGTATTTTCCTTCTTGATCCTTGCACATAATTTTTGAAACCCTATCACCATATTTATATTGAATTAATCTCATCCATGGTTTCAAAATGGGATCTAGAATGAGTTGTATTTTAGCACACCAAGTATCCATCCAAATAGAAAAAATTTCTCTAGTTACCACCACCCATCTTAGACCTTTAACCACTAGATCAATTGGTTATGTACCATAGTGAAAAACCATATGGTAGTAATAATGTAGTGAATATTAAGCTTGGGTCATTGGTATCAATGTATGTACTTAAAAGAATTATTTCTCATTGTCTTTGACACTCTTTGTACAATCTCCAAATTACTTTTTTCCTTAGAGCTAAGTTTGCATCCATAAGAAATCTTATAATTGCAACCTCCCTTATTTTTATCATCACACACCTCGCTCCATTTCACCAAAGGACATTTCCTTTTATCATGTAATCCTAACCACAAAAATTACTGCATAATATAAATAAACTTTTTTCTATCCATTTTGGCATAATAAACAAGGACATATAATATGTTGAAATGGATTGTAAGACTAATTTAATTAGTTGTGCTCTTCATGCTAACAATAACTATCTACCTTTCCATGCTAGTAGTTTATTTAAAAAAAAATGATTAGGGTAAAAATAGGATTTTGAAAGGGCCCGAACTCTTTTACAACACAAATTCAGCCCATAAATTACATAGCTACCAAGGTAAAATAGCTAGAGATCACCTGGATGCAAGACAAATAGTATCCATTCTAGACTCCAATTAGCTACAGTCCTCTGTTGTGAAATTTTCTAAGTCCTCATGGAGACCACCCTAAGGAGGATCCATCTCGTATCCTCTTCTTTAATGACACCAAAGTTTGCCAGCCAAACTGCTAATTTTTTACCTTCTCTATAGACATGAACAAAGTCAAATTCTTCATAATGCTTTACAATCTCTATAATATCTTGTACAATGTAATCAATTTTCTAATTAGCTTCTCCCTCATTTTTCAAAATATTGATAATATTCAAGGAGTCTCCTTCAAAGATAAATTTTTTAGCACCTAGATCCTTGGCTAGCTTTGCACCTAGATGTAAAGCATTAACTTCAACTTTATAACTAGCAGTAATTCCAAAAAACTTATAGGCTACCCCCACCAATATACCCTTATTGTCCCTCAAAATTGCTCCTACTATGGCCTTACCTGGGTTACATTTGGATGCCCCATAAAAATTTAACTTCAGCCATTCATATCAAGGTGGTTTTCATTTTACATCAGTTCTAAAACTAGATTTAATCCACTTAATCATTTACTTATAACTAGATTCCACAATTCTATTCTCAATATCCCCTCAAATAAGGGCATTCCTAGATATGTTGCTATAAAATTTGCCTCCTTCATTTGAAGTAATCTACATATCCCTAATTTTATTCTAGCTAGAGTATTTAGGAAGTAAATTTTAGATTTTTCCCTAGTAAATTTCTGCCCTGATGCTCTTTCATCATTTGTTAATAATTTATTCAAAGCTCTAGCCTAATTTTTCCCTGCTCTCTCAAAAGTGTTTGTACCATCTAAAATTTTTTGATGGGTAATGTTGTCGATGTTATTACTAGACTTAAGTTTACTTATTAGTCCATTTTTGTATTCTTTCTTTAGGTTTCTTCCCAATACATCTACCATAATAATGAACAAATATTGATAAAATATCTCCCTGTCTAAGATCCCTCTTGGTTTTAAATATTTTTATTACCAACCCATTAACTAGCACTAAATATGATATTGTAGAGACATAAGGTTTAATCCACTGAATCATTTATTCCCAAATCCAAACTTTTCTAACACTACAAAAAAAATTCCCATTTAACCCTATTATAGGATTTATTCATCTCAAGTTTTAAGATCATTGCTCTTAATTTCTAAAAGTTTTTGAATGCATTACTTCATGAACTACTATGATTGCATCCAAAATTTCTCCCTTTTATAGATCCTCCATGCTCTTTTTAAATAATTTTGTCTAATTACGGTCTTAACTAATTTGCCATCACTTTGGAGATTACCTTATATGCCATATTACATAGGCTTATGGTCATGAATTAATCAAACAATTATGCATCTTTGTTTTTGGAATTAGATGAAGATATGTTGCATTTATTTTATAAGGTAGTATTGTTATACCCTAGACCATTTCACTATGACCAATAAATAATCCTTTACTATTTCATAGTTATGCTCATAGAATGTTGCAAAGATTCCACCCGAACCTTGGGAGTTATCCTTATAAAAAAATAAACGAGTTGAATGAAATTATTATAGAGTAATAGGCTCCATTAGTTTGTTATTATCTTCATATGTTATAATGGTTTACTTTTACATTTCAACAAATTATTAATATTAAATATGAACTTCGAAAATAGACATAAGTAGAATAACTTATTTTTAGTAAATGACCTTATATAAGATTATTTTGGTATGGAAGCCTATTCTTAAGAATAATAATCAAAAAATATATTCTTGAAATAGTTCAAGTTATACATAATATTCCATTTCTTAAAAATGTAAAATGTATGAAGTCTCTTCTGATCTTTAAGTCTTAAAAATAGTAAAGTCCCCTCTTTGGATTCTAACAAGGAACAAGCCTAAGTCAACTTCCATATAATCTAAGTTTCACAATATCATATCAACCTAAAGTCAATAGTCCAAGCTTCACAACATCATATCAACCCAAATTTATTCCATCATGATCAATAATATATATAAATAAGTGGATCAAAATGTTAATGATCAAAAATTTTACTGTATATGTTTTAAATTTAACTTATGATACAGGTAGTCATTTTAAAATTTACTTATAACTAGATTCCACAATTATATCCTCATTCTCCCCTCAATAAGGGCATTCCTAGATATGTTGCTAGAAAATTTGCCTCCTCCATTTAAATTAATCTTCATATCCCTAATTTTAATCCAATTAGAGTATTTAGGAAGTATATTTTATATTTCTCTCTATTAAGTTTCTGCCCTAATGCTCTTTCATCTTTTTTAATAAGTTATTCAAAGCTCTAGCCTAATTTTTCCCTACTCTCCCAAAAGGGATTGTACCATCTACAATTTTTTTATGGGTAATGTTGTTGATGTTATTACTAGACTTAAGTTTACTTGTTAGTTCATTTTTGTATTATTTCTTTAGTTTCCTTCCCAATACCTCTACCATAATATTGAACAAATATTGATAAAAGATCTCCCTATCTAATATCCCTCTTGGTTTTAAATTTTTTTATTACCAACACATTAACTAGCACTAAATATGATATTGTAGACACATAATATTTAATCCACTGAATCATTTATTCCCAAATCCAAACACTTTTAACACTACAAAAAAAAATCCCATTTAACCCTATTATATGATTTATTCATATCAAGTTTTAATATCATTGCTCTTCATTTCTAAAAGTTTTTGAACGCATTACTTCATGAACTACTATGATCCCATCCAAAATTTATCTCCCTTTCATATATCCTCCTTGCTCTTTTAAAATAATTTTGTCTAATTATGGTCTTAACTAATCTGCCATCACTTTGGAGATTATCTTATATGCCATATTGTTTTGGAAAATTAAAATATTACATTACTAAAATGGGTTTAGGGTTCTCGAAACCTTGGTACAAAACCAGCAGTGCTTGCTGTGAATAGAATATAGTAGTAACAGGGACAAACCACTAAACTTAAAATAGGAGAATCCAAAACATAGGATGCAGCCTCAGACTTAAGGACACAAAATTTAATTACACACCCTAAGACGATAATCTCACATTGCAAAAAGGAATGGGCTCCACGCAGGGTAGCCATAGGAACAATAGAAGACCATCTATCAAAAGAAAAATAGACTCCATGCAAGGTAGCCTCTGAAGAAAAAACTAAAAAAATGAGGAAATTAATCCTCAGCAAGGATCTTGTCCTCGTCCTTGGTGTCATCTTGATCAGATTCCTTGGGCTCTGCTTTTACCACAGTCTCCTCAAATTTAGACCCACCATCGACCTTCTGGCTACTCTGACCTAAAAATACAACTTTTGAAGTCCTTCCTAGATGTCAATCATTGAATTGACCATGGCATTCATCATGGTAGTAGTCAAGGAAATGATGAATTCCTTTAGGCATTTTGTCTCATCTTCAGTTTCCTCCTCATTTTTTATTTCAATTACGTTGCATCGTGCTGTCAGGTTTTGAAGCTAGGCATACTTCCTCACAGGTTCTTCCATGCTATCAAAACTAATACTTTTCCTTATCTTCAGTTCCATGACAGCCTCAATGGCCTTCCTCTTTTTTTTGTTAAGGAAAAGGTGGGACCTGCCAGGTTTGGTAGGGTTGGGGATTCTTGGGTTGGGTTTGGAGTTGTTGGCTAGGACATATGTATAAATTACCTTGAAAAGTCCTTTATGGAGGGGAAGTTCATGGCTCTTTTTGTTTTTGTAGGCATTGATCAATAAATTAATGGAGTTGAGGAATAATTTGGGATATGAAGGGGGTTGATGTCATGAAAATGATTAACAAAGGCCAAATGGTAGGTGTTGAGGGATTTTTCAAGGTCATCAACGATGATGAATTCCATAATTGGTTTCATCACATCATCCCAAGGGGTATTCAGGTCACTTCTGTAAATCCATGATGCCTTTGCATTTTTGAGGATCTTCTCATTCTCCTTGAACTCCTTGAGTTCAACCTCCTAGTTATGTTTGTGCCTGTGGATGGAGTGCCCTTTAGGATTTTGGCCAGTAATTGTAGATAAAATATGGAGGTCTACCATGAAACTTATTTCATGCATGGTGACAGACCCATTTTCCCAAGTCTCTAGGAAGGCTAAAGTGATATCTAGATCATCACCAAAAAACATATGGAGAAAGGAAAAAAAGTGGTAGACCTTAAGGATTTTCTCCACAATGGGGTTGTAGACGAAAGAGCTAGGTTCAATGAAAGGCATGATGGATAGGCGTTAGGGTTTGAAGTGGAAAGGGACATGAGAAATAGGTGTGAGTGAAAGGGACAACAAACTACATAAGCAAAGGGGGAAATTTTGGGGGGGCGATGGCTAGGCAAGGAGGAGCAGTGGCAAAGAAAATAAAAGAAACTTGGGAAATATGCCAAGAAAGTCAGGGAATGCCAAAATTAATCATAACTGACCATGGGAGAGAGTCAAAAAGGAAGACATGGGAGCAAGGAAAATTTGGCACATGAGGATAGGGTGGCTCACACTTGAGAAGGGCTTGATTGCTCAAAAAAAGACATTAATCGAGGATAATGTGAAGGTTTGGAAAAATAACCTTGACAAAAATAACATTGGAACTTGGACTGGGGTTTCTAGAGAGATCGCTTGCACCTCCATGATTTCTCGAGATAGTGAGCTTTAGAATCTAGAGTGCCATCTTGAAACACCCATTGGCAGCATTTCACTTATTCTTGCAATACCACATCCTAATCCCATATTTGGTGGTGATAAAATTTCTTCGAGCTACAGTTTTGTGATGGGATTGGAGGTTACTAGGCCCAAGGATGGTATGATTATGATGCCATAATAATAATATAGTATGATTATGGTGGAGACCTCTGAGAAATCTTCTATTATTGGAAATTAGCATGTCATTTTGGTACCTGCACACGTTTGACAAATATTTAAAGCACCCATTAGTGTACATTCCAATAATGAAACCCTAGACACATGTAACCTTTCAATGGTGGGTGATGAGTATGGGCAGTTGAATGATCTTATGGTAGAAATGATGGATTATGTGGATGGACACTTGGACCCCACTCTTCGAAAATGTGTTAAGGAGATCACATTTGTCATGTTGGTTAGGAATATTCATGGGGCACGTGGATATCGCCCAGATTTTGTTGATGTTACTCATGATGCAAAGGATGGAGGTCCTGGAGGATAGCATCCTGATGAGGTGGACCCGTATGATTACTCCTTTGAGGTTTTTCCTGGTCGACAATGGCATGAATATCCTTGAGAATGCCATCATTCTAGGTTTGAATGTTGACCGTGTGAACTCTAATTTTAGCTAGCCTATCTATAGCATTGTTTGCTTCTCTATAAGCATGTTGGAAGATGACTTCTTGCATGTCACATACCATATTCATGGCTCCTTCAATATAGTCTCTGACTCTCCAAGAAGAATTACTATTATCATGCCTTAGGTAATTGATGTGTTGAGAGAGTCTCCTTCGACTATCAACTTGTTGGTAAAATTATTTGCAAGGTAAATCCATCTCCACATGATTTTTGCTTCAGCAACATGGTTGGTTTGTTCACCCAATCCCTCAGTGAAGGCTAGGATGACTTTTCCTTGGTGGTTTCTGAGGATGCCTCCTGCTCCTGCTTTCCCTGGGTTACCCTTAGTAGCTCCATCAAAATTTAGTTTGAACCATCCCATCGATGGAGGAATCCAATTAGAGTCTATTATGTGGTTGGCAGGAGGACAAAAATCCTCTAAGGATAGGCCAAGAGTCTTGCCTAGATCAGTCTCAAACCTGGATGCTAGTTTGGGGGAAGGGGGTATGAGGGAAGCATTTTCCATTGCATTGAATAGGATTATGATCCTGAATTAATCAAATAATTATGCATCTTTTTTTTGGAATTAGAGTAAGATATGTTGCATTTATTTTGTAAGGTATGTATTGCTTTACCCTAGACCATTTCACTATGACCAATAAAGAATCCTTTACTATTTCCTAGTTATGCTCATAGAATGTTGCAGAGAGTCCACCAAGACCTTGGGAGTTATCCTTATAAAAAAGGAAAAAGTTGAATGAAATTATTATAGAGTAATAGGCTCCATTAGTTTTTTATTATCTTCATCTATTATAATGGTTTCCTTTTATATTTCAAAAAATGATTAACATTTAATATGAACTTCGAAAATAGACATAAGTAGAATAACTTATTTTTAGTAAATGACCTTATATATTATTATTTTTGTATGGAATTCTATTCTCAAGAATAATAATCACAAAATATATTCTCGAAATAGTTCAAGTTATACGTAATATTCCTTGTCTTAAAAATGTATAGTGTATTCACCGGATTGAACACTTGTCCCTTTCCTAGTGCTTTTAGCGGTGTAAAAGGTTTAAAATGATTATGGCATGGCGGTTATAGGGGCAGACTGCATGAATATCTATGTGGTGGATTCCAGGGTGGACATCGTAGAATACTGAGAAGACCATAAAAGCTGGACAGCCTGCCCGGATTTGTGGCGGCTACCGATTCCACCATGTTAAAAAAAAAAAAATGTATAATGTATGAAGTGTCTTATGATATTTAAGTCTCCAAAATAGTAAAGTCCCCTCTTTGGATTCTAACAAGGAACAAGCCTAAGTCAATTTCCATATAATCTAAGTTTCACAATATCATATCAACCTAAATTCAATTGTCCAAGCTTCACAACGTCATATCAACCCAAATTTATTCCATCATGATCAATAATATATATATATATATATATATATATATATATATATATATATATATATATATATATATATAAAAGAAGTGGATCAAAATGTTAATGATCAAAAAATTTACTGTATATTTTTTAAATAAAACTTATGATATAGGTAGTCATTTTGAAATTTACTTATAACTATATTCTATAATTATATCCTCATTCTCCCCTCAAATAAGGGCATTTATAGATATGTTGCTAGCAAATTTACCTCCTCCATTTGAAGTAATCTACATATCCCTACTTTTATACCAGCTAGAGTATTTAGGAAGTAAATTTTATGTTTTTCCCTAATAATTTTCTCCCTTGATGCTCTTTCATATTTTGTTAATAAGTTATTCAAAGCTCTAGCCTAATTTTTCCCTACACTCCTAGAAGGGGTTGTACCATATACAAATTTTTGATGGGTAATGTTGTCGATGTTATTACTAGACTTAAATTTACTTATTAGTCCATTTTTGTATTATTTCTTTAGGTTCCTTCCCAATACCTCTACCATAATTATGAAAAAATATTGATAAAAGATCTCCTTTTCCAAGATCCCTCTTGGTTTTAAATGTTTTTGTTACCAACCCATTAACTAGCACTAAATATGATATTGTAGAGACATAAGATTTAATCCACTGAATCATTTATTTCCAAATCCAAACTTTTCTAACACCACAAAAAAAAGTCCCATTTAACCCGATTATAAGATTTATTCATATCAAGTTTTAAGATCATCGCTCTCAATTTCTAAAAGTTGTTGAATGCATTACTTCATGAACTACTATGATCCCATACAAAATTTATCTCCCTTTTACAGATCCTCCTTGCTCTTTTTAAATAATTTTGTCTAATTATGGCCTTAACTAATCTACCATCACTTTGGAGATTATGTTATATTCCATATTACATAGGCTTATGGTCCTGAATTAATCAAACAATTATGCATCTATTTTTTGGAATTAGAGTAAGATATGTTGCATTTATTGTGTAAGGTATGTATTGTTTTACCCTAGACCATTTTACTATGACCAGTAAAGAATCCTTTACTATTTCCTAGTTATGCTCATAGAATGTTGCAGAGAGTCCACCCAGACCTTGGGAGTTATCCTTATAAAAAATAAAAGAGTTGAATGAATTTATCATAGAGTAATAGGCTCCATTATTTTGTTATTATCTTCATCTCTTATAATGGTTTCCTTTTATATTTCAAAAAATGATTAATATTGAATATGAATTTCGAAAATAGACATAAGTAGAATAACTTATTTTTAGTAAATGACCTTATATATTATTATTTTGGTATGGAAGCCTATTCTCAAGAATAATAATCACAAAATATATTCTTGAAATAGTTCAAGTTATACGTAATATTTCTTGTCTTAAAAATGTATAATGTATGAAGTGTCTTGTGATCTTTAAGTCTTCAAAATAGTAAAGTCCCCTATTTGGATTCTAACAAGGAACAAGCCTAAGTCAACTTCCATAGATATGTTGCTAGTAAATTTTCCTCCTCCATTTGAAGTAATCTACATATCCCTACTTTTATTCTAGCTAGAGTATTTAGGAAGTAAATTTTAGATTTTTTCTTATTAACATTATTCCCTGAAGATCTTTCATATTTTGTTAATAAGTTATTCAAAGCTCTAGCCTAATGTTTCTCTACTCTCCCAAAAGGGATTGTACCATCTATAAATTGTTTATGGGTAATTTTTTGATGCTATTACAAGACTTAATTTTACTTATTAGTCCATTTTTGTATTCTTTCTTTAGGTTCTTTCTTAATACCTCTACCATAATAATGAAGAAATATTGATAAAAGATCTCCCTGTCTAAGATCCCTCTTGGTTTTAAATATTTTTGTTACCATCCCATTAACTAGCACTAAATATGATATTGTAGAGACATAATATTTAATCCACTAAATCATTTATTCCCAAATCCAAACTTTACTAACACTACAAAAAATAGTCCCATTTAATCCTGTTATAGGATTTATTCATGTCAAGTTTTAAGATCATTGCTCTTCATTTATAAAAGTTGTTAAATGCATTTCTTCATGAATCACTATGATTGCATCCAAAATTTATCTCCCTTTCACAAATCCTCCTTGCTCTTTTTATATAAATTTTTCTAATTATGGTCTTAACTAATCTACCATCTCTTTGGATATTATATTATAATCCATATTACATAGGCTTATGGTCTTGAATTAATCAAACAATTATGCATATTTTTTTTTGGAATTAGAGTAATATATGTTGCATTTATTTTATAAGGTATGTATTATTTTACCCTAGACTATTTCACTATGATCAACAAATAATCCTTTACTATTTCCTAGTTATGCTCATAGAATATTGTAGAGAGTCCATCTGGACCTTGGGAGTTATCCTTATAAAGAAGAAAAGAGTTGAATGAACTTATTATAGAGTAATAGGCTCCATTAGTTTGTTATTATCTTCATCTGTTATAATGGTTTCCTTTTATATTTCAACAAAATATTAATATTGAATATGAACTTCAAAAATAGACATATGTAGAATAACTTATTTTTAGCAAATGACCTTTTATAAGATTATTTTTGTATGTAAGCCTATTCTAAAGAATAATAATCACAAAATATATTCTTAAAATAGTTCAAGTTATACGTAATATTCCTTGTCTTAAAAATGTAAAATGTATGAAGTGTCTTGTGATCTTTAAGTCTTCAAAATAGTAAAGTCCCCTCTTTGGATTCTAACAAGAAACAAGCCTAAGTCAAATTCCATATAATCTAAGTTTCACAATATCATATCAACCTGAAGTCAATATTCAAAACTTCACAATGTCATATCGACCCAAAGTTATTCCATCATGATCAATAATATATATATAAAGAAGTGGATCAAAATGTTTATGATAAAAAAATTTATTGTATATTCTTTAAATTTAACATATGATATAGGTAGTCATTTTGAAATTTACTTATAACAATATTCCACAATTCTATCCTCATTCTCCCCTCAAATAAGGGCATTCATAGAGATGTTGCTAGCAAATTTACCTCCTCCATTTTAAGTAATCTACATATCCCTACTTTTATTCTAGCTAGAGTATTTAGGAAGTAAATTTTAGATTTTTCCCTATTAACATTATGCCTTGATGCTCTTTCATATTTTGTTAATAAGTTATTCAAATATCTAGCCTAATGTTTCCCTGCTCTCCCAAAAGGGGTTGTACCATCTACAAATTGTTGATGGGTAATGTTGTCAATATTATTACTAGACTTAATTTTACTTATTAGCCCATTTTTGTATTCTTTTTTTAGGTACCTTCTTAATACCTCTACCATAATAATGAAAACATATTGATAAAATATCTCCCTGTCTAAGATCCCTCTTTGATTTTAATGTTTTTGTTACCAACCCATTAACTAGCACTAAATATGATATTTTAGAGATATAATATTTAATCCATTGAATCATTTATTCCCAAATCCAAACTTTACTAACACTACAAAAAAGAGTCTCATTTAATCCTATTATAGGATTTATTCATATCAAGTTTTAAGATCATTACTCTTCATTTCTAAAAGTTGTTAAATGCATTACTTCATGAATCACTATGATCCCATCCAAAATTTATCTCCCTTTCACAAATCCTTCTTTCTC
Source organism: Wollemia nobilis (assembly GCA_028583015.1). Taxonomy (NCBI): domain Eukaryota; kingdom Viridiplantae; phylum Streptophyta; class Pinopsida; order Araucariales; family Araucariaceae; genus Wollemia; species Wollemia nobilis. The sequence continues at coordinate 6,258,685 of JAQPPZ010016059.1, read as the reverse complement.
TTTTTAAATAATTTTATCTAATTATGGTCTTAGCTAATCTGCCATCACTTTGGAGATTATCTTATATGCCATATTACATAGGCTTATAGTCCTAAATTAATAAAACAATTATGCATGTTTATTTTTGGGAATTAGAGTAAGATATGTTGCATTTATTTTATAAGGTATGTATTATTTTACCCTAGACCATTTCACTATGACCAATAAATAATCCTTTACTATTTCCTAGTTATGCTCATAGAATAACTTATTATCCTTATAAAAAAGAAAATATTTGAATGAACTTATTATAGAGTAATAGGCTCCATTAGTTTGTTATTATCTTCATCTGTTATAATGGTTTCCTTTTATATTTCAACAAATTATTAATAATGAATATGAAATTTGGAAATAGACATAAGTAGAATAACTTATTTTTAGTAAACGACCTTATAGAATATTATTTTGGTATGGAAGCCTATTCTCAAGAATAATAATCATAAATATATTTTTGAAATAGTTCAAGTTATACGTAATATTCCTTGTCTTAAAAATGTAAAATGTATGAAGTGTCTTGTGATATTTAAATATTCAAAATAGTAAAGTCCCCTCTTTGGATTCTAACAAGGAATAAGCCTAAGTCAACTTCCATATAATATAAGTTTCACAATATCATATCAAGCTAAATTCAATAGTCCAAGCTTCACAACATCATATCAACCCAAATTTATTCCATCATGATCAATAATATATATAAATAAGTGGATCAAAATATTAAGGATAAAAAATTTTATTGTATATTTTTTATATTTAACTTATGATACAGGTAGTCATTTTAAAATTTATTTATAACTAGATTCCACAATTTTATCCTCATTCTACCTTCAAATAAGGGTATTCATATATATGTTGCTATAAAATTTACCTCCTACATTTTAAGTAATCTACATATCCCTACTTTTATTCTTGCTAGAGTATTTAGCAAGTAAATTTTAGATTTTTCCCTATTAATTTTCTGCCTTGATACTCTTTCATTTTTTGTTAATAAGTTATTCAAAGCTCTAGCCTAATTTTTCCCTGCTCTACCCAAAGGGGTTGTACCATCTACAAATTGTTGATGGGTAATGTTGTCAATGTTATTACTAGACTTAAGTTTACTTATTAGTCCATTTTTGTATTCTTTATTTAGGTTCGTTCCCAATACCTTTACAATAATAATGAACAAATATTGATAAAATATCTCCCTGTATAAGATCCCTCTTGGTTTTAAATGTTCTTGTTACCAACCCATTAACTAGCACTAAATATGATATTGTAGAGACGTAATATTTAATCCACTGAATCATTTATTCCCAAATCCAAACTCTTCTAACACTACAAAACAAAATCCCATTTAACCCTATTATAAGATTTATTCATATCAAGTTTTAAGATCATTGCTCTTCATTTCTAAAAATTGTTGAATGCATTCCTTCATGAACTGCTATGATCCCATACAAAATTTATCTCCCTTTTACATATCCTCCTTTGCTCTTTTTAAATAATTTTATCTAATTATGGTCTTAACTAATCTACCATCACTTTGGATATTATCTTATATTCCATATTACATAGGCTTATGGTCTTGGATTAATCAAACAATTATGCATATCTTTTTTGGAACTAGAGTAAGATATGTTGCATTTCTTTTTTAAGGTATGTATTGTTTTACCCTAGACCATTTTACTATGACCAATAAAGAATACTTTACTATTTCCTAGTTATGCTCATAGAATGTTGCAAAGAGTCCACCCAGACCTTGGGAGTTATCCTTATAAAAAATCAAAGAGTTGAATTAACTTATTACAGAGTAATAGGCTCCATTATTTTGTTATTATCTTCATCTATTATAATGGTTTCCCTTTATATTTCAACAAATGATTAATATTGAATATGAACTTTGAAAATAGACATAAGTAGAATAACTTATTTTTAGTAAATGACCTTATATATTATTATTTTTGTATGGAAGCATATTCTCAAGAATAATAATCACAAAATATATTCTTGAAATAGTTCAAGTTATACGTAATATTCCTTGTCTTAAAAATGTATAATGTATGAAGTGTCTTGTGATCTTTAAGTCTTCAAAATAGTAAAGTCCCCTATTTGGATTCTAACAAGGAACAAGCCTAATTCAACTTCCATATAATCTAAGTTTCACAATATCATATCAACCTGAAGTCAATAGTCTAAGATTCACAATGTCATATCGATCCAAAGTTATTCCATCATGATCAATAATATATATAAAGAAGTGGATTAAAATGTTAATAATAAAAAATTTTACTATATATTTTTTAAATTTAACATATGATACAGGTAGTCATTTTTGAAATCTACTTATAACTAGATTCCACAATTCTATCCTCATTCTCACCTCAAATAAGGGCATTCATAGATATGTTGTTAGCAAATTTGCCTCCTCCATTTGAAGTAATCTACATATCCCTACTTTTATTCTAGCTAGAGTATTTGGGAAGTAAATTTTAGATTTTTTCTTATTAACAGTATGCCCTGATGCTCTTTCTTCTTTTGTTAATAAGTTATTCAAATATCTATCCTAATGTTTCTCTTCTCTCCCAAAAGGGATTGTACCATCTATAAAATTTTGATGGGTAATTATTTTTATGTTATTACTAGACTTAATTTTACTTATTAGTCCATTTTTGTATTCTTTCTTTAGGTTATTTCTTAATACCTCTACCATAATAATGAAGAAATATTGATAAAATATCTCCCTGTCTAAGATCCCTCTTGGTTTTAAATATTTTCTTACCATCCCATTAACTAGCACTAAATATGATATTGTAGAGACATAATATTTAATCCACTGAATCATTTATTCCCAAATCCAAACTTTACTAACACTACAAAAAAAAGTCCCATTTAATCCTATTATAGGATTTATTCATATCAAGTTTTAAGATCATTGCTCTTCATTTCTAAAAGTTCTTAAATGCATTACTTCATGAATAACTATGATCCCATCCAAAATTTATCTCCCTTTCACAGATCCTCCTTGCTCTTTTTAAATAATTTTATCTAATTATGGTCTTAACTAATCTGCCATCACTTTGGAGATTATCTTATATATCATATTACATAGGCTTATGGTCCTGAATTAATTAAACAATTATGCATTATTTTTTTTTGGGAATTAGAGTAAGATATGTTGCATTTATTTTATAAGGTATGTATTGTTTTAACCTAGACCATTTCACTATGACCAATAAATAATCCTTTACTATTTCCTAATTATGCTCATAGTATTTTGCAAAGAGTCCACTCAGACCTTAAAAGTCATCCTTATAAAAAAGAAAATATTTGAATGAACTTATTATAAAGTAATAGGCTCAATTAGTTTGTTATTATCTTCATCTGTTATAATGGTTTCCTTTTATATTTCAACAAATGATTAATAATGAATATGAACTTCAGAAATAGACATAAGTAGAATAACTTATTTTTAGTAAATGACCTTATATAAGATTATTTTGGTATGGAAGCCCATTCTCAAGAATAATAATCATAATATATATTCTTAAAATAGTTCAAGTTATATGTAATATTCATTGTCTTAAAAATATAAAATGTATGAAGTGTCTTGTGATATTTAAATCTTCAAAATAGTAAATTCCCCTCTTTGAATTCTAACAAGAAACAAGCCTAAGTCAACTTCCATATAATCTAAGTTTCACAATATCATATCAACCTAAAGTCAATAGTCCAAGCTTCACAACGCCATATCAACCCAAATTTATTCCATCATGATCAATAATATATATAAATAAGTGGATCAAAATATTAATGATCAAAAATTTTACTTTATATTTTTTAAATTTAACTTATGATATAGGTAGTCATTTTAAAATTTATTTATAACTAGATTCCACAATTATATCCTCATTCTACCCTCAAATAAGGGTATTCATATATATGTTGCTAGAAAATTTACCTCCTACATTTTAAATAATCTACATATCCCTACTTTTATTCTTGCTAGAGTATTTAGGAAGTAAATTTTAGATTTTTCCCTATTAATTTTCCGCATTGATGCTCTTTCATCTTTTGTTAATAAGTTATTCAAATCTCTAGCCTAATTTTCCCTTCTCTACCAAAAGGGGTTGTACCATCTACAAATTGTTGATGGGTAATGTTGTCAACGTTATTACTAGACTTAAGTTTACTTATTAATCCATTTTTGTATTTTTTCTTTAGGTTCATTCCCAATACCTTTACAATAATAATAAAAAAATATTAATAAAATATCTCCATGTCTAAGATCCCTCTTGGTTTTAAATTTTTTTGTTACCAACCCATTAACTAGCACTAAATATGATATTGTAGAGACATAATATTTAATCCACTGAATCATTTATTCCCAAATCCAAACTCTTCTAACACTACAAAACAAAATTCCATTTAACCCTATTATAAGATTTATTCATATCAAGTTTTAAGATCATTGCTCTTTATTTCTAAAAGTTGTTGAATGCATTACTTCATGAACTACTATGATCCCATACAAAATTTATCTCCCTTTCAGATATCCTCCTTGCTCTTTTTAAATAATTTTGTCTAATTATAGTCTTAACTAATCTGCCATCACTTTGGAGATTATCTTATATGCCATATTGCATAGGCTTATGGTCCTAAATTAATCAAACAATTATGCATCTTTTTTTTTTTGGAATTAGAGTAAGATATGTTGCATTTATTTTAGAAGGTATGTATTGTTTTACCCTAGACCATTTCACTATGACCAATAAATAATCCTTTACTATTTCCTAGTTATGCTCATAGAATGTTGCAGAGAGTCCACCTGGACCTTAAAAGTTATCCTTATAAAAAAGAAAAGATTTGAATGAACTTATTATAAAGTAATAGGCTCCATTAGTTTGTTATTATCTTCATCTGTTATAATGGTTTCCTTTTATATTTCAACAAATGATTAATAATGAATATGAACTTTGGAAATATACATAAGTAGAATAACTTATTTTTAGTAAATGACCTTATATAAGATTATTTTTGTATGGAAGCCTATTCTCAAGAATAATAATCACAAAATATATTCTTGAAATAGTTCAATTTATACTTAATATTCCTTGTCTTAAAAATGTATAATGTATGAAGTGTCTTGTGATCTTTAATTCTTCAAAATAGTAAAGTCCCCTCTTTGAATTCTAAGGAACAAGCCTAAGTCAACTTCCATATAATCTAAGTTTCACAATATCATATCAAGCTAAATTCAATAGTCCAAGCTTCACAACATCATATCAACCCAAATTTATTCCATCATGATCAATAATATATATAAATAAGTGGATCAAAATAATGATCAAAAATTTTACTGTATATATTTTAAATTTAACTTATGATACAGGTAGTCATTTTGAAATTTACTTATAACTAGATTCCATAATTCTATCCTCATTCTCCCCTCAAATAAGGGCATTCCTATATATGTTACTATAAAATTTGCCTCATCCATTTTAAGTTATCTACCTATCCCTACTTTTATTCTAGCTCGATTATTTAGGAAGTAAATTTTAGATTTTTCCTTATTAACGTTTTGCCCTGATGCTCTTTCATATTTTTTTAATAAGTTATTGAAAGCTCTAGCCTAATGTTTCCCTACTCTCCCAAAAGAGGTTGTACCATATAAAAATTGTTGATGGGTAATGTTGTTGATGTTATTACTAGACATAATTTTACTTATTATTCCATTTGTGTATTCTTTCTTTAGTTTTCTTCCCAATACCTCTACCATAATATTGAACAAATATTGATAAAATATCTCCCTGTCTAAGATACCTCTTGGTTTTAAATGTTTTTGTTAGCAAACCATTAACTAGAACTCAATATGATATTGTAGAGACATAAGATTTTATCCACTGAATTATTTATTCCCAAATCCAGACTTTTCTAACACTACAAAAAAGTCCCATTTAACCCTATTATAGATTTTATTCATATCAAGTTTTAATATCATTGCTCTTAATTTCTAAAAGTTGTTGAATGCATTAATTCATGAACTAATATGATCCCATCCAAAATTTATCTCCTTTTCATAGATCCTCCTTGCTCTTTTTAAATAATTTTGTCTAATTATGGTCTTAACTAATCTACCATCACTTTGGAGATTATCTTTTATGCCATATTACCTAGGCTTATGGTCCTGAATTAATCAAACAATTATGCATATTTTTTTTGGAATTAGAGTAATATATGTTGTATTTATTTTAGAAGGTATGTATTTTTTTACCCTAGACCATTTCACTATGACCAATAAAGAATCCTTTACTATTTTCTAGTTATGCTCATAGAATGTTGCAGAGAGTCCACTCGGACCTTGGGAGTTATCCTTATAAAAAAGAAAAGAGTTGAATGAACTTATTATAGAGTAATAGGCTCCATTAGTTAGTTATTTGTTTTTATGATTTAAAATTTTCATTCAAAATAGGTTTTGATAGGCTTCCAAAACCTGATTATATCAACAACAAAAGTGTTGAACAAACAAAAGACAAAGTGAGAAGTAAAAAAAGGGGAATGTAGTCCCACAATAAGGAACAAAAAAAAGAGAGGATGGACAAAATATGAGGATACCATGAGAAAAACAATAGATCATGCACAAAGAATACGTTAAGCCTTCTCTTCAGCTTCAACATCTTTATCCTTAGGCTCTTCGTTTATCTCATCCTCACCTTCATACTCAGCATTGTCAGAAGTCATAGATTTCTTGTTTTCATCATTGGCTTCATCCATGGTGTTGTCCTTTCCATCATCCTTGGAGAATTTCTTATTAAAAACATAAGATTCAGGGCATTACAGAGGTCCATAATGTGAGAAATGCAGTTGGAAATCGAGTTCATTCAAGTAAATTACCAAGGTTTTCTTTTTCTACACAAGATTTTCCAGACGTGGTGAGGATATTACGAGTCTCTCATATTTCTCAAGGACCTCGAATTTGATTTTCTTGACTACTTTATTTCTCAAAATTTTGACTACCTCCGCAGCTACTATTTTCTTGATCGACATGGTCGAGGAATAAGAGGGGGAGAGACTAGCCTGGGCTTGGCTAGATTTGGTAGGGGCAGGGTTAGGTTTTCCTTTGGTAGAATGAATGGCAAGGATTGTAATACCTTGAGGGTAGTGGATTAGCTAGTGGCTATAAAGGACTTTGAATAGGCTCTAATGTGATGGTAAGTCATCACTTTTCTTCCTACGAATATTCTCTAATAGCTAATGGAATTAAATATATGTTGGGGTATGTTCACTGAATTGACATCCCTAAAGTGATTGTATAAGGCAAAGTGAAAACTATAAAGTACCTTCTCAATATCATATACCTTAACAAATTCTATTATTGGCTTCATTACACTGTTCCATGGGGTGGGAAGCTATGTTTGTTTCATTCCCATCTTTGCTTTCTTGCAAAGTTCTTTATCCTTGACATCCTTTAGTTCTACCTCCCAATTATGCTTCTCATGTCTAATGGAACTCCCTCTTATTGATTGGCCTATATGTATGAAGTATCTTGTAATCTTTAATTCTTCAAAATAGTAAAGTCCCGTATTTGGATTCTAACAAGGAACAAGCCTAAGTCAGCTTACATATAATATATTTTTCACAATATCATATCAACCTAATGTCAATAGTCCAAGCTTCACAACGTAATATCAACCCAAATTTGTTCCATTATGATCAATAATATGTATAAATAAGTGGATCAAAATATTAATAATTAAAAAGTTTATTGTATATTTAAAAAAAAAATTGGATGAAAAAAACATTATATTAAAATGGCTTAATCATACAAAAAAAGGTGGGTGGAATTAGCACACCCCGAGCACACAACCAACACACTAATTGTGTGCTAAACAGCTAGCAGAGCTACCAAAATAACTTACAGAAGTTCACAAGAAAACCAAACAGAGAACTGCATAAAAAAACAACTAATAGACTATGCATCATTGTTGTGTAGGGGCTGGAGGAACAGGATTCACTGCACAAGGAGCATTACCCCAATGATCAATAAGGTCCCGTAAGTGATGAAGCTCTATATTCACTTTTTCTGCTTGCACTGAAATCTGCAGCCAACAATCATAGAAAACCTGATACTTATCAGCAAGAGAAAAAGTAGAAGAAGGCTCCTGTTGGCTAAAAATCACTCTGTTGCGAGTTTTCCACAAATGAAAAAGAATCCCCACTCTAAAGATATGCCACACAGGAACAAGCTTCTCAGAAAACTCAAGTGGATCCCCTAACAAAATATTCACCCAAGAACAGGGACCTATCATATATGGTCTGAAAAAAGAGAAAATCCACTGCCAAGCCTCTTGAGCTCTCACACAAGACCAAAATAGATGATGCACATCCTCCTCTGCTCCACAAGATCTACAGGAAATATCATTCACACCCAAATATCTAAGCCGCTGACCAATAGGAAGCCCTTGAAACAATAAACTCCAAGCAAAAAAGGCTTGCTTAGGTTCAAGATACTTTGCCCAGAGTGTATTAAATCTGAGACTCCATCTGGACTGAAGAGATACTACATCCCACCTAGAATTAAGCTTCTCAACCATAGGCACAACAGGGGAAAGCCAAGAGTATCCCAAATGAGGTTTATACTTGGTGAGAGAAACATCTTTGGGCCAAGACCAATCAGTCCACCAAGGTTTCTGATAATATCGAAAAACTTTACCCCAAACAGATAAAGGAGTGGAATCAATAACAACCTCATAAGTAGTCTTATCAGCAGAAGATAAACCAAAAAAATTCCTAAAAATTTCCCAAGGTATCCAAGACCTTGAATGAAAATCCATGAAATCAGATAACCGAGCAATACCTCGTTTATAAAATTTTTGAGCATGTATCCACTGGACTTGAGCAAGGGGAGTCCCCTGCAAAGTGATGGCCGAAGACCACCAGACATTAAGCAAAGGTATTGAAGCCCCCAACTTCCCCTTGTGACCTTTCCAAGAAATCCAGGGTTTAATGGCCTCCCAGGCCTTCCAAATGCTTTGCATAACAAAGGACCCAAAAATATTTATTGGAACAGGGGTTGTAAGAATGGTTTGCAAATCAAGCCCTTTCCATACCTTCTTACCAAAAGGAAGCCCCGTGGAGAGGCAGTGACGAATTAAAAGTTTCCAGGCTTCCTCCCCCTGTAAAGCTCTCACAATCCATTTAGCACAGAGGGAAAAGCCTTGTCGCTGACAGTCAAACAATCCCATTCCTCCAAATTTTTTAGGAAGACAACAAATATCCCAAGCCACCCTATGAAATCCCTTCTTACCAACAACATTGGACCACAGAAAATCTCGAAGCAACTTCTCCAATTTGGCATAACAAGTCTTGGAAGGGACCCAACAAGAAGAGTAATACACATGAGTAGAGGCCAATACCTTGGAACAAATCTGAAACTTGCCAGCTAAGGATAATTTTTTGGTACACCAGTACAAAAGCTTCTTCTCAACCTTTTGAACAACATAATCCCACAAACGGGCAGGAGAACCCAAAAAAGCAAAAGGAATACCCAAAAATTTAAAGGGTTCCCTAGGTTGAATCCACTTCCAAGGCTTATCAGCTAACCAGGTAGGCATATCTTTTCCAGACTGTCTATAGCAAGAAGTTTTTCTCCATTGAATATTAGAGCCAGAAGCTAAGCAGAATGTATGAAGATAATCTAAAGCATGAGTAACAAAGATCTCATCTTCTGCAATAGTCAAGAAAGAATCATCTGCAAAATGACCATTAATCAACTGCTTGGGGGAGGAAGGGAGATAAATTCCCTTGATCAATCCTTGAGCAGATCTATGAGCTAGAAGATAACCAAAGGCCTCAGCAGCAAGAATAAACAAAGAAGGCACCAATGGACAACCTTGTCTGATAGAACGAGCTAATTGAATATTCTGAGATTGTCTCTTGTTCAGAGTTAACACAATAGAGGCATCTTTGAATAACATAAGTACAATCCTGATAAAATAAGGGCCAAACCCCAGAGCCTTTAGCATAGAAGTAATAAAGAACCATTCTATTCTATCATAAGCCTTCTCAAAATCAATCTTAAGGAAAAGAACATCCTGACCAGAGGATCTAGCCCATTCCATCCCTTCCCAAACAACAATAACATTATCTAGAATATATCTGTTCTGAACAAAACCAGTCTGCTCAGGCCTGATTATCTCAGGAAGAATAGGTCTGAGTTTAAGAGCTAAAGCCTTGGCAATTATCTTATAACTGACATTAAGCAAGGTGATTGGCCACCAATTAGAAATAAGTTCAGGGTCTCCCCCTTTTGGAATGAACTTAACATTACCTTTGTTGATGAGATTCCCCAATGACCCAGTAAGCATAGCCTCTTTATACACTTGCAGCAAATCAGAACCCACCAAGTCCCAACATTCTTTATAAAATTCACAAGGGAAACCATCTAATCCAGGTGCTTTGTCATTTGCCATCTGAGATAGAGCCTGTTTGAGATCCTCCAGGGTTAAAGGTGCATCACAAAAATCTCGTTGAGTTTGAGTAAGCTTAGTAGGTATGACTTGACAATAGGATTCTAGAGCTTGCACTCTATCATGGGTAAGGCCCTGAGAAGCAAACACTCTTTGATAATGATTAACAAAAGCTCCAAAAATATCATCAAGAGATGTGAACCTTTGACCATCAACTTGTAGAGCAGTGAATTGGGTAGTATGAGCAGGTGGGCGAAGGCGCTTGAAAAATTCTTTAGAGACTTTGTCACCCACCTTTAACCAATGCATCCTGGCCCTTAATTGTGCTCCTTTGGCTTCATACATATCAAATTTTTTAAGCTCATGTCGAAGGGCAGCCATGAAATCTTGAAGATCAGAACAAAAAGGATTAGCCTCAAGCTGCACATAAACTTTTACTAATTTCGACTTCAAAACCAAATTAGCTTTCTTCCTCCTCTTGGCTACTTCCACTCCCAAAGTGCGAAGCAAAGAGGTGGTTCTAAAAATAGCAGCATTCCACCAAGAAACCCAACCAAAGTCACCAGAGGGTCTCGGAAGCAAATTCCAAATTCTACAAATATGAGCCTTCATAGTCGGGTGATGAAGGAAGGAAACATTAAGATAAAACTGGGTCTGAAATTGTCGGGGCTGATGAAGAATGGCTTCCATAGAAAAAATAATAGGAGCATGATCAGACAAAATAGTACCTGGGATAACCAAAATAGGAGGTTGAGAAGGTGAAACCCTAGCAATTTTAAAAGTCTCACTGGAAGAGATCATGGCTCGATCAAGGCGTTTTAACACCCTAGCTTCGCCTGCTTGAAAATTTGACCATGTAAACCATTGAGCTTCAGAAAAGTTAGCAGGAGAAAAATAGATATTAGGATCACTAAGACTCAACTTATTTTTCATAAAATAAAAAGCTTCCCGCTCCCCAGCACACCAGTGGTTAGGAGATAAACTAACTTTATCAGAAGGCTTTTCCACCATATTAAAATCCCCACACATCACCCATGTGGCAAGAGGCAGAGACAAAGCCAACCACCGCCACAAGGCACACCTTTCTGGAGCATTATTCGAAGCATAAACATTAATAACTCCAAATGATTTACCATGTAATTCCAACAAAGTCCAGACTGCTTGATTGGATGGATCCACTCCCCACGTCACAATATTCGAGTGCCACTTTGGGGAAATAAAAGTGACAGCTCCACCTGTCCCACTGGAATGATTCGTTACATGGAAAACACCACAAGGCCACAAAAAATTATAGATACACTGCAGATTAAAATTAGAAACTTTCACTTCTTGTAAACACATCACATCAATATTGCCAAACTTATGAGTGATAGAAGTCATCTCACTGTGGATCATATATTTACGGACTGGATCCGTCAGTCCTCTTACATTCCATGAGAAGAAAATCATTAAGACCTATCAGTATGCGAAAGTTCCAGAACATCCTCAGAGGCTCCCAGCTGAACAAGAGACCCGAAGGAGTTAGAAGCATACTGATCCTGACCATCCTGGTAAACACGAGAAGCCTCCTCCATTTGGCGGTGCTTATCATAATGCAGATTATTTCTCGAAGGGCTACGGGAATGATGAACTTTATAACTAGACTGACCTTCTGATGAAGGTTTTCGGAAGGCATCAGAGACATATTCCTTCGGAGAGGTAGTAGAACTCGGCATGGCCATCACAACTTGAGCAAAATTTGGAGGAACCCAAATGGATTGCACTTCTGGAGGAGCAATAGGAGCTTGTCGAACAGAAACATCCTGAGGCACAGAAGCTGGTGGTGTGACAACAGGGGCAGAGTGTGACAAAAGAGGTTGTGAAGCACTCTCAGGAGCTTGAGACTGTAATGCACTCTGGGAGCGGTTTCACCGATTAACCACCTGCCATTCCTCTTGCCCCCCAGTAACCCTAGCTGCCTGAGCACTAGATGTCGAGGCACCAGGTGCCTGAATAGAAGAATTATTAGGAGCTGGAGGAGGGTTTTGCTGGAATTTACCTGCCATAAGTGGGCAATATTTTATCTTATGGGCAGCTGACTGACAACGAAAGCAGGTATTCGAGAGATTAATATAGGCCACCCTTTGTCTGTGGGTATAATCTCCAACATTAATCTCAATTTCCTCAGGTAAATCCTTGGAAAGGTCAAGCTTGATGCATACCCTCCTAGTGGGTCGGGCTGAGAAGAAACGAGGAGGCTCAAAACAGATAAACTTTCCCAAGGGAGCAACCAGTTTATCTAAAAAATTCCAAAAGGGAATGGGAAGACCAGGGAACTCGACCCAGACAGGAACCTCCAGGGAAGAGACCTTAGCAACAGTGAAATCCCGTGTATAGGGTTGCAAAATAAGCAAGGAATTCCTAACCGTCCAAGGTCCTTTAGCCAACATCTTTTGTGCATGCACAGGGTCATCAAAGCGAAACAAAAAATACCCTTTGGTAAGATTCTGAACATTCGAAACCTTGACACCATAAGGACCCCAAACTTGGTTGACCCAGGTACGAAGCAAAGTATCATTGGGGATTCTACCCAAAAAATACCCCACCAAGTGATGACATTCAAACCATTGACAAGCAGATTGAAATTCATGAGCAGGGATAACAACTTGAAGAAGAGCAACATTACCTCTTGGTACATTTTCAGATTGAGCTCCGACAGCGGCAGGATCAACTGAGCTTGCCGAGTGAGCGGCCGCCATGAGGTAAAGGGCAGAGCCACCGCCCGAGGCGGTGGAAGAAAAATACGTGGCAGTATCTAAGGCCAAATCCTGCGCAAAAACTCCAGAAGGAGGGCGCAGTATTCCTCTAGAATCCCTTGTCTGCAATTTCGTTCACCATCAAAACCCTAGCTCCCTTAATTTCTTGAATCTACTTGATTATTTTTTAAATTTAACGTATGATACATATTATAATTACAAAATGTATCAAGTTAAAATATTTGTGGAAGGATTCTAAATATTACCTCATATTTTTTAAATTTACCATCTACTCTTTTTTTAACAAGGAAACCCTTTTGTACTAGAACATTTATTTTAATCTTTAAAATAGAAACCTAACCACATGCACTCACATGGTATTTATAATTTCTTTTTATAGATGATCCTTCCTCCTTGTATCATTATTTTTTCCTTGGAAAAAAGTTCATAATTTTATATTAAGCAAATATGAAATTATATTATTTAGATGATGTATCGATCTAAAAAGCATACACCTAACTAGTGCATCAATTGAAATCGAGTATTAAAGCATCAAAATATGACAACAATGAATTTAACAAGCAAGTAAGGTTTCTTTTATTAAACTTTACCAAATCATGATTACAAATACGTCCCTCTTAGGGATACTCAATCTTTGATACAATTGATACAATTTTGAAGACCCTCTAAACGAGGGGGTGGTGTAATCCGTAGACTTTTTAGAAGGTATACGAACTGCTTAAGGCCAAATATAGCCTTCTTATCCTATGATTGGAGGTATATGCTACCTTGAATGCCTTGAAAATTATTAGGTCCTGTAAACCCTATGTTCAAGAAACAACATGAAAGGGGTTAATGACAAAGGAGGCCTCTCTTGATGAGGCTTTTGAGACAATTGCATAAATTGATGATAAAGAAAGCAAGAAAGCATGTAAATCTATGAATATATGCAAAAAAATCACCAAATTATTATAAAACATGTAAAGAAAGCATGAAATATAGCAATTAGGAAGGCTAATTAACCATTAAAACTTGAAAAGCATGAAACTTCGAGAAACTAGTCTAAATTGATAATTGCAAGAAAATGGAATCAAATCTACCTCTAATTCCTAAATTAACCGGTCAAATGTTTGCTACAATGTTAATATATGCTAGATTAAGCTAATTGCATAACTAAAAATAGAAATCTACAGCTAAATCAAATGAAATTAAATATCAAACTCTCATCGCGGGTCTGAGACGCAACTGGCACTGTTAGCCACAGTTGAGCCAAAAGTATTATTGCTCTTGTAGTAAAGTCTTGGATCCTCAGTTTCCTCTATGGAATTGATGATCAATGGTCATCTATGTGTCCCAATATAGATTGGTGGTTGAATTTGATAAGATTCATGTTTGATTGGTTTGATTTTGTGATTGATGCTTATTAGTCCTTTGGAAGCCTCATTGAATAATTCATGCTTGTCACTCCACAATTGGCCAACACTTCGACTCTCCTCCAGGGATTATCACTTCACTATCCATTTTGATAGAGCTTCACTGCATTCCAACTCAATATCATTCCAGACTTCTCCCCAATTTGAATGGGGGTATTATAGCATTCCTAATCCCTAATATTGTATTGCTTGGGAATCCAAGATCAAGATCCAGGTTGTTGGATCAATTGGGAGAAAACTCTTGAAGCTTCCCTACCCAAAATTGTTTTAACTTTGTTACCCAGACCATTGTAACCAAATTTGGCTCAACACGAGATTCAAAATAATTTTAGTGCTAGTCGCGGCTCTAAGGTGCAGCTAGCTCTGTTAGTCATGGGTGTCAGCCACGACTAAGGCTGAGTATTCCAACTCTACCCAAATATAGTGGTTAAAACCATTGCTTCACCTTGGAGTTGTCCAATATCCTTCATATGGTCTATTAGCATACCCATATGAGTATTCCCCTACACATGAATTGTTTTAGATGTCTACAGATGCCCCTTTTGGGATGCATTGTGAGAACAAAAAATGTTGAGCAAAAATAGACCTCCTAAAACCATGTTGTAGGTCAAATGATGATCATTGATCTGATCAACATTAGATGCCCAGTCCTACAAAAGGACGTGCATCTTAAAATCATTACTTCCAACTTAGGAAAGGCTTAATTTTCAAAGCATCTACAATCTCCACAATGATTGGGTAGTCGATGCTATAATCATACCGATAGGTGGAGAGCTACTAACTTAACTATCATATTTGATTTTTGCCCTAGCAAAGGGTAAGCTTATGATAGTTGTTGGCAATGATTCGTAAGATGAACACAATTTGACAAGATCGAGTGATCTCTTGTTGAATTTTATTATGATTATTGATATTATGACTACCAACTCAAGCGATGATTCGATTATGATAGGACAATTAATGAAGTGAGGAGTCGCTTGACCAACATGATTGATTTGAACAATTGAAGACTTTTGCACTTTAATATTACTTGGCAAGGCCTAATTTAGCCATGATTTCAAGTATTAATAGGAATTGTACATCTCTATCCTATGGATCAATTCAGCTACAATGGGCTTCTTGGGGAATCAATATGATAGCAATTCCAATTATGCTTGTGTTGAATTACTATGTTCGATGATCTGCTAAAAATATCATAGAAGAATTGAGATAAATCCTTGTTCATGTGGGGAAGTCCGGTTGTTATGGACTTCTTAGGGATTGAAGTGAAGCATATCAATTCAGCAATGACTAATTTACCCCAAATGACCTTATAGTAATTTACTCATCTTGACGGTTTGCATGGATAGTAAGTCGCTGCAACTGCAAAGTGTATAGGGTAAATAACTAGATACGAGGCACATTTGAATTTTTGAATTATGTAATATTTTGTTATTTTTGAAAATTTTGAAGATTTTGCATGATTAGGTGTTTTTTATTTTGCATTTGGAAGCTCCTCATGGTTGAATTTTGAGAGGATTTATTGTTGGATGCTAACCGCGCTTGTCAGCCGCAACCAATTTTGGCAAATTTCTTAACTACAACTCTGACAAACACGACTGAGGGCCAAATTAGAAATATAAAATAAAAATACATAATTGGAAAATAATTATTTTCCAATTCGCTACAACTACCAAGAGAGCTCTAAGAGGTGAGATTAAAAATTTGACTTGAAATGTTGTTGAACCTAACACCCACACCCATGGTTGACCAACTAGAGGCATCCTCTGGTGGTGAATCTGGTGCTACAAAGGTATCATCACAAACCTCACTCATTTTATTACCAACTTAAAATTAACCACATTAATAAATGGGTTAAATGAACCAAATTAAATTATTGGTAAAGAACCTCACCCTAGTTAGGATTAGTCTACATGACTGCATTGGCCCATCGTTGGGATGCATGGACCAACACATTCCATTTTTTGACTAGAGAGATTACGGTTACTTTGGAGGATTTTTACTACATCTTTTGCATCCCTATTGATGGCAAGTCCATCACCTCTTCTCCTACCATGATGAAGGTTGTAGTATTTCGATGGATATTTTATGCTTGGACCGATGAGGCACTCAAGGACATTGACCACAGGGGTGTGCCCATTGAGTTATGGTACAAGGTGCATGTCTTCACAAAGCAACAGACCATCCTCATGTACCTCTGCATACATATCCTACTCCCAGATATGTCTAGAGTGAGGTTCCCTTGGAACCTCTTAGCCAGGATGCAGGACCTTCTAGGTAGTACTACAAAGAAACTATTGATTCTTTCATGGGGTAGCACCCTACTTGCATAGCTCTAAGATGAGCTGTATTAGATCACGCAGCAAGAGTTGTTTGTAATTTGTTGCTTTAGATATGGGTGTGGAAACACATCACCATTGACCATCCTGGAGGACTTCCATGATAGATTGGATACATCATAAAGGCTTCTTAGTGCTATGCTACTTATTGGTCTAGATAGTCCAAGGGTTTTAAGAGTAGATCTCGCATCAAAGACCTCCAATATTACTTAGATCGATTGCACTAAGGCCAAGGTAGGTTCTATGGCGACCCTACATGGATTTTCTTACATGGGGGGATGCAGAACGCTATTTGAAGTAGACAAGATGAGATAGGTGGATCCTCAGGTGTAAGCATGACATATGTGTGTGCTTCCATTTCTTGTGTGTCACTAGGTAGTTTAGGATCTACCAGGACATTCGACCAGTACCCACTATCTACCATCACCTTAATGTGGAGAGAGATTTAACTTGGCCTCGAGTGAATACACTAGGCAATGAGGATGATGACTTCTAATAATCCAAATTGGTATATGTAGGGACCACTACTAATTATGATACTTAGTGTACTATCAGTATATGGCGGGTTGGCAGCCCACTAGGTCGATCTAGGGATGGAACGATAGGAGTAGAGGTAGCTAAGGTAGATATAGAGGGGCAACGAGTTCACCAGTGGATAGAGGGTGGATGGGGTGAGGGTACAACCATATAGGAGGGAACCCAGGATGAGGAGGAGTTGGATGATGAGATCTCGTAGCTCAGAGCCCAGGTGGCTAGCTTGCAGACACAGCTAGGGACCACCCAGATGCAAATTTTGGGGAGGGACACCTCCATTGCCACTCTATAGGTACAACTAAGAGTAGCTCAGGATCAGCTTGTAGAGGGATAGGCTTAGTGGTAGAGATACTAGGAGGAGAGGACTCTTCATCTAGCACAGATTGATAGTGCCACTCTAGCTCTAGAGAAGATGATGCTTGAGTGGGATCTTCTACAGTCTTGGCTAGACTTCAGGACTTAGGAGAGGGATCTAGAGATCGTGTGAGGTGAGACCTCAACTCCATAGGCTTCTCCTATGGCTCCAGTTGTATAGGGACCCATAGGTTTGGACCCAGCTATGGAGATTAGGAGACTATAGGCTTTGGTTCAGACTCATATCAGGTAGTATGCTTCAGATGCAGCCCACATCGCTCTCTTAGAGGGAGAGGTCACACTCCATGGTGGTGAGATTCTAGAGAGATCTAGAGCTCCAGGGACTCAAGGGACTCGGACACGGGAGATAGGGTAGTCCTCAGCTCGGCCTAGCCACATGACTCACAGGTCTGAGAGGTCCACTAGTACCAACTCCAGGAGGACTCATCGAGAGGGTGGAGGTGATGGAGGAGCCTCATAGATAGGGGGTGTAGGCCAGTCATGATTATGCATTGGGCACATTGTATCATTTTTTAGTGTAAGGTCTGAGGACCTACACATTTGTAGCCTACGGGAATTTTGGGCACACCTATGTACTCTTTGAGACACACATATTTATATGATATGACATTGGATTTATGACTCATTACATGTGTACATTTATTTATTTTATGTTTATGAGATGCATATGGATGCAATGCTTATATGTTATGTTTATCTGATGCTATATGATGTGATGTATGGATGACATGCACTAGCTAGATGATGGATGTATGACTAGATATTGTGATCTAGATGTGTAGATGGACTACTATGATGTATGCATATGGATGCACTTTTAGATGTTAAATGCATATTTGATTTGATTTACTTGTATGCATTTAATTTATGATGTTATGATATGATGAATGCAATGTATGTAATGCATTATTTACATGATGTGATCTAATGTAAATGAACCTGTATGCTTTAATCACTTAAAACATAAGGAATGAATGCAATATGAGTTAACAATCTAATGGATGACACCACAAAATGTATAACAATCATGAATGTAATTGATAACTCTTATCATAAGAATTAATCAATTAGACATCCATATGTGAGATGAAATGATGTATTATTTCTCTTCATAAGCTTTTGTAAGTTAAAATATATGCACAACATAGTCAGTGGCCATCTAAATATCATTTTTGATATCCATCCGGTATCTAACCTATGTTATGAACACCCCTTAATAAATAAAATCTTATAAAAAGAAGTTGATGATTGATTGATTGAAATGATTTGTTGCTATTTGGGAATTTTTGAGGTTTTCCATGAGACTCAAACACCCTAGTTGACTTATCAAAAGTTGTATAATGACTATACTAGACTTCTGAAAGATAAAATTTTTGCTATGAAAGACCTAGCTATTCATTACCCCTATGTGTGCAAATGAATATATTAGATGAGACATAAGACTACCTCATTTCCAGGTGGGATTCATTCAGCCCATTGTTGTAATGAGGATCACCACATGCTCACCCGATCCTAGGTTTGGACTTAGTTGGACTAGACCACTAGGCAATACAAGCCACCTAAAGCTAGCTCATTTGTGAATTGCTAGACCTACCCCAATGTCAGGTGGGATTCATTCAGCCCATTGTTGTATTGGGGATCACTCCATGATTTTTGAGTATTGACCATTCTAGGGATTCAAGCTCACCCCCTTATTTTCTTCAATTTATTGGGATACTTGCTCATATATAGTGATAAAAATCACTATTTATTTTGTATATATTTTTATATTTTTTTTTGAGCAAGGGATTTGATTTGATTTTGGGATTTTGCTCCTTTTTGTAAGCAAGGGATTTCTTCGGGTAGGGGGGAACTTGTCCTTTTTCCAATGACCACTACTCTAGACCATTGCACCTCACAAATGAGCAAGTAACAAAACCTTTCGCTTAAGGTGACCCAGACCACTTTGTAGTGTTCATCCTTCCTTACCCTAATTAGGATTGTTAATGTGTTTGATTAGTGATGGGATTCTGATATGCTAAGTGCTATCAAAACTAGACCTCATCTACAAAAGCAAAGCAAGATTTCTACTAAATTTGAGAAGACCACTAGGTATGGTTGAATGACCAAAAAACCCTAGTATATTCTTCATAGCAATAGGAGGGGTTGTGTTGAGAAACACAATTACTCACAAGGGTGATGGATGATGATGATGCATAGATGCATGATTGAAATACAAACGTGGTGTCATTTGTAAGATTGCAAACACAACCTATCCTAATGCAAAGTGTGATGGATGGAAATGCCTAAATGCAATGCAATTAAATGAATGCATGTGCAAAATGAAAATGCATGATGCAAATATTTTTGAAGTTTTGAATATTTTGCAATATTTTTAGCTTTTATTGCTTTTTTATTTTTATGGATTTTGAAATTTTCCATATTTTTGAATTTTTGAATTATTATGTATGGAATACCTTAAGATGAAGGATGTTGAGAGGTTCAAGCTCTTCAACCCCTTCAAGCGATGTCAGGTGATATGTTCTAGGTCCAATCTACTCTGAGATGATATATGGACCTAACCAGTTAGCCATAAATTTATCTCACAAGTGTGGTGGCAGGTTTGAGTTATGTTGGTTCTCTTTCAGCACAAGATCACCAACTTTAAAGTCTCTCAGATGGAATTTATTATTGTAAGCTCATTTTAAGTACTCTTGATAAATGTGGAGATGCTCAAGGGCATTCATGCAATATTCATCAAGAAGCATCAATTGATCAAGGTGAGCTTGTTACATAGTGTCATCATCGATGAACTCTTTCAATGTGACACGCAACATTGGAATTTCCAACTCTAAGGGCATAATGGCCTCAATGCCATATACTAGTGAAAATGGGGTTGCCCTAGTGGGCATCCGTATGCTAGTCCTGTAAGCCCATAATGCAAGGGGTAGCTGGATGTGCCAATATTTATGGTTTTCTTGTACCATATTTTTCAATATGGCTACCACTATCTTGTTTGAAGCCTCAGCTTACCCGTTTGCCTATGGATAGTATGGAGTCACAAAACTATGTTGTATATTGTACTTGGATGTCAAAGCCCTCACAGTTTTGTTCTTGAATGATGTTCCATTATCCAAGATTATTTTGGATGGTATCCCAAAATGACTAATGATATTGTGAAGTATAAACTCCGTAATACATGCTCCAGTTGTCATTGTTAAAGGGATTGCTTCCACCCACTTTGTAAAATACTCAGTAGCTATTATAATAAATGTATGTCGACCCGATGATAGGGGAGAGATCTTACCGATTAGATCTAAACCCCATTGAGCAAATGGCCAAGCCACTTGGATGGGTTGTAAGGCCTGTGATGGCAAGTGCATAAGATTAGCATGATGCTGACATTTAATACATTTCTTGACATACACGATGCAATCCTTCTCCATAGTGGGCCAATAATAACCCATTCAAAGGATGCGCTTGACAATGGCCATGCCACTAAAATGACCACCGCATGTACCATCATGAGCTTATGAAATTGCCCAAGTTGATTCTTGGGGCTCAAGACAATGAAGGAGAATTCCATCATAGCTTCGATGGTACAAGATATCTCCTAGCAAGACATACTTTATCACTTTCTATCTGAATGTGCACTTCGTAGCACACGATAATCCCTGAGGGATTAAACCAAGCTTAAGGAAGTCATGTAATTGTGACATCCAATCCTGATAAGCTTCTGCCTTGACTGATAAGATGACTTGTTCCCCTAGTGTTTCATTGTGCATGAATGCAGACTAGGATACAACCTTGTGGTGAATGGTGGTGCCATTCCCCGTAGGACCCTATGAGATCAAAGACCCCTAGGGTGCCTTCTTGAGAAAGTCTCTGGCTTTATAGAACCACTCATGGTTTGGTTCTATATGAATCATGTTGACTAATTCCTTGTTATCGAAAGCCTCATGTTGCATCATGGCATGTGATAGCATCTTTACATGAATGGTAGTAAAATCGGTAGATGGATTCTAAGGGATTAAAGATCCCAAAGATGCCATAGTGTCTACGAATCTATTCGATATACGAGGGATTGCCTCGATGTCATACCACTCTAGCTAGGCTAGATAAGTGTCAGCAAGATCCTTATAAGCTTTCAGGATAGGACACCTACATTGAAAAAGTCCCTTCACTTGATTGACTATGAGAAGGGAATCACCAAAGATGTTTAACCTTTTAATCTTCATGGTGATAGTTGTTTGGAGGCCCAAGATTAGGGCTTCATATTCAACATTGTTATTGGTACAAGGAAAGTCTAGCTTAAATGACAAGGGCATTGGAGCACCTTGTGGCATGAAGAAGATAATTCCTGCACCACCCCCTTGCTCACACTTCGAACCATCGAAGAACAAAGTCATGTCAACTTTGTTATCTGGTTCTTCGAGTTTGGGAGATTTTGATAACGCAAAGATTGCATCATCGAGAAGCTCTATGGTGAGAGGCCTACTATTCTGAAGAGGTGCCTCTACCAGCTGATCAGCTATGACTTATCCCTTGATGGAATTTTGGCTAATGAATTCCAAATCAAATTCTATCAATAGCATGATCCACTTTGCAATACGTGTATTATGATATGTCTTGCTCATCATATACTACAAAGGATTTTGTTTGGATATCACATACATCGTATGACTTAGCATGTAATGATGCAACTTCTTCATTGCAAACACCACTGCTAAACACAACTTCTCCATGTATGCATACCCCAGCTCATAACTCACCAAGGTGCGACTGATGTAATATATCACTTGCTCTTTATCTTGCACATTCTTTTGGGCTAACATAGTTCCCAATGCAAATTCAGTAGCTGATATATATAGCAAGAAAGGCACATCTGGTCTTGGTGGAGCTAGCACTGGTGGCATTGCTAGGTATTGCTTAATTTTAGTGAAGGCCGCTTGATAGTCCTCATCCCAATTGAATGGGACCCCCTTGTGTAGCATCCGATTCATGGGTCAACATTTATTCGATAATTGTGCGATAAATCACTTTATGGATGCTACTTTGCCCTGTAGGCTTCTTAGCTCTTTGATATTTATGGGAGGATGCATTTCTAATATGACCTTGACCTTCACTGGGTCAACTTTGATCCCTCATTTTGAAATGATGAATCCCAAGAGCTTTCTTGAAGTTATGCCAAATACGCACTTCTTGGGATTCAACCTAACATTATGCTCTATCAGGTGATCGAAGACCTTCCTCAGGACCTCTGCATGCTCTGAATATAACAATGACTTTGCCAATAAGTCATCGATATAATATTCTAAGATTTTGTGCATGTAGTCATGGAAAATGTATGTCATGGCTCATTGATATGTGGCACCAACATTTTTAAGGCTGAATGGCATAACTTTATAATAGAATGTTCCCCATGGCATTGTGAACGTGGTTTTGTGTTGGTCTTCGACTTTAATCCGAATTTGATTGTAACCAGAAAAACCATCCATAAGGGAGAGCATCTCATGACTTGTAGTTGCATCTACAAGAGCATCTATGTTGGGCAATGGGAATGAATCCTTTGGTGTTGCCTTGTTGAGGTCTCTAAAATCCATATAGATACGGATCCTTCCATCAGGTTTTCCTATAGGTACCATGTTTGATACCCATTCTGGATAGTCGATGGAGATAATGAACTCTACATCCAACAACTTCTACAACTCATATTTAACCATTAAAGCGACTATTGGATGCATCTTCCTAAGCTTCTACTTGATAGGCCTTTTAGAGGGATCTAGCGAAAGGTTATGAGTAACCATTTTTGGATCTAGTCTTAACATATCCTTGTATGTCCAAGAAAAGAGATCAGGTCTCTCTTTCAGTAGAGGGATGAGGTTGGCATGCTCATCAGGAGATAGACTCTCTCTAAATTTAACCTTCTTAGGATTAGTGGGATCATCACTGATATCCACATCAAAGGTTTCCTCTACTGATATATGTGATCCCTCCTCAAGTTGGTGAGGCGTAGGAATCAAGTGGATGTCATCAACTGGGTTTAAAGGTCCTACATCAAAATTTCCCTCAGTATGATAAACATCATGTGCACATCCTGGTGCAAAATGGAAAGGTTGCAACATTTCTTCATTAGGGAAGAAATATTCAGGCTCTAGTGGTGAATCAATGTGATCCCAATCAATAGCATCTACATTAAGATACAATGGTTTGGAAGGATCATCTGGATTATGAAGTGGAGTGGTCAAATCAATGGAGATCATATTGATGGAATGGATTAGATCTCTAGGACCATGTGTGTGCAATTCTACCTTATCTATGCTATTCACATACCCAAGATGTGGCTCTAGGGGTATGGGGATCTCTGGATCTGGTCTATGAATAGACTAGAAAGTGGGATCACTTGGCTCAAGGAGTTGCATGTATGTCGATGGATCAGGGAAGACTATATGATAAATCATATCCAAATTGGGTGGTCTCCCTCTGAGGTGCAAGCCAGGATAGACTCTCCGATACATCTCATCGATGTCAACCAGCTCATGATGATGGTGTAAATAGTGAGGCCTAAGATAGGCTCTCTCGATCTCATCCTCATCATCACTATCGTATATGAGTCCTTCACCCCTACCAACTGGAATCAGGTGATTAGCAAGATGAGGCCCAAGGTAGGCCCACTCTTCATAGCCACTATCATCAATGAGGGCTCCCTCATTCTCACCCACTATCTCCATGGGTAATAGATGATGTAAATGTAGAGGACCTAAGTAAGCCAACTCAGTTTCATCCTCATATTATTCATTTCTTGAGGATTGCTCATTATCATCTATTCCAAAATCACAATCTGGTCCATCACTTTCGATAATGGACTCTACTTGCACTTCCTCAGAAGCAACTTTTGATTTAGTATCTATTGCTATACCTAGATTTTGGATCTACATACCAGTGTCATCGGTAGCTTCATGGCTTTCAATGTCCAAGTCAGCTCTTGGAATATCTCTTGGATTGACCTCTACCATGATGTTATTATGATAGATCTCAGGTGGCTCAATAGAGATGTAGGTTACCAACCTATTACCCCTTTGTATGTGAGAAGGGTTAGGGTGATAAGGATTCCAATCCACATCATCCCCCAAACTAAGGTTTAGATGATCGAGAGATGCTGCTAAGAGCTCATCCTATCCTCTTATATGGTAGCCTAACCCAAACCTATCAGTTGGTAGTTGATACTATGGTTCATAAGGAGTTCGATACCCTTGCTCGAATAAGCCTAAACTGTAACCATGCCAATGGTAACATTTAAAGTAGTACAAGGTGAATTTAGGGTTAGACAAATAATGAACATTCACCATGAATGGTTCATCATCATCCTCATCTATGGGCATGTGATTTGCAAGTTGGTCAAGCCCTCCATAAATAAAGTTTGTTTGGTTGGGTGGCACCCCTAGTGGTACCACCATCCCCATGGGAAAGTGATGGGCTTGAGGTTAGCCCATGTCCTATGTAGTTTCGATAAATGGTATGAATGTCATGTTCTGCATTATATATTCTACTAATCCAAGATTAACCAAATGTATGGTCACCTGCGGTGCAGATGACCCTATTGAAGAAGTAGGTGAGGTAGGTTGAGGTGCCTCCTCGACTTGATTTTGAGCATCCCCTTCATCCATGGGACTAGGAACCTCGATAGTTGCTACCTTGGGTGCTTGCTTTGGCTCTTTTTCACCCATAACTACCTTAAGCTTCTTGTCATTCCTAAGCATCTTGGATGTCATAGGCTTTGTTGAAGTTGTTGTTGTGTGCTCTGATAGTTGTGGTGTTGTCGTGGAAGGTCCTGCACACACTCCTTTTAATTTACCTTCTAGATGTTTGATAGGTGATGTCAGTCATATATCTAGATGCATTGAGGGGAGAATGAAATCTCTAGGTAAATCTACTAAGTTCACATATTTGAATGGCTCCTCATCGGAAGGAACCATGTGAACTTGTCCCTCATGTATATATTTAATACATTGATGTAAAATCGAGGGAACGCAATGCATTTCTCTAATCCAAGGCCTCCCTAGGAGGATGTTATATTGCATGGCACCTTCTATCACATGACACATCATAGGGATGGTCTTCAGTCCAACCTAAATCGAAAGAACTATAGTACCTACCATTGAGCATAGTGCATCGTTAAATGCTCTCAAGGTGAAGGTAGAAGGTACAATGTGTGACTTTGGCAACTTCAGATGTGTCAATGCCTTGGTAGTAATAATGTTGATTGATGACCCTATGTCAATAAAAACCCATTTGAATGGTGTGTGATTAACACACGTAATTATATGTAGCGGTGGGTCCACTATAGTAGTGGAGACCATCTTAATCTCGTGATCATTAAATTGAATCACCGGTTCACTGCACTACTGCACATGTCCCACGAAGTTTGTAAATGCTTCAGGGTCCTAGGACTAAACTTCGATAGACCTTAGGATGTCCATGAGCATCTCCCTATGCTTAGGAGACTACTGAATTAGTTCATAGATCGACAACTTCGCTGGAGTTGTCTACAGGCTTTGAACTAGCCTACTCTTGATGGTCACCACCGATCTAGTTGGTGGGCCTGGAACATTTTGCGCTGGCCTTTGAGGGGGTACAACTTGAACTCTAATTGGAGCTAGAGGTGGATTTGGTCACTCATACCTCCCTTGTCTTATGACAATATTGACCATATCGATGAATCCTTGAGTTGGTGGTTCCACCCACACTTGATTCACATGACCAACATTGTTCCTCGATGGCTCATGATTTGGTAAGGGGTTCTTGAAGATCCCCATATTTTGGTTGTTCGAAGCCTGAGGGTTATCCACAATTAGCTCACCTTTTTTTATCATGTTTTGCACTACATGTTTGAAACTATAACATCCTTCGATGTCATGTCCCTTCATCTTATGGAAAGTGCAATATAGATCATCCCTATACCCTTTTGGTTTGGGTTGATTAGGGTCTATTAACTTGATCTCCGATAATTTGAGGGCCTTGGCCTCGCACAGTTGATGGAATATCGATGTCATCGACTCTAACAAAGGTGTGAACTAGTGAGGTGGGCGTTGTTCTTTATTCTTACCCTTCTTGTTATTATTGCATTGATCGTATCACGCAGGAGGAGGTTGGGCTTGATAATTCTGTTGTTACCCCTTATCCCCTTTCTAGAGGTTTAACACCACTTGGTTCACATGGGCTAGCTTGGCCTATTGATTTTGATGTTGGGTGTTCTTCTTGTTCCATTCCTTCTTGTTCTGGAGCTTCAAGTTACCCTCCTGTAACTTGATGTCCTCTATTACCTTGGCTTGCACCAAGGCCTCCTCAAATGTTTGATACTGTTGCAATTACAATAGTAATGAGATGTGCTTCACACAACTCTTTGTAAACATCCAAGTTAGTTCTATGGTCAAAATGGAAAATGGTAACTTTACCATTAACTTTCTCCATATTTTCCCATAATCCATGATCGGCTCATCATCATGTTGCATTAAAGCAGCTAGATCGGATAGGTTTACCTTCTTCTTGATGTCGAAGGAGAAGCATTCAAGAAATGCATTAGCCAACTATTCAAAGTTGGTTATGTTGTGCCTCTTAAGTTGATTGAACCACTCTCAGGCAGGGCCTGAAAGGGTTGTGATGAAGGTTCTCAGCAATAGAGCATCATTGCTTTCTATCTGAAAGCACATATCCATAAATCTCGTAACATGTTCCTGAGCATCCTCCTCTCCTTGAAATTTCTCTAGCTTTGGCATCTCGAAGTGATCAGGATACATTGGAATGGGCACTGAAGGGCATAAAGGCTCATTGTGAATTTTGTTCAAGGTTGGATTTTGATAAGCCATCCCTTGTTTCTCTATTGCTCGAACCTTGTCTTCCAAGGCCTGATAGGCCTTCAAAGATAGAATTTCCTCTTCTCTGAGAGGTCTTTGAGGAGCCTTTGGAGGTAAATTCTTCTTCGATCGAGGTGGAGGACTAGGCTCATCCTCCACGTCCACTAAGGAGATCTCAGGATATTCCTATTCTTGTTCATCTCCTACTACTTCTTCATACTGCATACACCCATGATGTTCTAGCACTTGGTATTGCATCATGTTTTGGGCTGTGTGGTGAGTATGAGTTTCAATGTGCTCAGGGTACAAATCAGGCTATGAAGTAGCTCATCTATGAGTGCACTCCCTGTATTCACTATGAGGAGGTAAATTGGTATGAGCCAATCGATCCTCTCTCTCAGCACACTCCTTTTGATCAAGGATGCATTGCTCATGCATGCATTGCTCAAAAATATGTTACCTTAGCAACCTCTATCTTTGAGTATCCTCATTTTTGAGGTTCTCACGCTCTGCATGGACATCTTCCAATTGATCTTGGAAGATCTATTACCATTGTTCTAACACTAATTTTTATGATCGATCTATAAGATCGGTCGTATGTGGTCTCTGGTGGATTCATTCTATCTGAGTAGCTTTATTGGTATGACCTCCAATAGACTTGTTTTCCATGCTCTTGCCTTTTTCTGTGTAGATGACATTTATATTCTGGTGTTGTCTGTGCTCTATGCCCATGTGGGTCGATGGGGCAAGTATACTATGAGAATGCTTAGAGCATTCTCCTGGTTCTCTGATGGTCCTACGTGTGCTCTCACTATGAGAACTCATAGAATGAGAGTGTACAATCAAGGGTTTATACCCTAGCTACCCTAGGACTCTATCAAGACCATCCAATTGTCTAGTGCACCATGGCTCATGTGGTGGCATACCATTGACTCCAACCTTAGACATATCAAATGTGAACTTACCAAGTTCATTGTTGTTTGGAGTCTATGTGGGCCTATGCTTTGAAGTAACCCTCTCTTCCTACCCCTGAATGGGTGGATTTTCTACTTGTCTATTTTGAACTGGTAGGGGCCTTGAGCCACCCTTAGCTCGAGTATGGATGGGAACCAACTTGGTTATAGTTCCTTCCTCCATGATGTACTCTTTAGTGGATCTAGTGGATCCATGAGGTGTACGATCATGATATATGCTCCCATGCTCGAAGGCCCCATGTTGGGATCTTCCATACTCATATTTATCTCATGAGGTATGTACATTGCCTCCTCTAGGTGGGGTATTCTGATGAGAACCCCCATACATAGAGTTATCCCCTCTAATGCTCATCGAACATCATTTGGGAGGATCTTGTGATTGAGGGTTTGATGCATTGTGTTGTGCATTGGGTGGAGCTTCGACTTTGACCTCGGTTCTACGTTGAGATCGGCCTCTTCGTGTTCTAACCATGATGTGTATTATCTCGTATGTATATTTTAAAGCAAAAAAAAACAAGAATGATTATCTCTTTTAAATTTTATTTGTGAGCCCTAACTTGTTTGATGTGTTTGAAATTTTTTGAAAACTTAAACTACTCTCATCATGTTTGAAATTGTTGATGTAATGCTCAAATAGTTTAAGGGTTTTCACCTGTATGCTCGTAGCTCGACAACTAGCAATGAAAGTCATGGTCACGTAAACCCCCTAAAATGTGGAGATGAAATCCACACCTAAGCAGGGAGCATAGGTCCTATCGATCCTCACCCAGCATCCCATGCATAATGATACACCCCTCCAAAGAGGAATACATGCTATTTTGCATGGTTAGGATAGATCTTGGAGTCGGTATTGGCCAATAGAACAAGGTTTGAGGGAGTTGGGCCAATGGATGGAAATCACTGCCACCATCATTGAACCCTACTAGTGGTTGGATATGACTTCCAACTCACTAGTATTTAAGTGTTGCGTGGTGTGTGTGTGTGTTCATTTTATACTTTGCGTGAAAGGGAAAATGCAACACCAAGCATACAATGCTCTTTCCTATATGCCTAATGATAAAAGCATTTTAATATTTAGAAAGATGCATCTAATTATTGAAATGAATTTCAGAGAATGTAGTTAAATGATACAATTAGGCCTCTGATTGGGCCACAACAGGTAATCTCTACAAACAGACTCTGACTGTTAGCCATGGGACAGAACCATAGGTAATAGTGTTGGCTATGGGATAGAGCTATAGGCCAAGAAATTAGCCATGTTTGATAGGCATAGCTAATAGATCTAGTCATGGCTGTCAGGCATGACTAATAGACAACATGAAATTTTCATTGAAGTTCATTTACCCTTACTATTTTTCTAGGTTTTCTGATTACCTAATGTAGTAAAAGTAGCAAAAATGAAAAATATAGAGGATCAAAATTACCTGGATTCCTCATCTGATGGAGAGATAGTTCACATCCTGCCTTCTTTTTTGATCTACTTCTAGCCATAGCTGTCAAGCATGGTTGAGACTGTGCACCATGGCTGTCAAGTGCAGATGACACCTACAACAAGAAACATTCAAAAATCCATCAGTTCTCACAAATTTTGTGGGGTTCCCATCATGATCACCATCTGTATCAATCTAAAAAGCATACACCTAACTAGTGCATCAATTGAAATCGAGTATTAAAGCAATAAAGAATATGGACAACAATGAATTTAACAAGAAAGTAAGGTTTCTTTTATTAAAACTTTTCCAAATCCCGATTACAAATACGTCCCTCTTAGGGATACTCAATCTTTGATACAATTGATACAATTTTGAAGACCCTCTAAATGAGGGGGTGGTGTAATCCATAGACTTTTTAGAAGGTACATGAACTGCTTAAGGCCAAAGATAGCCTTCTTCTCCTTTGGTTGGAGGTATATGCTACCTTGAATACCTTGAAAATGATTAGGTCCTATAAACCCTACATTCAAGAAACAACATGAAAGGGGTTAATAACAAAGGAGACCTCTCTTGATGAGGCTTTTGAGACAATTGCATAAATTGATGATAAAGAAAGCAAGAAAGCATGTAAATCTATGAAGATATGCAAGAAATCATCAAATTACTATAAAGCATGTAAAGAAAGCATGAAATCTAACTATTATGCATCCTAATTAGCCATTAGAACTTGAAAAGCATGAAACTTAATGAAACTAGTCTAAATTGATAATTGCAAGGAAATGGAAGCAAATCTACCTCTAAATCCTAAATTAATCGATCAAATGTCTGCTACAATGTTAATCTATGCTATATTAAGCTAATTGCATAACTGGAAATGGAAATCTATTACTAAAACAAAGGAAATTAAAGATCAAACCCTCATCGTGGGTCTGAGGTGCAACTAGCACTATTAGCCATGGCTAAGCTAAAAGTATTCTTGCTCTTGTAATCAGGGCTTGGATATTCAGTTTCCTCCATGGAATTGATGATCAAGGGTCACCTCTGTGTCCCAAGATGGATTGGTGGTTGAATTTGATAAGATTCATATTCGATTGGCTTGATTTTATGATTGATGCTTCTTAGTCCTTTGGAAGCTTCATTGATGGATTCATGCTTGTCACTCCACAATTGGGCAGCATTTTGACTCTCCTCAAGGGGTTGTCACTTCACTATCCATTTTGGTAGAGCTTCATTGCATTCCAACTCAATATCATTCCAGACTTCTCCCCAATTTGAAGGGGGGTCTTATAGCATTCCTAATCCCTAATATTGGCTTGCTTGGGAAGCCAAGATCAAGATCCAGGAGGTTGGATCAGTTGGGAGGAAAACTCTCGAAGCTTCCCCACCCAAAACCATTTGAACTTCATTGCCCAGACCGTTGCAACCAAATTTGGCTCGGCCCAGGATTCAAAATAGTTTCAGTGCTAGCCGTGGCTCTGAGGTGTAGCTAGCTCTATTAGCCATGGGTGTCAACCATGGCTAAGGCTGAGTATGCCAACTCTACCCAAATTGAGTGGTTAAAACCACTACTTCACCTTGGAGTTGTCCAAGATCCTTCATATGGTCTGTTAGCATACCCATATGAGTAGTCCCCTACACATGACGTATTTTAGGTGTCTACATATGACTTTTTAGCATTTCTTCAAAACTTCAATAGTGACCTAAAATTAGGTCACGTATACATCATAGCTATATATTTCCACCAAATCAAGTTCTATACTTAGGCACCTTACCATATTCTTAGTTGATATCCTTTAAAACACTGGTTTTTTGTATTTTTAGAAAACTTCTTTAATTGTCCTTGTTAAGAAATACACAAACATGTCAGACTAGAAACTAATATTTCATCATTTACATCATAGTTATTTAATAAAAAGTATAAAATTTTGATTCACATGTTTTGGCTAGAATATAGTAATCCCCCCAAGTAGAAATATTATCTAGCTACTATGAATAGCACTCTCTAAATTCCTATACTAAGCATGTGCCTGATTCAATCAATAGCCCCTCCATTGAGAGTTCATTTGCTTTCCTATGTAGTTCTTGATAAATATGAATGAATGTAAAATCTTAACTTCATTCAACTTCTTTTATTTGAGATAATATGGGTTGTAGAACCATAGTTTCTACTGTGAAAGTACCAAGAATCCAATTTCTCACCACCTGTGAGTCTTTGTAAATTTAGATGTTTTGAATTCCTTTTGATTTTTCCAACTGAACCAACAATTTAAGTGTTATTATTTGAGCACAATTATTGGAACCCTATCCCAGTCTAACCTTGTATTTGAAGTAGTAAGAGTCAGTAATATATAGTAATCCTCTCACCTCAAAAAATTTAGGGACCCCATAACTAGCCCCATAAAAAAATCCTAGGCTCCTAATTTATCAATTTTCTAAGGAATAATTTACCTAATTATCTTTGTTGTTGGTGAAACCTTATAGTTACTAAAACTTCTTATAATTTGGTATGAGGTCTACTATGTAGGCTTATCGTAATCCTAAAGTATTTTTGTGTTCCTTGATATCTATACTCCCCTTGACACAAACAATAGGAGAAAGATATGAAACCTTTATATGACCTATTTTCAATCCAAGTTTTCAAACACACTTCTAGGGTATCTTCCTACCATCCTATAGGAAGTTTTAACTATGTACTAACCTCCCTCCAAACCTATTTAGTAAAAGATAAATCTACCAACAAAGGATAAATTATTCCATTGTTTGACTTACATAAATGGTACCTTCCTAAACCATTATAACTCCTTTTCTATAATACCTCCTATGTAATAACCTTATTTATCATTGCAAGCCATACAATATTATCTTCAATGGGGCTTTCTACTTTCATAGTTACTTCCACTACCATGTTGAGTCAACATTCCTATCTCAATATAGTCTTTTACCCCAAATTTAGAGTGTACTCCCCTATAGCTTCATTCTTTGTCCAAACCAATTGATCATATTCCTCTCACAACTTGATATGTCTATATTTAAGGAACCTTGTATTCAGTGGTTTATCCTAGAAACCTAGTAGATGCAATGACTGGTTATCCATGCAATCCAGTAGGATGGATAGATTACCATAAGGACACTTACATAATCAAAAATACCTTTATCTGTTAAGGGAAAAGAATAGACATAATCATCTTATTTTCATAATAAAAAACCCCTTTATATGTTAGGGAAATAATAGATACATTCATCACATATTACAAATTGCAAAAATTCCTTCATCTGTTGGGAAAAAAATAGATAACATTTACATTTAACATCATCTATCCATTTATCATTATACATCATTCATAAGTGAACCTTGTATTTAGTGGTTTATCCTAGAAACCTAGCGGTTGCAAAAACGATTTATCCATGCAATCCGATAGGATGGATTGATTACCATAAGGAAAAAAACATCATCAAAAAAATTCCCTTTATCTATTAAGGACAAAGAACAGACACAATCATTTTTAGTTTACATCATCAAAAACCTCTCTATCTGTTAAGGTTAAATAACAGACACAACCAATTTTATTTTCATCATCGAAAACCCCTTTATCTGTTAGGGCAAAAATAGATACATTCATCACATTTACACATTTCAAAAAACCCTTCATTTGTTAGGGAAAAAATAGATACACTCATCACATCTTCCAAATTACAAACTCCCTTCATCTGTTGGGGCAAAAACAGATCACATTTACATTCAACATCATCCATTCACAGGTGAACTCTACATTGAGTGAAATATCCGTATTTATTTATCCAACATTCTTCCATCACCATATTTCATCAATCATAAAAAATTTCAAACTTCAAGTAGCATGCAAGTGAACCTCGTATCTAGTGGGTTATTCTACAAACTCAACAATTGCAATGATGGGAATCCATGCAATTAGGTAATATGAATAGCCTACAATAAGGACACTTGACCATGATCATCATCAATTATCTTATTGTCAAAGATCACAATCACATTTGGTACTTCACATTTTATAGTGAAACCTTGCCAAGAACAAATTGCTCAAAAGTAGTCATTGATGTCCTTTTCCATGGGGCAAGAAAACATGGATAATTAATATCACAATCACTCATTCATTTAACCATATTCACCAAACAAGGCAAGCCCAATAGGTTTATTGGTTTCATGTGGGAATTATCGAGACAGTCACTACTCAGCCCCTTATGTTGCCTATGGCATCATGCATCTTTCATACCTTGCATACTCAATGATGCCTATAGGGCATTTTATTCAACAACATCGAATCACCCCAAAATTTGGGGTAACCATATTTGATTTTGATATTCCCACAGTAAGATACATCTTACATGATCATGACATCTACACTTGAAAAAGACCCCTTTTCCATAATTGGGGTAAAAATGGTATCGCATTTGACATCATCATTTATCCACAAGAATCACGGTACTTCACACCAACCACTTTTTCACCGTTGGTACAAAACGGTCTCACATTTTACATCATTCATTTTACATCATTCATGCATCACCACATCTTTCATCACTTGCAAAAATTCATTTTCAATTGTCTCGTGAGAATTTTCTCATTCACCAATTGAGGGGGTAAGCTACGCAAAAATCTAAAATTCTTCAACCTTTTGCCTTCAATACTAGTGCTCAAATCCAATAAGAGAAGTTGCTTCTATGCCCGCAACCCAGGCAGGTGTCTTGTATTTTTGCACCATATTATGTTTTACACAACATGGTACAAAAAGGGGCATCTATAGACACCAAATTACAACCATTAATCCTCCATCCTAACCATCCCACCATCCACTTGTCCACCATACACCTTTCCCACCATCCATTTAGCCACTTTTAGTCCTTCCTACCTTCAAAAGGCCCACTTTAGCCCTTTCCCACCATTTCCTGACCCAATTGGGATTATTTTAATATAATTTTATATTATATTATATTATAATATATTTATTATAATATATGTATTTATAAACCCAATTTACCTCAGCCATCCGATCCAATCTAATCTCCACCGTCCATATTCATTAATCCATGCCATATCTAAAGTGTAATCTCAGCATTAGGATCTGATTTAATCTTAACCACATGATTAAAAGTGTAAGGCTAAAACCCTAAGAAAACCCTAGGTTGGATTATAATTAAGGTCATTTGTAAATGCTCAAACCCTGGAATACCTTGGAAGATATTCACACATAGAGAAATCAGTGAAGAAGCCCCTGTGAAGCATGAGGTTATAGAGCCCTGAAGATCCAAAACCCTAGCTTGCCATAGGACTTCTCCATTCTAGCCACCTCCACATCCATCCTCAGCCATTTCCTATTGCCACCATTATTCCCTATTCGCCATATCCCTCACATATCCACGATCTACTTTTGCATATTTTACCCCCACCCATAGGCGCTCTCTAGAGATTTCCAAGCTCACTGTAGAGCCTACTAGGTGCACACCATAGCCTATCATATTATGCAAGCTCATCCTAGAGCCTGTCATATTCTATAGGCTCACCCTAGAGCTTGCCGAGCTCACCCCAAAGCTTGCAAAGTGCCTGTCAGAGCCTGGCATCATCATTAATGCCCCACTGACTTGTTGTGTCACATATACTACTATAGTCAAGACATCACACCGATAGATCTACAATGAAGCATCATCATTGTAAGTAAGGTAAATCATCTTAGTTATTATTTTATTGCGTGATCCATAGATTTTCATATGCAATTTAATTTATTGATAGCTAGGGTTTACTGATATTTGAGGGTCTCACATTGTGGAGCCCTCACAGGTATTATTAATCTCTCTTTATGTTTGTGTATATGTAGATCTGCAGGCTCTATTTATTTTTGGACAACTGCTGAAGCTGGAGTGGTTTGGAATCAGATATCTGAAACCCACTCATTTTTTTGGGAGCGAAGCACGTTGAAGACACTCTTTTCATTGTAGCTAGGGTTTTGGAGAACCCTAGCAATCTGTATTCATTGTATCACAATATTTTTGTCAAGGCAGAATTAATTGTACAAAGGAGTTTTTTAGCTCCCCCCATATTATTTAATAAAAATATTTCTTGTGCAATTACATTTGTCTTATTGGATATGTTAATTTTCTGTTGTTATCTAATGTTGTGCTTTTAGCTCTACATGTTGATCTAAGTAATGTGTCTTTAATGTGGTTTTTTGAAGCTTTTTGCTGTAGTGCAATATTTTTAGCTTATCCATCCACTGTTGTTCACATTTTCTAACCCTAATCCTTTTATTACCCTAATATCTAAAACCCTAAGTGAGCATAATTGTGTCAACACACTTTTGAGTTGACAAGGAATCAACCTACTCTGGAGGTTGGATCTAAAACTCCTATTTTGGTCCATCCAATGTTGAGTGTTGAGTTGTGTCTATCAGGTGCAAGCCTGGACAGAAATTAGGAATATAGATAGTCATAGTATTGAGTAAAACTTGATGCAATTCAATGCCCAACAATAGTTGAAGTACAAATCATCAAAATAGGTAGTAATCCAAACCTCAAGGAATAAGTATGTTCCTTATTAACCCTATTATTGGTCCT
The DNA here is from genome assembly GCA_028583015.1 of Wollemia nobilis. Lineage (NCBI taxonomy): Eukaryota > Viridiplantae > Streptophyta > Pinopsida > Araucariales > Araucariaceae > Wollemia > Wollemia nobilis. The sequence continues at coordinate 6,221,960 of JAQPPZ010016059.1, read as the reverse complement.
TCTAATCCATTGATATCTCGTATTTCCACTCCAAAATAACCTTCACTAATAGAAACTCTTTTCCAATAATTAGTGAAAAGTATCACTTCTACCATATTTCTAAAACATGAGCAAGTCCCTAAAAACTTACATCTCATGGCTCCTTAGCTACCTCTACTTTAATTCAAGACTCAACTAGTTCTCCACTCCCTTTAGTACAATTATAATTTACTCATATATCCCTCTCCAATCATATCGATTTGAACATCTTGATTTAGTTTTAGTAGGCTTAAGTAGATGTAAAAAATAGATGATCAATAGCATGCCTCAAAAGGAGTTAAAAACAACACCAACAAGAATGGCAGGTATTCTAGACCAACTAGGGGAAAATAGTATGTATCAATACTCACCTCTACTTTTGATAGGCGACACCAATAGATTAAAATATGGTAATACAAGAAGTGGATATCACCAAGATCCCTTTGGATGACACAATTTAAATGGTCCACTCATCACTCAATCTATTGCATGTAAAAGGGGTTTATTCTAAAATTTTCACGTAAATCAATTGCATACTTTTCTTGTGAGATAGAAATACCATAATTCAACTCTCTTACTTCTAAACGAAGGAAGTAATGCATTAAACCCAAATCTACAATTTCAAATTCATTCTTTATGGAATATTTTGATTCCTCTAATATCACTTTGCTAGTGCTAATGCAAATCAAGTCATCAACATAAAACAAACAATAAGTAAATCACCAACACCTCTAGATTTGACATAGAGTGTGGGATCACTTTCACTCATACTAAACCCATTTTTTAAAAAGGACCCATCTATTCTACTACATCAGGCTCTTGGTGATTGCTTGAGTCCATATAGAGCTTTCTTTAACTTGTAAACCTTTTGTTCTTGTCCTACAATTTTATAACCTAGTGGTTGTTCTACAACTACTTTTTCATCCAAGAAACCATTGCAAAAAATTAATTTAACATAAAATTGATAGATTAACCACTTATATTATGTTTCTAATGCCAAAATAGTTCTTATGATATCAAATATCACAATAGAAGCATAGGTTTTATTGTAATCTATACCTAACTATTGTGAGAAGCCTTTAGCTATTAATTTTTCTTTATCTTTAAATGGAACCATCCATTTCTTATTCTTGTTTTATAGATCCACTTTAGTCCAATCATATCCTTTTAAGGTGAAGGACCTACTAACTCCCACATTTTATTCCTTTTTATTACAACAATCTCCTCTTTCATGGATTTATGCCAGAATTTATGAATCATTACTACAGTGAATTCTCACTACACCTTTTTTGTGGTAGAAAGCAAAAGCAAAAATGATGGAAAAAGTGCAAAAGAAATTATTGATAAAAATGTTTTAATGAGTGAAAGGTTGTGTCTAATAATCAAAATTTTATTAAGTCTTGATTAGACATAGAAAGAAAAATCTTTGATGTGGGGGCCCCATGGTCAAAGGGCTTGAGGTCAAATAGTTTCAATGTTTTGATGTTAAATGGTGAGGAAAATTTCAAAGAAAAATAGTATTGCCCCAAAAATCAAAATTGTTAAGGTGTATGATATTTTGGTAATAATATCATTTCTTGTAAAATGGTATTACATATCTCTTTGAAAGGACAATAGTACCATGGAAGCCATAGCAGAAGAAACCCAAAAATATAGAGAATTAAATGAATAAATATTCTACATCTGAATTATGGGAATCCCCAAAATGGAAATATGGCAATAATTATGGTAGTTGCTCATCCAAAGACTCAAAACCATTTGACATTTATGACTCTAGATCCAAAGACCTCAACTTAAATGAAGACATGAGTGGATACCAAAAATTAGTAGTCACCTTGAAATCTTTGTAATAATTTTAGAGAGAAACCTTCCTCTTGGTAATCTATAAATAGTAGTTTTAGCTTTGTAAAGTATCAATGAGTTTGCATCTATAACTATTGTAAGATTTTATTTCATTTCTCTTTGTATAGCAATCAGCTCCTAAGCATATTGTGAGTAAATCAAATTCCCGCTTCTGACACAATTATTATAAAATTTATTTGTGTATATATATTAGAGGCTTACATGTCAATTTTTTGACTAGTAATATGTGTCTCTCATGCTGACCTATCTCTTTATGTGTGTGTATGTTCTCAATTTTTACCTATTTTAAGTTTTATTTTGCATATATGCATGTATGGGAGGCCTAAGTGTCTAATTTTTTTGGGTATCCATCTATGGTTCTCATGCTTTGACAATATATTTGCTTTTATATGTGTTAATAACACTCATTTGGGCTCATTTGTTTCAAGGAGAGAAAGTGTTCACTATTGGCACATAGCAATCGAACCTATTGTGTAGGGAGATCTTAGCAGATCTTTGGTGCATCAACACCCTTTTATCTTAGGTATTCATTTATTTGAGTTGTTTTTATTTTATCTCTTGCATCTATTTATCTTTGAGTTAAAATGCACCTAAATATCACATCTTAACAATGATCTGACCTTGTAAAAACTCTCAAAATCCCTCAATTGAGTGAAACCCCATGCTCCTGGCCAAGGCATGACTATGTCACTCTACACAAGGTATAATTATTTTAACCAAGACAATCTAAGAGAAAAATAGTTTAATGACATGCCTAGTGGTCCCCTAGTGACATATCATTGGTCCCAAAATCACAGCAACAAGATAGGCTTAGACTTGGTGAGGGTTTATGCCTACCCTTGTTGAAGTATCTTTTCACTCACCTGATGAATCTACTCTACAAGAGAATTAGGATAAGCCATTGTTGAAGTTATTACATTGATATTTTGACAAAGCACTCAGTATATATACTCTCTAGATTACATGATGCATTCACCTAGTGACTTCACTCAAATCAAGAGATCCAAAGGACTATGGAATCTCCACCATGGATTTTGCATGCCAAAACATGAGTGCTTCCTTCCTCATAAACTTTTAAGCATAGAGAAAAAGAAACTCCATGTGACCTCCTATGCCACTAGATGTTTGGGATGACTATCCAACATCAATACTTCTAAATCTTTCATATTATGATGGTGAAATTTTTTCAACCCTATGGAAGCATTTTTAAGATATGGTTTGCTTTTATCAATTGCACATCACATAATAGAACATGGCTTTGAGACTTCTTATAGATTCTTATAAAGTAAAGGATTCTAACGGGTTCTACTTCCTCTCTTCGCACTCAATTGTTGAATGGAATCAACCTAATATCCTATTTATAAATGGATTTAGTGAGATAAAGGAACCAACCCTAGCTATCTAACCTACTACTCAATCCTTTCTCACTTAACAACTTGCTACCTCCAACTAGGCCATGCCAAAATGAAAATATAAAGATAATTACATGGAAATAGAGGTAATAGTTTCTAGTAGGCCCTAAAATTAGATTTATAATCAAATAGTCTAAAATATAGTAGAGGTAGTGGAGTCCACTCCCTCTAAAATATTCAATCCAACAAGTGTGGATAGTTCTTTGATCCTGAATAAAGGACCCTTACCATATAGAAGAAAAAAAAGAGGAAAATGATTTGAGTTGGAGCTAGAAGATTCATGCCAATTGGATCAAATACAAAGGAGTAAACAGTGGCACCAGTTCTACTTCACCAAGAAGATACTTTATCCCTAGTACCAGTTCATTTGAGGTACAAGTTGCTTAGAAACTCAAGATTTAAAGAGGTGTAAGTAATTCACCTATGGATCTAGAAAAGGAGAAAGAAGTAGTAAAAGCTAGAGCAATGAGTGGGGGGTCTCTTTTGAATCCATAACCAATGTATAAAGACCACCCACTCAAACCTTGTAAATATATACTATATGTAATATAAGAGCTATCCCAATTTTAAAAGTTTTAAAAAGTATCAACAATTGTAGAGATGTGAAGATGCAAACTAAGTTCTAAAATTTCAACCTTAAGTTCCATTCCAAAAGGTGGGTTATCTTCCTGATTTCATATCCCATGGACTAATGCATCAACTTATCTGGGCTCCTTATATTTAGTGAGATAAATATCCCCTATGAGCCACTAGAACTATAGTGAATTATCACTATGCCTTTGTTTTTGGTGGTAGAAAGCAAAAATGGTGGACAAAGTGTAGAAGAAACTATCAATAAAAAAGTTTCAAGGAGTGGAAGGGTATATCCAAAAATTGAAAGCTCATTAAGATCTTATCAGAGATAGGAAGTAAAATATCTGATGTGGGGGTACCATGGTCAAAATTCTCAAGTTCAAAGAATTTGGATGTTTCGATGTCAAATGGTGAGGAAAATTTTGAAGAAAAACACCCTTGCCCAAAAAATTAAAATTGTTGAGGTGTATGATCTTCTGGTAGTATCACCCTTTCCTACAAAAGAATGTTGTATATCTCTTCAAAAGGACAATAATAACATCGGAATCATAACAAAAGCAACCAACATATATGGAGTATTAAATGAAGAAATATTCTACACCCAGATTATGGGAACCCCCAAAATAGATAGATGGCAATAATGACAGTAGAATTTCATCCAAAGAATCAAAACCATTTGACATTTATGACTCTAGATCTAGAGACCTCAACTTAAATGAAGACATGAACCGATGTTAGAAAGTAACAATCATCTTGAAATCTTTTCATGAGTTTGAAGGGAAATACTCCTCTTTGTAATCTATAAATAGGAGTAGTTTTAGCATTGTAATATATTGAAAAGTTTTCATCTATAAATATTGTAAGCTTTCCTTTCATTTCTCTCTATATAGTAGTCAACTCCTGAGTGGCTTGTGGGCACATTGAATCCCCTTTTTTGGCACAATATATATATATATATATATATATATATATATATATATATATATATATATATATATATATATATATATATAGCTATATATGCCTACGCATCAATTTTTTGGCTAGCCATATGTGGCCCTTATGTTGACCTGTCTCTACATGTGTGTATGTTCTTACCTTTAAGTTTTATTTTGCATATATTCATGTATGGGAGGCCTATATGTCTAGAATTTTTAGGCATCCATATGCAGTTCGCATGCTCTGACCCATCTCTTTATGCATGTGTGCTAGTAATTTTAATTTGGGCTCATTTGTACTGAGGAGAGGAAGTTTTTACCTACAACACATAGTGTCTAAGAATGTTGTACAAGGAGATCTTAGTAGATATTTAGCACATTGCTACCCTTGTAGCTTAGAAATTTGTTTATTTGAATCATTTTTATTTTATCTATCGCATCTCTTTTCTCCCTGAGTTCAAGTATACCTAAATGACACATCTTAAAAATGACATCCCATTGTAAAAACTCTTGGAGACCCTCGATTGAGCAAAACCCTATGCTCTTGATAGAGGTCTTGTTGTATTTCTTTGCATGAGGAACAATTATTCTAACTAGGACAACCCGAGAGGAAAACAAATACATATTTGAAATTTTTTGGTTCTACTTTAATATGAGATAATAAGGAAAAAATCATTATTGAATTAAGACTAGTAGTTCCTTTATAATTTTTTAAAGAGCTTTTATCTTCCTTGGAGGACTCAAACTTGAACGAGGACTAGATGAAGATGTTGAACTTCATGAAGGAGTTGTAGTAGAACTTGAGCTACTACTCAACATAGTAGAATAAGGTGAAGCATCTTGTTTTGTGTCCATAATTACTAGTTTTTCTTGATGTACATTTTCATTCCATTTCCAAGATTTATTTTTAGCAAAAATTACATCACAATTGACTATCAAGTTACTTTTCAATAGGTTATACAACTCACAACCCTTTGTCTCCTCACTATAGCCAATAAATATATGTTTTCCACTTTATCTTTTATATTTATCTATTTAAGCATAGGTAATACAACTAAACATCTTAAGATGAGCCACACTAGTCTTTCTTCCACTCCAAGCCTCATAAGGAGTCATATTTGTTGCACTTTTTTTTGGACATCTATTTATCAAGTAAATAGATGTGGCTACTAATTTAGACCAAAAATAATTTGGAATACCCTTGACCTTGATCATGCTTCTTGCCATATCCATAATTGTATGGTTCTTAAATTTAGCTACACCATTTTGTTGAGTATTATAGCTTGTAGTTAGTTGCCTTTGAACATCAAACATTTTGCAAAAATCTCAAAATTCATTAGACATAAATTGCTAAAAGATAGATAAAGCTTTTGAATTTTATTTTATAAAATATACCCAAGTTCTACTATAATCATCAAAAAAATAATAAAATACCTACTTTTCTTGAGTGACAAAGTCTACATTGGACCATAGATATAAGCATATACTAATTAAAGTGGTGCCTTTTCCTTCCATGCTTTTTATACTAGAAATGAATCTTGATGTTACCAAAATATAAACTTAACAAACTTGATATCCTTTTTTTGAAGAACACAAGCTTATGCTGAGAGGGGGGTGAATAGTATAAGATCACTTTTTACTTTTCTTTCCCAATCAATATTATGCAATGTATAGATAGAAATATTAACAACAGTAATCAAAGCAATGCACAGATCACCACACACAATAGAGACACCAATTTAATATGGTTCACCCAATGTGGGATACTCCACGAAGAAAATATTTCACTAGATTTTTCTCAATCAATCTCTTGGGAATAATTTCCCTATTACAATGTTTATGTACCTTGGTCCAAAGGAGATACCAATACCCTAATCAAGTTCATGGATCTATCCATAAGAGAAATCCTTTATCCTTAGCTCTGATTGGTGATCTTCTAGAAGAACTGCTTCTCCCACTACTCTATCTAATGGATATATATCCACTGAAGACACCTATCCTCACTACCCTAGCTAATGGATCTATATCCACTAGAGACTATCACCCTCTATACTCTGTCACATTCAAATATCTGTCTCAAAATTGCACTAAACACAATCCTTTGTTCTAGCAAAAATATACCCTCAATCTCTATCCTTTGATCTGTACTAAACACAATCCTTTACTCTAGCACAAATCTATCCTCAATATCTATCCTCAAGCCTTAACACAAAGCTTGACCCAATCACAAATCAACACTTCTAGATCTACCACAAACCTTAACTCAAGGTTTAAACAAATCAATCAATCAACTCTACTCACAAGTATTCTCAAATACTTGTCTCAAATCTGCCTTGTAAGCTTCCACAAAAGCTTACACTAATATGTCCACAAGTCCTCTCGAGAACTTGTCCAATTTTCTCAACAAGTCCTCACTAGAACTTGTCCAATTCTTCTCAAAAATTCCTCACTAGAACTTGTTCAATATGCTCAACAAGTCCTCACTAGAACTTGTCTAACTCTGCTCTCAATATCTTTCCTCAAATATGTATTGTAATATTACACAAAATCTCACACAAATTTATCCACAAGTCCTTTCTAGGACATGCCTCAAATATGCTCTACAAGTCCACACTAGAACTTGTCCAATCTCATAGAAACATAAAGAGAATTGTTAGATACTCAATATGCTTCACATTCATCATAATGCTCAATCACTTTCAATCACTATTTTAGAAACATATAGAGAATTGTTAGAGACTCAATATGCTTCACATTCACCTCAATGCTCAATCACTTTCACTCACTCTTTTAGAAACATATAGAGAATTTTTAGAAACTCAATATGCTTCACACCCATAAAATATCAATCACTTTCTCAACTTAATTCATAATATAGAACAATTTTTTTCATAGAACTTGAACTATCACATCAACACATCCACTTGAGTAGGCTCAACCAACTCTACTCATCCAATCACTCAATGAACTAATCCTTGCTCACCAACCCTAGTCCAAAATTATGAACACTCACTCAAATGTTTCCAACAATGCTTATCAAATAATCTCACATAATAATGATTCTCATGTTATTTGCAAACCCTAGTTCAAGTTCTTCACTTACTTCAACAACAATGCTTATCAACAATATTTACATAACAATGATGCTCATGTTCTTTCACAAAAAATAGTCCAAGATAGTTCTCAACTTCACATGATAATTATACTCATGTTATTTGTAATCCCTAGTTCAAGTTCACTCAACTTAATCACTTCAACAACAATGCTTATCAAACAAGGTTTTATCAACAACTCTTTATTCTAGAAAACCTTGAAGCATTAATTCAAAAACACACTCAACAATGCTTACCAAACAATCCTTTTCACTTCAACTTTTCATTCACAACATTCAACAATCACACACTAGGAATATGTGCCCATACCTTTTGTTTGATGTAAAAGTACCTTTAGAAAACCTGTCTCAATCACAATTTTCTTCTCTCCAATTTCAATGGTTAGATAACAAAATATCACTCCAACACTTTCTCAAAATATTCCTTAGACACAAGAATAATCAAAACTCAATTATACCTTATTGCTCCCTTTTTAAAAATTAACATCCATCAAATCATACATGAAAAATAATTACTTTGATACACCTTATAAAATCCAACTTCAAATAATATCCAACACCACACAACTTCCTAAAACACCTTACTACCCTTTCCAAACACTAAATCAAATAACACCAAAAAATAATTTTGCATAAGCCTTATAAATCCCCTTACAACTTTACAAACCAAATAAATATGCAAAAAATTAATTTTTAAATGCCCAACTAATATCCTCAAAATTTTTGGTGCTCAACTTTAAAGCATACTTTTGACTTCCCCCAAAAGGGATTTCGGTGTGATTTGATTTGCCATCTCCCCAAGCCTAAGTGCCTTAGCTCTTGGGATCCCACCGCATGGGCTATTGGTGCCCACATGAAGGAAGGAGGACTTCCTTCCTCTTATACCTCCGTGCGCCTTTGAATTTCCATGAAAATTAATAAGTACTCTTTTTAGCACGATTCACACAAGCTTGCATTAATCAAAATTTGAAGGCATGGTAATTTTGGATAAGGTGAGTAATCCCCTTTTTATACACGTGGGTATTTGCTCTCCACATTGGCACTTACTAATTTGAATTCGAATTTCAAATTTAATTTAATAACCCACCTTAGGGTTAGTTTAAAATTAATATAAATTAACTTTATAACTAATATTAAAATTAATTAATAATAAATTTAAATAACTTAAGTAAATTAAATTATAAATTAATTTATAAAAAAATTTATATTAATTAATTTATAATTAATTTAAAACTTCCCTTTATAATATTATAAAAATAATTATAATATTATTCACTTGGGCTTCTTCTTTTGCACTTTGGGCCATGTCTGACTTCCTGGAACCAGGTCTTGGTCAACTGAAACTAGAGAACCTAAAACTGATGCTACCCACCGAAACTGCCACTGACTTGTACTGAAAGCTTGACATCAATGACCACTTAATCATGACATCAATGACAACTTATCCACTCAAAATGTCCAATAATATCCCCCTTTGTCATTTATGGCAACCCAAATTATTTACCAAAACTTGACCTTTTTTTTGTTCTGCTTCCCTTGGAAAATTGTTCCCCTGATTTAATGCTCTTTCCTTAAACCAAATATCTCCCCCTTACTAAAATATCTTCCCTTTTGACATCAATAGAAAAGGGTCACCTTTGGGGCTCAACGATAAGAATGAGTCTCTTAGCTTAGCCCCTCCCCCACCTCCTCTTGAGGTGGTTAATTCTGGGGTGGGAGTATTTCTACTCCCAAAAAGCATTGTTCTTTACCTTTGTTCTATTTCCTTATCATATGATCCTTCTGATTCCTTTGAATGTTCCTATTTATCTCCATGTTCTTGGTCCTATTCATATTCCTATTCCTATTCCTGTTCTTTTTCATGCTTGGTTTTGGAATGTCTACTCTACACCACTTTGTTGTATGACCATAATTATTGCACTTATAACACTTAATTTTATTAATCCTTGGAGGTGCAAATTTCTTGGGATTTCTCTTTGTGAAGCCATATCTATTCTTGTCATGAACCCTATAATTCATTGCCTTGTGACCAAACTTATTAAATGAGTAGCAATACCCATGGAAAATTTCCCTATTCCTAAAGTTTCCATATTCTTGTCTTTCATGTGTCTTGCATTGTGAAGCCATGTGCCCAAATATGTGACATGAGAAACATCATCCATTGAAATTTCCTTGCCTTGACCTCATTGGTATCTTAGTCTCTTTTTCTCTATGTTGGTTCTTGTTCCATATATTTCTTCTTTGTGCATTGTTCCTTTCATTGTTGAACTTTCTATTGTCCAACTCATCCTCAGAAGTCTCACTTTCTCTTACATTGTCTTCTTCTTTAGAACTTGAGGTTGACTCTTCTTTTTTTTGGAGCCTTTTTAAAACCAAAATTTGTTTTATTTTTTGATCTTCTTTGTACCTTGATCATATTATCTAAAATATTTGAGCTCTTCCCAAACTTGTGTAGCTTATCCTTGGACTTTTCTAATTATTCCCTTAGTAGAGCTACTTCTTGTTCTAACCTTTCACATTCTAAGAAATTTTCTTCTAAATTTTCCTTGAACTTCTTTTTCTTAGCCATTGACTTGTTTAGATCATCTATAAGCTTTCCTCTCTCTTCATCACATTCTTGAAACTCGATCTCAAGTTGGGAGTTTTGATTTCTTAACTTAATTAAAGTTTTAAGAGCATAAATAAGCTCTCCCTCATGATCAACTCCTTTTTCTGATTCTTCATCTATTTGTTTACCTTTTTCAACATCTTCATTTTCTTTTGACTTGTCTTATATAGGCTCACCTTCTTCTTGTTCTAGTGCCATTAGAAAATTCTCTTCTGGTCCTTCAAGTGCATCCTCATATTCATCATCACTGAAACTGAAACCATTCCTTGTACAAATATCTTCAATATGTTCAAAATTACCACATCTAAAACACTTGAGAATTATTGGTGACCTTTTCTTCTTTTTATTCAATCAAAAATAGGACTTCATTTTTATCATTACTTGAAGAACTAGCATCACTATCACTTGAGTACTTACTTGCCTTATCTGCATAGTAGCTCCTCTTTTGTCTTTGAAAGAACTTCTTACCTTGTCTTATTTGTCCATCCTTACCTTTCTTTTGGTACCTGTACTTTTCTAATTTCCTATTCTTATGATCCTATTTTTCTTCATCATTGTCATTTATAGCTTCTTGACAATCAGTTGCATAGTGACCGTAATTTCCACAATTGAAACATATAACAAATTTTGCATCCTTAAATATTATTTAATCCTTATTCCTTCTACCAAAATTTGCTTCTTTATCACTCGTTGAGTGTATATTTTGCCCAATTGCAAAATACCACCACATGCAAAGTATTGAATAGAAAACTCTCTCTTGAAAAGAAACCAAATGAAAAACATTCAACTTCTCCAAGGTTCTGGTAAAATATCTAAAGATTGTAATAGTGCCAGAAATAATTCAATAATGCATGTGACCATAAACAAGGGGGCTTTTGCTAGTTCTAAACAATTCTTAGTGATTGAAAGATCTAACTAAAAAGCCAATGTAAAATAAAAGCAGTTCTTTTTAGGTTTTTTTTAAAATTGATGCTACCCTGAATCCCTATTAGTAAAGTATTTATCTTCACTTAAAAGGTTTCAAATGATAAAATGTGGAATTTTCCACCTCATTTTAATTTCCGTGACTTTAAGATGAAGTAATTTTTAGATAGTTGGGTTCATTTTATCTTCCTTATGTTGATGCCACTACCCTAATAGTAGTTAGTATAAGTTAGTGTGTTAGCAATGTTAGCAAAATTAGCTTTCATTTCTTATCTTAATTTAATGTGAAATAGCAGGTTAGTATCCCTCCTAAACCATATGTTTGATCTAAAAGCTTAGATTAATGAATTTTCCAGGTGCAAAAATTTTGGAAAATGACCAGAATGGAAAAAACTTGAAAGCTTAACAATTCTAGAAATGGACCAGAATAGAAATGAAACTCAAAGGAAATTAGCAGAAATTCTAGAAAAGGACCATAATGGAGATAAAAGAAACTAAAATTTTGGATGGACCAGAATGAAATGATTAAATGCTTAAAATAAAATGAACTTAACATAAATTAATAAATAAACAATGTAGATTTGCTTAGCTAAAAAGGTCAAATTCTGAATTAGTTTAGCAAGCTCCTCCCTGTAAAATCCCAAGTTATGAGGTAATCATAAAACAACCTGAATTAATGGACCTGCAACATAAGCACAATACCATTAAATCAAGTGCAAGACTCAAAGGAAATAATAGATAAATTGCATCATCTTGACCTTCGCCTATTGCAACCCATTTCATGGCATAAGACAATGGCTAGAAGTCACTAAAATGCAGAAATGATAAGACACTAAAAACGTTAGTTTTATGATTAGAAACCCTCCTTTTGATTTTGCTCACAAAATTTTGGTACCCTCTCAAAATCTAAAAAATTCTCTTTCATATTTCTTTTCGAAATGTTACATTATTTACAACCCCCCCAAACAAGTAGGATAGCAAGGTATAAATAATGCTTAGAAGTCCTTTTGCTTCAACTTCTTTCACAATTAAAATAATAAATGGATATAATAAAATAACCCAATATCAATTTATGTGATTTAATACAATAAAATAACACTTCTAAACATTATTTTAAACAATAATAAAACCAAAAACATAATCTTACGTAACTCCTTATGTCTCCCATTTCTCTTATCACATAGGCATTTTACCCAAGAACACCCCTTTGCACCCATCAAAATGAATAATAATTTTTTTTTAACTATACCTTATAACCCCTACAATTTTAGGCCTCCTTTAAAATATTGAATATAATCAAATAATATTCACATTAAAATAATGCTGGCCAATATCATTCAGTGATATTTTCACTATGCTACTCAAAACCAAGGCCTAATGGTATCTCTTCAAAGCCATACCAAATGTGCCCAAGGATTGGGATGACGTTCCCCATCCTGGGCACTTTGGTTTCCATATAAACCAGTGAGGCCATCATGCCATCTACACAACTATGGCACTGCCAACACCACATCATGGTGCTATGATCGACACAACCATGACGCTATCAAAACAACATTGTCGTGGTGCTACATTCGATCGTAGCCATGGTGCTATCAAAATTACATTAGGGGGCTACCATCGACACAGCCATGGTGTTTTCAACCCTTCATGATGGTGCTGCCATCGATCGCAACCATGGCGCTTTCAACACCACGTCATGGGGCTACCATCGACATAGCCATGACGTTGTCAACCCTTGAGCAATACCAATGAAAAAATTTCCATGCTCTCGAGGTAGACCTTTATCTCCATCGATTAGGGTTACGGGTTGCCCTAATAATGTTTCTTTGTTGGCTTGTTTGATTGCATGCCTCTAGTTTCAACCATTTCACTATCAAATCTGGCACCTTATGTGTTGTCCTCATGAAACCCTAACACTATATTTGGACCACTTCCTCTTTTTCCAGCGTTACATAGCCTCGAACGTTTTGGAATAGCCACCCTTAACTTTGATCATTTTGAATAGCCGCCATCGCCTTCTTCTGCGATCAAACGTAACATGGTCAAACATATTATTATCACATCCTTTGTAAAGTATATTATAATAATATTATTATATACAATATAATAATAATATTATTATAATAATAATAATTTAGAACATTATGATATAATCATATTAATATTATTATAATAACATTTTAGAACATCATAATAACATTACTATTATATACATAATATAATTAATGTAATTATATTAGGTAGATAATAGCATATTATTTTCTATCACAATTTCTTTGTACCTTTTGTATCCTCTTCTTGTTTTGGGTAATTTTTTGGTCAGGCCTTGCTTTATTAAACATATTCCATCACCTTAGATAGTATGAAGAACATTAGACTCTATTTATCAAAATTGATTTTAATTAATCTAAGCATTAATGCCTAGATTAATCATTAAATATCAAATAACTAAAGCAATTAAAATCATTAATATAAATGGTCAAACATCATTATTATTACAAGCCAAAGAAAACCAAAACCCTTTAATACCAAAACATGACAAGTGGGTCCCCAATAAGCTTGGGGTGGTTGTGGAAACTCCACAACAATCACTGGATGACTCATTGCTTGAATATGACTTCTTTCCCTTTGTCTTCTTAATATCTTTGACGGCTGCTTCCTTTCGAATATTAGGTTCCTCTTTTGTTCCTCAAAAGTTGTAAGAATACCAAGTAACATATATCTTGTCAAAGAATCACCATCTTTTGCTTCTTCTATAGCTGAAATATTTTTAGTAAACCTTTTTGGGAGAGATCTTAAGATCTTATCATAAACATCAGCATCTTCAACCTTAATTCCAAGTCCTTGCATGGCATTAACAACCTCATCTACCTGAAGTAGATAAGTACTAATGTTTTTCTCATTCTTTATTATTAATTCTTCAAATTGTCCTTTGAGATTTTGTATCTTTGTCTTTTTCAAACTTTTATCTCCTTCATATATGCTTTGCAACTTATCCCAAATTCCTTTTTCATCTTGACAATGCATAACTTATATGAATTTTTTTCTATGTAAACCTCTCAAAATTGCATTCATTTATTTTGAATTGTAATGTTGTATAAGCTTACCTTCCTTATCTATAGGTGGATCAGTTGGTGATATGTATCCATTTTCAACTGCTTCCTAAATTTCATTGCCAAGTGCCTTTAGGTAAATCTTAATTCTAATACTCCAAAATATATAATCACTTCCATCAAATATTTGTGTTGAGTTATCTGAGGACACATTCTTAGAATCCATTATGTTCTTGAAATATTTTCCTTCAAGATGTTAAACTCTTTTGAAGGAACCCAATATGATACCAATTGAAGAACACAAGCTTATATTGAGAGGGGAGGTGAACAGTATAAGATCACTTTTTACTTTTTTTTTCTAATCAATATTATACAATGTATATATCACAATATCAACAATAGTAATCAAAGTAATGTACAAATCACCACACATAATAGAGACACCAATTTAACGTGGTTCACCTAATGTGGGCTACTCCACAAAGAAAATATTTCACTAAAATTTTCTCAATCAATCTCTTGGGAATCCTTTCCCTATTGCAATGTTTATGGACCTTAGTCCAATGGAGACACCAATATCCTAATCAAGTTTATGGATCTCTATCCACATGTTAACTCCTTTATCCTTAACTTTGACTTGTGATCTTCTAGAAGAACTGCTGCTCCCTGTAGCACCCTAAAATTGGCGCAGTGAAATCTTAATAATTACATTCACTCTAGTAAATAATTTAAATTCAAATTTTAACCTCCCAAACCGCTCGTTAACCATCGGTTAATCCGTTTCCCCCTTTTCCGTGCCATTTTTAGAGGTTGTTTTGACCGTTTGACGATATCGTCGTCGATCAGACGATATCGCCCCAGATCTGACGATTTCATGTCGGGCTAGGACGTCCAGACGATCTTGTCCCAAAACTAATTTTGCACAATTAGCTTCTATTCCAACGGGTCTCTAATCCGGGCAGAAGCGTGTCTGCGCCATTAGAGACCCTCCCCCATTGGAGATCTCCCAAATAGGGATGATCTCCAACCTCCTAACCTCCCTCCTAAGCCTATTTAATCCTAAGCCCTTCCCTTAGCACCCCCCTGGCTGATAATTCCTGTAACCCGACTTCATACGCATTAAGACATCTCAAATTCATATTTGCATTAGTTCTATACCAATTTTGTTGCAGGTACCTTAGTGTTTTTCAGTCGGAGCAAGCTTACATCGTCGTCGACGATCTTGTTCAGATCGGAGGCGATCTTGTCGAATCAGAGACGATTTCGTACCAATGCGAGATGATTTCGACTGCAGTCAACATTGAGGCAATCAGTGCCTAAAGTTTGCATTTCTCCATCTTTTCTCTATTGTTTTATTCTGCAATTAGCTAGTTTATTCAGTATTTTATGCTATTCTGCATTTTGGAGTTCACCCATCTAGATTAAATGCATAATTAAATCATAATTATTATCTAATTAGCATAATTCATTCATGTTTCTATTTTTAAGTTTCAGTTTGATATTATTATTGTCATTTTACATTGTTTCCCTCTGTTAGGATAGTTGCATTTTCTGTATTTTGCACCTATTTCTCTGTTTGCGGGTCTCTGATGAATTTTGAGAATTCGTCGGATCTCAGATGATCTTGTCTGATCTCAGACGATCCTATCAAATCAGAGGCGATCCTGACTGCTTCAAGAATCAGAATCTTCATCAGACATCCGGATCAGGTATTCTTCTTTTAATATTCTTTAATTTCTCTATTTTTCTGTCTTAATTCTATTTTTTGTATTCATTTAATCTGCATCTTCATATAGAATAGCTTAGACGCATTTTGGCCAAACCTAGGATTTGAATGCTTAAGGCTAAAACGAACACATAAAACACATTCCCAACCTAGGCGTGGAAACTGCCATTAAATGTTTCCTGGTGAACCCACCATCCGTCGAAAAATCACCAATATACACCTCCCTTGAGAGGCGGGACCTTCGCAAGGCCTCTCAGTCCGAGGTACCGTGCCATCCTTTTCACATCCCCCTTCCGGGCATGGATCCTATAGCCTGAAGGTAAGGGTGTGAAAAATTTGGAGCGATACATTTTGGTGAACCCGACGTGAATGCATTGTAAACCTTTTGAAAACAAAAACAAAAAAAAATAAAACAACTAAAACATAGATGCATTTCAGATCATTTAAATTTAATATCATGTTTAGATGGTAGCTCCTAAGAAAATATTAGCAGTTACTATAAATGTAGAAAACCAATTGGCAGCCATAGAAATCAATTCTGTGCTTAGTGTGCATGAAACAGATAGAAATCAACTCTTGTGGGACGAACTTGATAGAAGACTTAGTGTCATTTCATCTAGGTCAACAAAACTTAAACAAATCAAGAGGCTAGTCCTAGATAGAATCCTGGATCCTCATCAACTTGTCTTTTATCATGAACTTCAGAGAGCCTGCCATAGATGGTTAGCTTATAGGAGAGCTCTTGTATCTTCAGAATTGTTCACCTTCGAGGAATACCTCGAGAACGCAGCCATTGTACACCAGTTCCTAGGTCTTGTAGAAGACCAAGAGGTTGTTCTTACAGATAGGGAAATATGGAATAGAGTTCCTCGAGCTATGTTATATCGAGAGTATTGCCACGAGCTTTACTTCTATCAACCGACATCTGAGACAGATAATATCACTATAGCTCTTTTCATTAAATTTTTAAAAGAAAACTTTCAATTTGAAGAAGAACACTTCATGACTCCTGAAGAACTCGAGCCCATTAATGATATTTATAAATTGTTTATAGAAAACTAGATCATTACTTTCAGTCTTATTTCTTGCATTTATTGTGTTATTTGTCATCTTTACAATATTATTTCAAAAACAAAGAAAAACTAAAAAACATAGCAAAAACCAAAAACATTTCATTTTAAATATTGTAGTAGGTATATAATTAATATATACCTCTTAAGCTTGTTGCATATATATATATATATATATATATATATATATATATATATATATATATATATATATATTGCTGAAATCAAAATTAAGCACAATGCCTAAACTTAGGAATGGTAAAGAAACTGTAGGAGAAGAAGAAGATTGGTTACAAGATAAAACTAGAGACCCAAATGTCCTTCCTGAAGATCCAATTCCGGAAGGAGAAACTCTAGATCAACCAGAAGATGACCTAGGTGAAGATAATGAACAAGAAGGAAGTGTTAAAGAGGATGGATCCTCATCCCCTAGAGTAGCTCTAGATGGAACTATTGCTTTTGACAACGTAGATCATTTTCGAAAATTTCTCAATGATAACATTGACGCCCTTAATGTGGCAGTTCGTATTGATAAAGGGCAAATTAGTGACACTCAAGCAGCCATGGAACATGCGTTTGATGTACGCACTAATCCCTTGTCTTTCATTGATCAAGAAAGTGATAAGGTTGGGCCATCCAATACAGATATGGTCACTATGATTCAAAACATGTCAAAACAACAGGTTACCCAACCTCCTAAGGAACCTGTTATTCAACCTAAAATCATTCCCACACAAAAGAAAACTTCCTTCACTACTTTATTTCGCCAAACTATTGAGCAATATGCTTCAAGTAAACAAAAACCTAAAACGAAGCCAAACACCAATTTTCAACAATCTGGAATACATCATAATACCACTTCAAAATTCCTTCATAACACCTTTCCTACCAACAATTTACACAATAGCAACATAGCATCTAATCTTCATGTCCCTCCATCATATGCTCACAAAACCCATGTCAATGCCCTACCGAACCAATATGGTGGGCAAACTAGTAATCTGGAAGCCATGGTGAAACAGTTAGCTTCGCGTATGGACCAGATAGATCCCTACCGTCCCTCGTACAATTATCGAGAGATATGTAGTCAACCTTTGGATCCCATAGTTGTAGCTCAACCATACCCTAAGCATTTTCCCATGCCCATCTTGCCTATATATAAAGGAACCGAAGATCCCATAGAGCATCTTCGCATGTTTAGGATAGCATGTCATGATATATCACATGATGACTTGCTATTACTAAAAATGTTCCCGAAAAGTTTAGGTGGAATGGCATTAGAGTGGTACTATCAATTGCCCACTCATTCTTTGAGAAACTTTGAAGAAACAACTGAATCTTTTGTCCATCAATTTAGTGCCTACATCGAGAGGCATGTAACCATTAAAGATTTATACAACTTAAAACAAGACAAGGATGAATGTTTTGCCGATTTCTTAGCTAGATGGAGGCAATTGATAGGAAAAGCGCACTTTGTGCTACCTTATAGGGAAATGTTGGACATTTTTATCAATAATTTACAAGAACAAATATCTTATGAGCTATCAACTGCTACTTTAACTACCTTCGATCAAGCTATAGATTTAGCTCGAAGAGTAGAAGATGCCCTCATTAGGAGAGGCCAACTTAGGAAGAAGGATGATGAGAAAACATCTAGAAATCAATATAAAAACAAACAAGTTGTTGGTGACGGAGTCACTGACAACAGAAATGTTGCTAATATCAATGCAACGAAGACAACAGAAAAATTTATATTGAAACCTCTTGATAAACCTCCTCGAGAATTTACTAGATTGAATCAACCCTTATCAACTATTTTACCTCAATTACTCGAAAGAGGTTTGATCCAATTACCAGCTATCCAGGAACCTGATCCAACTATACCCGGATACAGAGCTGACTTACATTGTGATTTCCATAGAGGACCTGGACACTCTACCAATGCTTGTAAAAGGTTGAAACATAAAATACAGGATTTGATTGATAATAATGAAATGGAGGTGCAAGCCTTCCAACCTAAACAAAATGCTCCTAATAATACTCAAAAGACCATTCCCCAAAATCAAAATCAAAATGCTAATCAAACATTAGACATATTTCAACACCCTTTACCAAGACATGGTAAAGAGGTAGCCAATCAAATCGAACATCATAATGTTCCTCCTCCTACCCGATATGTAGGAACCATTAGCGGACAATTACCTATTCAGGATCCTCAAATATTTGACACAACCTTATCCCTGGTTACGACCAGGCCCTTACATAATTTTCAAACTTCTGATTCTAGTGATATAGAATCAGATACTGAAAGTGAACTAGACATCACTTCAAACCAATCGAATAGTTCTGAAAATGAATCAGATCCTATTCAACCCATCACAGATGCTATGGTTCCAGAAGAACCATTTCCTAGAAGAGTTACTACTCGACCTTCTTCTAATCAATTCCTCCCTAATGAACAAGCCATAAATGCTCGACCGAGACCAGTTCAGCGTCCTCAATATAACATTGTAGGTACCATTGGAGTCGTTACCCGACAACAGGCTCAAAATTCTCAACAAGAACCAAATCAGAATGATGGATCAGCTCCATTCGTTTTGAAAAATCCCAATAAAGGGAATCATGCTCCTAATGTTCAACCTAAACCCCCTTACAATATTAATGAGCAATTATCCAATACTATAGCCAGAATTTCCCTTTTGGATTTATTAAGATCTTCTCCCACCCATAGGGATGAGTTGATGCTTACATTAAGCCAAATGATGGTACCTCAAAACATTCAACCTGAAGCTATGGCCAATACTATCATCACTCGAGAGGTTGATTGTATTGACTTCCGGGATAAAGATATCCCACAACACAGTTTACATAAGGATAATCCCTTATATATTACTGCTCTAATTGGAGATGTAGCTGTCAAACGAGTCTTGATTGATAATGGCTCATCTCTAAACATTTGCACTTTTGACTTCTACCAACGATTTGGCTTTAGAAGTGATGAAATGAAGAAAACTGATATGATTATCAAAGCTTTCAATGACGAAACACAAGAAACGTGTGGAGTTATTACCATCCCATTGCAAGTTGGTCCTAGAACCCTAGAAACAACCGTGTTTATTGTACATTGCCTAGCATCGTACAATATACTTTTGGGTCACCCTTGGATCAATGCGATGCGAGCGGTCCCATCAACTTTACACCAATGTGTTAAATTTGAATTTAAAAATCAGTTGGTCACTATCCATGGTGACCCTAGACCCTTTGATATGTGTGCTTTGGCAGAACCTGTTGGAGTGCAATTTTGCCCTGCTCTGTCATCCACACATCCTAATTCTTATTTTTCATCTAAAACTATGAAACACACACCCATAACTTCACCTATTTCCCCTCCATTAATTTCATCCTCCTATATAGATCAACAATCTTCTAAACAAATCACTCTAGAACCTCAAAAAGATCTTAAATCTACAACCAATCCTTCATGTTCTATCCCTATAATTTCAAAACCTATAGACACATCTATCATATCTTCCACATCTAAAGATATAGGGAATAATCCTTCTACATCTTATGCTCTTTCTGATGAACTTTTACCAGATTTATCCACAATCTTAATATCAGAAAAAACAAATGCTTTCATGCAAGATTCAATTCTTTTAAATAACTTGCCGCCATCTCCTCGTACTTTGGGCCTCCCACAACCTATGGGAAGTACTTACCAAGTCGGGAGTTGTGCCTTCATTTATAAAGGATATGACTAGGGAAGAATCCCTCGGAATATCAAAACTCATCATGAGGGATATGCTCGGTGTTATTTTACCAATGAATATATTAAAGCTAAACCCATAATGCTTAAAATGGGATATAAAGGGAAAGGCTTGGGACCTTTCCAAAATGGCATGAAAGAACCTTTCGAGGTAGAACCGTGGCCTGCCTGCTGTGGTGTGGGCCTATTTCCTAGTAAGGGTCAACCCTTTCCTTTTGAAGATGATGATCACCTCATATGTTATCAAGATTATTTGGATAGGCATGATGATTTGCCTCTAAAAAATCAGCCATTTACATGTAACATGCTATCCATAGCTTACCCTGAAATGATTGTTGACCCCGATGAAGAGTTGGAAGGAGATATCTTCCATGATGTCTCCGTTGAAGAGATGTTACACAATGGATTTTATTTTGATGGTTCTATACCAACTATAGCCCAACTTGAGACCACTAATCCTCAAGATGAATTATCCAAATTAACCTTACAAGAATTACAAGAATTGGGCGTTTCACCCGCCCCACCTAATTTTGAAAGAGATCTACACATGGAGGTAGAAAACGTCATTAAAATTAATATTGGAACTGAGGATAATCCTCACATAATCAATATTGGATCAGAATTAAGTCAAGAAAAACAAGAACAATACATTGCATTCCTTAAAGAGTATGAAGATGTCTTCGCTTGGACATATGAAGATATGCCAGGTCTAGACCCTTATGTAGTCATGCATCATCTAGTGGTCCATCCGGATGCTAAACTCTGTTAAACAAAAACTTAGAAAAATGCATCCCAAAGTGGCTCTGCTAGTCAAAGGGGAGTTAGAAAAACTCCTGAATGTTGTCTTTATACAAGCTATTGATTATGCTTGAATGGATCTCAAATGTAGTTCCCAGTCACCAAGAAAGAAGCTACCAAAGTTAGGGTTTGCACAGATTTTAGAGATATTAACGTTGCATGCCCTAAAGATGACTTTCCTCTTCCAAACATGGATCAAATCATTGACTTTACTATCGGGAGTGGGATGATGTCCTTAATGGATGGATTCTCCGGTTATAATCAGATCAGGATAGCTCCTGAAGATCAGGCTAAAACAGCCTTTATTACCCCCTGGGGTACCTTTTGTTGGAAAGTGATGCCATTTGGCTTAAAGAACGCAGGTGCAACCTATCAACGAGCTATGACTTATATTTTTCATGATATGATGCATGATATCCTACATGATTATGTAGATGATATTATAGCTCGCTCTATTATTGAAGATAATCATTTAGATGATTTGAGAAAAGTTTTTAATCGATTACGAGAATATCTTATTCGATTAAATCCAGCAAAATGCATATTCGGAGTTAAGTCCGGTAAACTATTAGGGGTTTTAGTTTCTTTACGTGGTATCAAAATCGACCCTCTCAAGATTGCGGCTATCATTGATATGCCCGCACCTACTAATATATCCGAGTTACGAAGTTTACAAGGTAAGCTTCAAGCCATCCATCGCTTCATCGATAAGTTGGCGGACAAAACCGGTCCCTTTCTTAAACTCCTTAAGAAGGATGTCCCTTTTAATTGGGACGACGAATGTAGAGAAGCTTTTGAACTTCTCAAACAATACCTCCTTAATCCACCTGTGCTTTCACCACCTAAACCTGATCGCCCATTTCTCCTATATATTTCAGCTTCAGATTCTGCCTTAGGAGCTATGTTAGCTCAGCTTGATGATGAAAAGAGAGAACGTGCTAATTATTATATTAGCCGAACCTTCATCAGTTATGAAACCCGCTACACGACATTAGAAAAACTATGTCTAGCAGTCGTGTTTGCTACGCAAAAATTATGACATTATATGCTTAGTCAGAAAACTTATGTCATTGCTAAATACGATCCCTTGAGGTATCTCATGAGTCGACCTTATTTATCGGGTCGCACAACCAAGTGGGTTCTTGCTCTAAGCGAGTTTGATCTCACATTCATAGGACAAAAGTCTGTTAAGGGTCAAATCATAGCAGATCAATTAGTTGCTGCACCCTTAGAGTCTACCCATCCCCTCATCATTGAGTTTCTTGATGAATGCCTTCAATTAGAGGCAGACCATATTGAACAATGGTCCTTATACTTTGATGGAGCCCGATGCATGAGTGGGGCTGGTGCGGGTATTATTTTAATATCCCCGCAAAAACATCTTATTCCTCTGTCCTTCAAATTGACATTTGCTTGCACCAACAATACTGCTGAATATGAAGCTCTAATCCTTGGATTACGAGCTGCCTTGGCGCTAAAAATTAAACATCTGTTAGTTTTTGGTGATTCTCAACTGGTTATAAACCAAATTAATGAAGTTTATCAGACCAGAGATGATAAACTATGCCCATATAAGGCCTATGTTTTACAACTAATGTCTCTATTTGATCAAGTTACCTTGGAAGCTATTCCTCGAACTTGCAACCGTGCAGCTGATGCTATGGCCATAGCTGCATCTCTCCTACCCTTGGAGTTAGATGACGAATATGCCACTATCATTATTCGTCGACTCCAGGAACCCGCTTCAAATAAGTCATGCTTAGAACCTTTGGATGTGTTTCTAATCAATGAAACTACTCCTGAACCTTGGTATACGGATATATTTGATTTTCTCCAAAATGGGACTTTCCCTGCCAATTCTAATAGAAACCAGCGTCGGTTATTACGTAGACGAGCAAGTCGATTTGTAATAATTGGCAATACTTTATATAGGAGATCTTTTGAAGGTATCCTATTAAGATGTTTGAATTTAGAAGAATCCAAATCAGCCTTGAGTGAAGCCCACGATGGATCTTGTGGAGGACACTTCAGTGGTAGTGTCATTGCTAAAAAGCTCCTTCGGATAGGATACTTTTGGCCTACCATGGAAAAGGATGCACATGATTATGTGCGCCATTGCGACAAGTGCCAAAAACATGCTGACCTTGTCCATGCGCCTGCACAAGAAGCTGCAGGCTATTTCATCTCCTTGGCCCTTTTCAAAATGGGGCTTAGATATTATTGGCAAAATCAATCCTGTGTCATCTGATGGACACAAATTCATCATAACCGCCATTGAGTATTTCACGAAGTGGGTTGAAGCTATGCCTTTAGCTTCCTGCACTGGCACACAAGTCTCTAAATTTATTTTTAATCAAATCATTTGTAGGTTCGGAATTCCTGCAAATCTCATCTCCGACAATGGAACTTGTTTCAAAAATAAAGATGTTAAAAAATTATGCCAAAAATATAAGATTCAACATCGTTGGTCCACTCCCTATTATCCTCAGGGTAATGGTCAAGCAGAAGCATCTAACAAAACCTTAATCAAAATCCTCAAAATATTGGTCAATAAAATTGGCCGTGACTGGCACATTCAATTATATCCAACCTTGTGGGCCTATCGAACTAGTGTTCGAACCCCCACTGGAACTTCACCTTTTGTTTTGGTTTATGGTGCTGAAGCCGTTTTTCCCTTTGAATTAGAAGTTCCTTCTTTGGCTCTACTACTTCAAGATACCGAAGTAGGAGATGAATATCGAGTATGCGGACTCGATCAGTTGGAACTCCTAGATGAAAAATGCATCAATGCTTTGGAGCATCTCCGTGCCTACCAAAACAAGCTTAAAAGATCATATGCTAAAAAAGTTCGTCATCGATCCTTTGAGATCGGTGACCTTGTTTTAAAAGAAAATCAAAAAAATACTAATGCAACTAAGGACCTTAAAGGTAAATTTGAGCCCAACTGGCTTGGACCATACATTATCACTGCTAAATTTGAATCGGGAGCATACAAATTATCTACCTTAGATGGTAAAGAACTTAAAGAACCCATGAATATTTTGCATCTTAAACGTTACTATGTATAAATTTGGTCATTTCATCCTTGTATATATTTGTTTAAAATATTTCAAAATCACTATCTTGTATTTCTTTCAATTTATAAATTCAAAAACACCAAAAACATTCATAATCATCAAAATCTTCAAAACTATTTGTTGTATTTATTTATGGCACTTGTTAATTCTTGTTCAAAAAAAATAATAAAAAATAAAAAACAACAATATTCTTGACTCTTTCGAAACCAAAACAAAATAAAGAAGAAAGAGAGAGTCAACATTCTCAAAACTTCTCAAAAAATCATTTATATATATTTTCTTACAATTATTGCAGTTATATGTTTCAAATTATTTTGGATAAATTAGCATTTATTTGGAATCCCTCACTTTCACACTCACAAAAATAAATATCTTGATTTTATCTGGCATGATTACTAATCTCTCTTATATCAAAGTCCACAAAATTCAATTAAATAAAGTTTGAGCATAGAGAATTGATCTTGTTATTTACTTAAACCAAGCACATCTTTTCACAATAAAATGATTATATTTGTAATTTCCATGCTTTGCTACATAGTAGAAGTGGTTTCTTGAGCGAAAAGTTTCCCCTGCTATCCTATCATGCACATGGTCTAGAATCTTTGAGAATTGGCAAAAGGACAAGCTCACCCCTACCCAGAATAAAAATCCCTTGCTCTACAACTAATCCGAGCAAGTATCCCTAGTATAGAAAAAAAAGCAAAGTTCAAGAAAAAGAGAAAAAGAAAAAAAAATGTTATTTTATATCATTACAACAATATTTCAAGCATTATCTCAATTATCAAAAAAAAATACAAAAAGAAAAAGAAAAGAAAAGCAAAAGAAAGCAAAAGCAAAAAGCAATAAAATCCCTTTCCCTACCCTTTGAAAAGAAAAGAAGGGTTGATGAGCTTGAATCCTTGGAATTCTCAATTATTCGAAAACTGTGAGGTAAGCCCCATAACAGGTGGTTTGTGCCCAACCTGCTTGGCCTTGGGTAACTCCTAGCGTGGCGATATGTCTGTCACATTAGCGACCTTCTTTTGTACAGACCTATGTCTGCTTATGGATTAGCTAGCTCTTGATAATCCGACCTACATAGTAGTCTAGTATGGTTATATGCATCTACATCATGGTTAATGAACACTTATTTGGTTTCTTCAAATCACTTGTATCATATTATCTTGCTCAAAACTGGTAAATGAACATAGCAATTGCACACACATTTTATATTTGAGAGATTTTGTGTATCATTATGATAAATCAAGATTGGAAATGAATTCACATATGCACATGGGATTCCTTATAAATCTAACTTTTGTCTTCAAAATACTTTGAAATATTTTTTGCAAATTGTTTGGAATAATTCATTTTCTTCTTTCAAGTACAGTTGTTTAGCATAAAGACAACTATATAATAGAAAAATCAAAATTTCTTTCAAAACTATACAATCAAAACATATATATATTGTCGACTTTCACGACGATGGTATAGTTCCAAAACCAAAATTGGAATTTTATGCCTAGCGCAAGTCCTCATCTTCATATTTTCTCTTATTAAAAATCAATCATGCAATAAAACAATCTATTTTCTTCTTTGATTTTCGCGATGATGGTATAAGTCTATACCTACATATTCTATGCCTAGCGCAAACCATTGTAACAATTTTTATTCCCCATTTATTTAAAAATCATGAAAACCATATGACTTAAATCATTATGTTACACAAATTATGCTTTAAAAAAAAAAAAGCATACACATTTTCATTATTTCATGTCATTATGTCAACCTTCAATTTTGCAATGATGGTATAATTCCTAAGGAATTATCCAAAAAATTTATCACACTTAGGAATTTATGCCTAGCAAAAATCATTTTAACATTATTTCATGCATACTATTTTTATGAAAATCTGAAAAACAAACCATCATCATCATCATTTGCACCATTGCACCAAAGTCTTAAGACAGTCTCTTAAGCACTCTTTTACTTTTAACAATATTTCTATACTGGGATTAGCTTGACGACCGAGTGAGCGGCGACTCCATGAAATGGTCTATAATAGCGACAATGTCCTTTGAAATTATTGTTAGAAGTCTCTTTTTATCTTTTATCACATTACATCACAAACAACCAATTTGTTACATCAGATTATTTCATTTAAATTTTACAAACATGACATCAAAATTATAATATTTCCAATGACATAATTACATGAATCATCAAATCAATCAATCAAACATAAAAGCATCATAAAAATACATAACACAAGTCATATGATCAAAAACATATCTCATCTCATATATATATCAACAGTATATATACATCATCAAAACTAGATTGGTATGCCACAATCTGTACCTCGGCATACTCAATCCTCTATCAAAAATAATAATAAACTATATATCAATCTGTACAATGTAATGTAGTACTCTAGCCTCGAGAACCCCTCGAGCTCTCAGCCTCATCTCCTCCCCTGCCCTGAGGTGGACGAGGTGGCCCCATCATAGTATGTGTAGTACTACGAGTCCTAGTCGTCGATCGAGACGAAGTCCTCGATGACCCGATCTTGATCGGATCTACGATGTTAGCTGGTAGGGGTAGTCTATCCTCCTCTAGCACCATCTGATAGTACAATGTCTGATAGAAAGTGATTTGGGCAATAGCCCGTGTCAGCTCCCTAGTGCTCGCCCCTTCGCCCCGTGCCCTGAGGCATGCAATCTCGTCTCTGAGCTGTGTAACCTCAGCTCGATGTCATGCAACCTCCTCCTGTAGGGTCTGCACCTATGCCTGGAGATAGATCGTCTTCGCTCGGAGAGTCGCTGTCTCGCTACTCTCCCTAGTGTCGACACCCTTGCCCTTATCGGGCGATGGTGGCCTCTCTCTCTATGGAGAAGGGGGTCTCTCCTCCCTCCTCTCCCTCTGTCGTGGCCTCTCCTATGCCTGTGGCCTCCTTAGCTCTCTCCCTCCATGACCCTGGGCCGCCTCCATAGCCGCCTGGCATCGCCTCCCTATCCGATGCACAACTGCATGTATCGGACCCTGAGCCCTCATCATCCGAGGAGGGCGGATGCCTACGTACCAGGCATCGTAGCCATCGGCTACCCCTATGTCATCCCCATCCACTGGCTGAATGGGGGCATCGTCCGAGTCTTGACTCTAGAAGCGCTGCATGTCTGGAGCCCCGCTCACTGTGGTGTTATCTCGGATAGTCCAGGAAAACTCATAATCCCTGAGAGATGGGATCCCCTGCTATAGACCGAACTATCACAAAACTCGGTCGTAGCGGTGGAGCTCCACCTCTCCCCTCTCCATCCGTAGCCAACAAACTCGCCTAATGCGAGCTAACTCCTGTCCATCCTCGGCCCACCCTGGGTGCTCTCGCCATGGCCTCCAGGTGATCTGGTCCGGGACAAGGTCATCCAGTAGTCTCCGGGACATCGGTAGGTCGATCCGCCGCTGTGACCCTCTTCGGAGCCACCAGTAGAAAACTCGGGGCCTCTCCCCATCAATCCCTATCAGAGGAAGCCCTACCGGCCTCCGCACTGCAATGTGCTCCCAGCACCAAACCTGTAGGAGCGATGTCATCACTAGACATCGGCCGCCCTTGTACATGACCCCATGCAGGATCCTGTACAACCGGCATAGCACAAAGCTGCCCCAAGAGAATCTATAACCATGGTCTCGCATATCGTAGATCACATCTGCTAGCATCCATGGTACCCTGCACCCACTCTGGTGGCACAGCAGAAGTCCACCAACCACTCCAGCTAAAACCTGTGTGAGTCTAGATGCCCCAGGCATCTGACGCAGTGCCTCGATGTTAACTCCGCCCTTCTCCAGGGCGAAGCTCGGGTCACCACACAACCGCCCCATAGCATGGCCCTGATTGGCCGTAGGAGTGATCAACCGTCCTTGTATGGGGATTCTTAGAATCCTCCATACATCCTCTAGAGTGGGAGTCATCTCCCCTATGGGTAGCCAAAAATAGGAAGAACCCGGATACCACCTCTCTGCTAGGGCTGTCAGTAGCCCCATGTCTGTAGACACTTGTGGCATTTTTGCCACATGCTGTAAGCTGCTGTGCCAGCTGATCCCACTCTGCCTGTGTAAGAGCGGCCAAGTCATCTCTCAAACCTCCATATTTCCATTCCCTGCTCTTTAGCAATCCTCTCTGCAACATAAACAACAAAACAACAAACAATCATTAATAACAACTCAAGTGATTAATAATGCAAGTTAAAATAAGTTCAATTTCATCAAATGATGATATCGTCCACTATTGGACGATATCGTCCCAAATTTGAGCAGAATCGTCTCCGATTTTGCAAGCCGAAATCGTCCCTAATTTGATGAAATCGTCCCCCTTTCATCGATTTCGCCCTTAGACGAAATCGGCGAAATTGAGACGATTTCATCGAAATCGGGACGATTTCGTCCCGACGACGTCGACGGCCCAAAAATGGCCGCGATGCTCAAAATTCATTTAAAATTCACCTAAAAAGCATGTAAATTCAAATTAAATCATTCTAAACTAAGTTTAGACTCTTACCCGTAGCCCGCGTCGGACCTCTGTCGATCTGTGCGTCGTCTCCACCATTTTTGCTTCAGAGCTCTAAAACCAGAAAATGAACGGTAAAAATGAATTAGGGTTTTACCCTATTTTTCTTAATTTTATTCAAAAATAATTAAAATTGCTTTTCCACGTTTTTACCTCAAACGTTCGATTTGGGTAAAAACACGGAGGGGGCACCATAGTAAGCTGTCGTACGATTCGACCAAGAATCGTCGCCTAAAAATGGGAATAATTTTTGCTTTCTCGTAGATCGAGAAGAACTCATCTTTAACGCATTTTCTTCGAAAAATTCGCTAAAGAGGGGGCAAAATGTAGCACCCTAAAATTGGCGCAGTGAAATCTTAATAATTACATTCACTCTAGTAAATAATTTAAATTCAAATTTTAACCTCCCAAACCGCCCGTTAACCGTCGGGTAATCCGTTTCCCCCTTTTCGTGCCATTTTTAGAGGTTGTTTTGACCGTTTGACGATATCGTCGCCGATCAGACGATATCGCCCCGGATCTGACGATTTCGTCTGGGCTAGGACGTCCGGACGATCTTGTCCCAAAACTGATTTTGCACAATTAGCTTCTATTCCAACGGGTCTCTAATCTGGGCAGAAGCGTGTCTGTGCCGTTAGAGACCCTCCCCCATTGGAGATCTCCCAAATAGGGATGATCTCCAACCTCCTAACCTCCCTCCTAAGCCTATTTAATCCTAAGCCCTTCCCTTAGCACCCCCCTGGCTGATAATTCTTATAACTCGACTTCATACGCATTAAGACATCTTAAATTCATATTTGCATTAGCTCTATACCAATTTTGTTGCAGGTACCTTAGTGTTTTTCAGCCGGAGCAAGCTTACATCGTCGTCGACGATCCTGTTCAGATCGGAGGCGATCCTGTCGAATCAGAGACGATTTCGTACCAATGCGAGACGATTTCGACTATAGTCAACATTGAGGCAATCAGTGCCTAAAGTTTGCATTTCTCCATCTTTTCTCTGCTGTTTTATTCTGCAATTAGCTAGTTTATTCAGTATTTTATGCTATTCTGCATTTTGGAGTTCACCCATCTAGATTAAATGCATAATTAAGTCATAATTATTATCTAATTAGCATAATTCATTCATGTTTCTATTTTTAAGTTTCAGTTTGATATTGTTGTTGTCATTTTACATTGTTTCCCTCTGTTAGGATAGTTGCATTTTCTGTATTTTGCACCTATTTCTCTGTTTGCAGGTCTCTAACGAATTCGTCAGATCTCAGACGATCTTGTCTGATCTCAGACGATCCTGTCAAATCAGAGGCGATCCTGACTGCTTCAAGAATCAGAATCTTCATCAGACATCCGGATCAGGTATTTTTCTTTTAATATTCTTTAATTTCTCTGTTTTTCTGTCTTAATTCTATTTTTTGTATTCATTTAATCTGCATCTTCATATAGAATAGCTTAGACGCATTTTGGCCAAACCTAGGATTTGAATGCTTAAGGCTAAAACGAACACATAAAACACATTCCCAACCTAGGCATGGAAACTGCCATTAAATGTTTCCTGGTGAACCCACCATCCATCGAAAAATCACCAATATACACCTCCCTTGAGAGGCGGGACCTTCGCAAGGCCTCTCAGTCCGAGGTACCGCGCCATCCTTTTCACATCCCCCTTTCGGGCACGGATCCTATAGCCTAAAGGTAAGGGTGTGAAAAATTTGGAGCGATACACTCCCACTACATTGGCTAATGGATCTATATCCATTGAAGACACCTATTCTCATTGCCCTGGCTAATGGATCTCTATCCACTAGAGACTATCCTCCTCTATACTCTATCACCAACAAATATCTATCTCAAATATGCACTAAACATAGTCCTTTGGTCTAGCACAAATCTGCCCTCAATCTCTATCCTCTAATCTGTACTAAATACAGTACTTTAGTCTAGCATAAATCTATCCTCAATATCTATCCTCAAGTCTTAACGCAAAACTTAATCCAATCACAAATCAAAACTACTATATTTTCCCCAAACCTTAACTCAAGGTTTGAACTAATCAATCAATCAACTCTGCTCACAAGTCTTTTCAAAGACTTGTCTCAAATATGCCTTTTAATCTTCCATAAAATATTACACTAATCTCTCCACAAGTCCCCTCTAGAACTTGTCTAATCTTCTCAATAAGTCCTCACTAGAACTTGTCCAATATGCTCAACAAGTCCTCACTAGAACTTGTCCAACTCTGCTCTCAATCTCTTTCCTCAAATATGTATTGTAATATTACACAAAAGCTCCCACAAATCTATCCACAAGTCCTCTCTAGGACATGCCTCAATTTTGCTCAATAAGTCCACACTAGAACTTGTCCATTCTAATATAAATATAAAGAGAATTGTTAGAGACTCAATATGCTTCACATTCATCACAATGCTCAGTCGCTTTCAATCACTCTTTTAGAAACATATAGAGAATTTTTAGAGGCTCAAAATGTTTCACATTCACCTCAATGCTCAATAATTTTCACTCACTCTTTTAGAAACATATAGATAATTGTTATAAAATCAATATGCTTCACACGCACAAACTCTCAATCACTTTCTCAACTTAATTCAAAATATATAACAATTTGTTTCATAGAACTTGAACTATCACATCAACACATCCACTTGATTAGGCTCAACCAACTCTACTCAACCAATCACTCAATTAACTAATCCTTACTTACAAACCCTAGTCTAAACTTATGAACACTCACTCAAATATTTCCAACAATTCTTATCAAACAATATCACATAACAATGATACTCATGTTCTTTGCAAACCCTAGTTCAAGTTCTTCACTTACTTCAACAACAATGCTTATAAAAAATATTTACATAACAATGATACTCATGTTCTTTGACAAACCCTAGTCCAAGATAGTTCTCAACTTCACATAATAATGATACTCATGTTCTTTGCAAACCCTAGTTCAAGTTCACTCAACTTAATCACTTCAACAACAATGCTTATCAAACAAGGTTTTATCAACAACTCTTTATTCTAGAAAACCTTGAAGCATTAATTCAAAAACACACTCAAAAATGCTTACCAAACAATATTTTTCACTCCAACTTTGCATTCACAATATTCAACAATCACACACTAAGAAGATGTGCCCATACCTTTTATTTGTTAGAATTAAAGTGCACTATGCCTTCACCTTGACACGTGTCAGTTTCTCTTAAAAAGTGTCATGTGTTGAATATAGGCTTGTGCCTATATATTGTAACCATTTGTATCAATAAAATTAATCACATTAGTTTCAGTCCTGACATTTGGTATCAGAGTAGGTTTCCTCTCCTTCCTATGAAATCCCTTGAGGGGGGATTTCCCTCATGGAAATCCTCCCTCCCCCCTATTTTTTTTTCCCCTATTTTTTTAATTTTTTTACCGAGGGAGTATGCTCTCCATCATTTGATGGATCAAAAACCAGATGGTAAAAATTTTAAAGTTTGGGAAATATTTTCAAAATGTTTTTAGTTTTTTGGGAATTACCAATGGCAGATTTGTAGATAGCAGTGCAGCAGCATTTAGTGTAGCCAAAGTTTTTTTTGAGATCTGCCCTGATCTACGAAAGCATTTAGTGTAGCCAAAGCAACATTTTGAAAGTTTTATGGCAGAATATTATAGTTTTCCCCTACGAGGCTGCGAACGGGGTTGTACCCGTAGATCCCTTCTCCTCTATGTCAAATCAAAATGCTGATTTTTTTTTAGAGAGTTTTGGTTGCTGTTGAATGCTGCACAGGGATTGGATGCATTGAGATCCTGCAATGCCCTAATCCTTTGATTCCCTTAATATTTGCATCAGATGAATGTACTTACTGCTCTGAATTGAATGCTACAATGGAAAAGTTAATGGGTTGGACAAGATATGAGATCCAGCATTTCGACCACGTTCTCACTATATGCGATGATTCTGAAAGTGGTCTCCTCCATGACGAGCATGCATCTGAAAGGCTGAATGGTGCCCCCCCTATGCATTCACAACATATATGCTATGATCTGCCATTCTAGCATAGACTATGTTGTCGATTTTATGGAACGCATGTAATCAAATGACTTGCCAGATTCCCCTGATTACTTGAACACATGGTGTAGTCTCGCATCTGCATTGTACTATGCCATTGCCATTGCTACTTTATTTTCTGTTTCTTGAGTGTTGCCTTTACATAGAGGTTTTCTATTACTTCACAAATTCTGTTGCTTCTACACGCTTCCTTCTGCAAGATGAGTTCAATATCCAGACAACACATGCTACCATTGTTGATCATTACACATATTGTATTCTTAGTGATGGTTGCCAAATGGAAGGAGTCTCTAATGATTGTCTAGTTGCTCTAATTTTTTGTGACTATGATTTCATCAGCCATTGTCTGATGTGGTGCCTTTAAACTCAAGTTCATCAAATTTTTTTGCGTGATAATGGCAACAGTATCACCTAGAGTGCGTTGATATGCATGTGTGTGGCAACTGGCTGCATATTTTTTTTAATTAGTTAATTCCTATTGTAATAACATATGTGGTGATGGTGCGACAGTGTTACTCGAGTTTATGGTTCTCGTTCAGTGCTCATGGATGCTGCCAGCATTGCTGTCACTGTGATTCCGTGAGAAGACGACTGTTGTGGTTTTGTTTTTTCAAGGCGGACCTGTGGAGGTCCAAAGAACTCTATGATCAATACATTTTTGGGTCCAGGCATTCTATTTTTTTTGTGTTTGGAGACTCCTTGGCTGATGCAGGGAACAATAATTATCTTAATACAAGCATTGTTGCTCGCGCAAATTTCCCCCCCTATGGGAAGAGCTTCTTCGGGACAGCCACTGGGCGGTTCTCTGATGGACGAACCATATTTGATTTCCTAGCAATGAGGTTAGAGGTGCCCTTTCCTGTTCCCTGGTTTCAACCCAGACTGATGACAGAAAGGAATTATGTGGGACATCTCCATTATGCTCATGCCAAATCTGGTGGCTTTGGGACTACTGTTGTGCATCAAATGGAGAGGGATTTAGGTGAAGGGTATTGGAAATTTTCTAATCGATGATGAGATACTGTAACTGCATCTTGGAAAAATTATTGAGCTAATTTTAAATTTGGTGGGATGAGATAGGCCGGCAATGATGAAAATGATAGCGATGATGAGGGTTTGCTGACTGTGAAGAAGAAGAGTGTGGATGCACTCGAGGTGGTGGACAACGTAGCCATGGCGGCGTGGCTCCTAGCGAAGAGGCAATATCAGGGCCTCTAGATTTGCGGCCAATTTTAGTGCTAGAGTTGTAGTTTGTAAGTTGCAGTCTATGATTTGATGTCCAAAAATAGGTAAAAGGGTGCCAAAATGGTCCAAGAGGTACAGACACTACAACACGATGGCCTCATAACTTCTGCTCGGGTCTGCCCGTCCTACCCGCTCTACTAAAAAAAATTCTATCGCACTGCGCTTCTTTTCTTACTGTAGGTTGTGCCCTAGAAGGCAGTTTTATGCAATGAAAGGATAAGCCTTAGCGAACGGTTGTATGCAATGGAGGGAGGGCAATAACGCCTAGTTGTTGCTACGTGACAAAATAGTCGAGCCGCTTGATTGTCACCGTCCACTCTCAGTCAATGATCAGATTATGCTCGCAATTTATTTTTATGATTATGCGCTCTTGGAGTATTAGTTTGAGTCATTGTCTGCATGAAATGCAGCATGAGCGTAGGCCACGTACATGATAACGGAGTATTTTAATTTTTTTTTTAATGTGGTTTCTTTGTCCCATATGCACAGGGCGTGGGGCATTTCAAATTTAAAAGCAAGTTTTTTTATTTCAAAAATGATGGGGGGAATATTTTGAAATATAGTGAGTGGGGGTATTTCTTTTAAAAGTGGGGGTATTTTATTAACATGTATGGCTACAAGATATAATGGGGAACATTTTTATGTGATATGTTTCATTGGCCGACAAGATGGTCTTATTGACCATTTTTTATGTATTTTCCACATGGAAGTGGAAGGCCAGATGGCCCATGTAATTCCCTTGCAAGGGAAATTTTAAGACTATTTTTATTCCACCTAAGAGCGATGCCGCTATTGAGCGATGTTGTCTATTTACTGCCTAGATAGGCATGGTGTTGTTTTCCACATGTTGAAGGCCCCATTTAGACAAAAGTATAGGGGTATTTATAGTCGTTGGAAATGGTTTTTAGCGACGAACACAATGGTGGTGTCATATTGTAATTTTGAGGCTATTTCAATTTAGTTTTTTAGCCTCAAAATTTTTCTACCTTGGAGTGCACTTTTGGTTTTACCTGATACTCCCAAGGTAATTATAAGTGAACCTAGTATCTAGTAATCATCTCTTTCTACTTGGCGGATGTAGTAGCTGGTTACCCATGCATTTCGGTAAGATGAGATGACTACCATAAGGACACTTATTCTAGGGACTACAGACATAGACACCCTAGATTGTATTCAAGGTTTTTTTAGATCTACTTCTAAAGACTACAGATGAAGACACTTAAGAATATTCTCTTCTTCTCTTCTTCTCCTCCATATTTTGCATCTATGGCTCATTTTATTATATTGAGTGCATTTTCAACAGAGACCAAAACTCTTATATGGCTCATTTTTCATTTGTATTAAGGTGCATTTTTTGCTGAGATCGACACCTTCTAGATTGAGTACACCATAACGAAGGATTTGATATTTATGGTGGGACTAGTCAGTGACCTACAAGAGGCAACATCCTCTGAGGATAACCTGTAGAGGCAACAGACCCAGAAGTGGTTGACCTTGAGGTGCCCATGATGACCCCGAGGCACTTAGACGGCTGACCCAGTGGCAACAGAACCGTGGAAGTGGATGACCCTGAGGCAACAGATCAAGATGTATACACAATGAATCTAGCATTATTTATAGTTGGAGAGCCAAGCGCAAAGAGCACAAGCCTAGACCAAATCAGCAATAAGCGAGGATGATAGGTTGCTTTTAGAGAAGTCAAAATTAAGGGGGAATTTTACCTAATATTGACTTGTTTTGTTTCTTCTTTAGTTAGGATAGTGCACTTTAAGGGGGAATGTTAGAATTAAAGTGCACTATGCCTTCACTTTGACACTTGTCAGTTTCTCTTGACAAGTGTCATGTGTTGAATATAGGCTTGTGCCTATATATTGTAACCATTTGTATCAATAAAATTAATCCCATTAGTTTCAATCTCAACATTATTTGATGTAAAAGTGCCTTTAAAAAACTTGTCTCAATCACAATTTTCTTCTCTCCAATTTCAATGGTTAGATAACAAAATATCACTCCAACACTTTCTCAAAATATTCCTTAGACACAAGAATAATCAAAACTCAATTATGTCTTATTGCTCCCTTTTTAAAAATTAATATCCATCAAATCATACATGAAAAATAATTACTTGGATACACCTTATAAACTCCAACTTAAAATAATATCCAACACCACACAACTTCCTAAAACACCTTACTACCCTTTCCAAACACTAAATCAAATAACACCAAAAAATAATTTTGCAGAAGCCTTATAAATCTCCTTACAACCTTACAAACCAAATCAATATGCAAAAAAATAATTTTTAAATGCCCAACTAATATCCCCAAAATTTTTGGCGCTCAACTTTAAAGCATACCTTTGACTTACCCCAAAATAGGTTTCGGCATGCTTCGATCCACCATCTCCCCAAGCCTAAGAACCTTAGCGCTTGGGAGCCCAGCGTGTGGGCTATTGGTGCCCACGTGAAGGAAGGAGGACTTCCTTCCTCTTATACCTTTGTGCACCTTTGAATCCCCACAAAAATCAAGAGGTACTCCTCTTTTTAGCATGATTCGCACAAGCTCGCATTAGTCAAAATTCGAAGGTATGGTAATTTTGGGTAAGGTGAGTAATCCCCTTTTATACACATGTGGGTATTTGCTCCCCACGTCGGCGCTTAATAATTCAAATTTGAATTTCAAATTTAATTTAATAACCTATCTCAAGGTTAGTTAAAAATTAATATAAATTAACTTTATAACTAATATTAATTAATTTAAATAACTTTAGTAAATTAAATTAGAAATTAATTTATAATAAAAATTATATTAATTAATTTATAATTAATTTAAAACTTCCCTTACAATATTATAAAAAATATTATAATATTATATTTTTATTTTGCACTTTGGGCCATATCTGACTTCCTAGAATCGGGTCTTGATCAACTGAAACTAGAGAACCTAAAACCGATGTCGCCTATCGAAATCGCTCATCGACTAGTGTTGAAAGCTTGACATAAATGACCACTTACTCTTGACATCAATGACAACTTATCCACTCAAAATATCCAACACATTCAATAAATGGTAATCCTTTCACCATTTGCTTTTGATATAGTAGTTTTAGCCCTAAAAATTTTAGGTTTCTATACCTCATGTGCCATAACCAAGATTCATCATTTAAGATAGCTTTTAGGGCTTGAGTTTTTCCATGTGCAAGTCTAAGAGGGAAAATTATATTTTGTAGCATGCTAACTTTTGCTAGAATTTGATTTTTTATCATAGATAACATATTCAATATTTTTAAAATTAACAAAATATCTTTTTCAATAAGCTTTCATATACTTAAAAAATTAGGAGCTAAACTAAGCACATATAAAATGTCATGACTAAAATTTATCTCACTGTGTTTTATCTTAACTACAATGATGACTTTTCCCATGACCTAAACTTCCTTGTAATATACAAGCCATACTTGATATTTGACAAATTCATCCATCTTTATAAAGATGTTTTTGTTGCCTATCGTGTCACTAGAACTACTATCCATAAGCTATACATATTTGGAGATTTATTTTGTAATATCACAAGCATAAAATAATATTATTCGTTCTTATTTTTCTTTAAAAATTTAGCACTTTGCTTACGTTTTTTCCAGAAATCATGTTCATAATGACCAAATTTTTTACAATAATAACATTGAAATTATGATTTATTAGGGTTTTGATTACCTATTTCATTATGGCTGATAGTTCTTCCTCTATTGCTACTATTGTTACCTCTTCCTAGTATATTTTTACTTCCTCTGCTTACATGTCCTCTTCCTCTATATTTTTACATTCCTTTACAATTATTTTTCCTTATTTTTTAAAATATCAAGCTTTGTTTTAGAAACTTGTTTAACAAAAAATTTAGTGAATCTATTCATCCTCTACTCATGTGTTTGAAGATATCCCATAATATCAATTATTGATAATAGAGTTAGATCCTTAGATTATTCAATAGCAACCACTATGGAATCAAAAAGTGGAGTGATGCTTCTAAAAATATTTTCTACAATTTTTTGATTTGATAAATTATCTCCATAAGATGTAATTTGATTTACTAAGCCCATCACTTGAATGAAATAATCTTGCATAGATTCAAAGCCTTTCATGAAAATATTTTCAATATATCTTCTAAGCATTTGGAATTTGATTTTTTACCTTTTTTGTTCCTTGATATATATTCTATGATAGATCACACCTCTATATTGATTTTGTTGCAAAAATTCTTTAAAAAATGATCCATTTACTAGTTATTGAATAAAAAAAGGCTTTTGATTTCTTTTTGTTCTCTTTTAGCTAATATCTTTGTGTTTGAGTCAAAGTGGAAATATCTGTGCATCTATAGGTTTTGTGTAACAATTCTCAACCAAGTCCTACAAATATTGAGAAATAAACTACTATTGCTATTAGTCATATTATAAAATTATTTTATAATTTTATCTTGGTTTCAAAGAGAAAATAAATATAATATGCTTATCTCTCTTCAAAGTACCCAAATGGTCTTAGTTGTTCTTTATCCAAACTCGTATATATTCCAAATGTATACCAATTAGTGCACTGATAGATTATGCTTTCTTCACAATTCAGACTCTAAAATTCTATAGAGCATGACCTCTAACAAATCAAACAAGCTTTGATACCATTTATTGGTTTATAGAGAAGAAAAAATGTAGATCAAATCTTAATAGAAAGGATCAAGCACATGTTGTTGCAACAAAACATGCAATTTGTTTATTGATTTCTTCCAATCGGATACAAGGACAATTTATTTCTAGGTTTAATTCCCAAAATAGAAATATTTTGGAAGCGATCTAATTTTGGATATCCTTACATGCAATCTTATTTATTTAAGAATATTATTATTTTAATTATTTCAATAGTCTTTTTTTGTATATACTAGAGGAATCAGTAACTTATTACATTTTTCATCACTCTTCATGGGTTTGAATATTATTTTTTTGCTGCCACTATAACCTCTAGTTGCGTTAGGTAAAATTTTTAATGTAGCCAATGGTGCTAGTGCAACACGCCCTCTAGTTCTGAGGCCTAAGGAATTCAATCTGTGGTACGTATCCTCTGATCTATTTCAATAAATTCTTTAAAAATAAATTATTTCATTCCCTATTTTGGAACTTATATGGCCAATATATTTTGTTATTTTGCATGATATTTGATGTTTTTCTTAGTTTTTATAATAAAATCTCAGGCATGCAATGAAATATTGAACATTAATCATTATCCTTAGCATTTCATATATTAATAAAAACATCCTCCCTAAAAATTATTCAATATAATTATACTTCTAATCTTTGTAATCATCTTTGCTCATTCTCAGTCTATTTTTCATCTTCGATGAAGAATGGAACTCGGTTTTCACATTATGAGATATAAGCACTATGTTGGCTATTGAATAAGTTTCCTTGTTTGATTTAATAATTACATATAATGAATTTTTTACTCAAACGAAAGATGATTGATATCACTCTAGATAGATATTCAAAAATATAAATTTGGAAGAGCCCTTATTCTGAATAGGAGTTTTACATTTATAAAGACATTTGGGAAAAATTATCAATCTAATTTTGAATTATATATTTTTATAATTGTAACATAGATCTAAATCATATTTAAATTATATTATAAGGATTCAAATATTAAAAAAAAGGAAAATATAACAAATTTTTAATTGATCAATATACATAATGTAGTTGCTAAGGCTTACTATAGTGCATCTTTTATAAGAATGAATTCAAGACCATAAACCACCTCCTACTCAATGATGAGTTAAATCTTAAAGTATGAAGCTACTTTTTTATAAAAGTAGTCCTTATATTTGAACATGGTATGGGACCATCCAGTAAGTATTTAAATATTGATAACAACCTTCACAAGATACATATTTTTAATGATATGATCCTGATAATCCTTACTTGGGG
The DNA here is from genome assembly GCA_028583015.1 of Wollemia nobilis. NCBI lineage: Eukaryota > Viridiplantae > Streptophyta > Pinopsida > Araucariales > Araucariaceae > Wollemia > Wollemia nobilis. Next base: position 6,181,207 of record JAQPPZ010016059.1, on the reverse strand, counting down.
TCCCTGGTTAAGGGGGAACCATTATATTTTTAGATAACAATATCATTCTTAGAAATAAATTTGTAACAAAATAAAATATTTCATGTTAGAAAATACCCAAATCTCTCTCAAGGTCCATGATTTCCCAATCATGCTTCAGCTATATCACAACCTCAAAAAATTTCCCCTTACATTTGTCCCAATCTAACTTACTAAGAGAACTCTAATTGGGAAGGTTGGAGGATGTCATACTTTATGGAAATCTCATCCTTCCCACATGGTGAAATTCAACTTTGATGGGGCATCCAAGGGTAATTTGGGCTAGTAGGAGTAAATATCATTTTCTATTACCATGAAAAAAGAACTCATTGGAGTAGTTTCTCTTCCCTTAGAATTCTCACCAAAAATAATTTTCTAGGTATTGTAGTTGTGGAAGGTCTTAAGCTTGTAGTTCAACTAGGATTGAAAAATATGGTACTAGAAGGAGACACTATGATTGTGGTTGGGATAATATGTAAATATATACACCAATATTAAATATTTTTCCCCATTATTGCATAATGCCTTTAGCTAAGTAGTTATTTATGTTTATATTCTAGCAATATACTATCTATAAAGGTAACAAAGTGGTATACTTCCTATTTAATGAATCAAGATAGCATATATCATATTTATTGGCAAAATATCAAAGACATAATTGACCTTGGTAGATCCAAAATTATTTATAGTTTAGGTCTACAACAACCTCTAGTAGATAATAACTAATAATTATGCCCCTTAGGGTTCAATTCATGCTAAGATTTAAGGTCAAGAAATCAAAATTAAAGAGTATGTATCTTTTCATTATAAGCTAATATTTTTGCTTTCTCTACATGAGGGAAAAATGCATGATGTTTATACATTTTCATTTATTGTAATTTATTTTCCTCTAGGAATGGTTCCCTATAGAATTCATATTATCTTCAAAATTTAAAAATATATGCTTGGTCAAAAACCTAAGATTTTATCCCTTTATGACAAAGTTCTATGTTTTTGGATATTACAAAATAACATTAGGAATCTTAACAATATTTGAACAAGGCCATTCCATATAAATGTGACATTAATTTAAGCTAGGTAGCTTCAAAGGAATATGTTTGTATTTAAAAGCAAATAGAAAATGATCTTTAGTTAATAATATTTTACATTTTGTATATAGGATGAAGATGTGTCCACAAGGACACAACATGTGAAGGATGCAAAGCTTTTGTGATATAGACTAATTTGGGGATTCTTTAGGTATGTTTATCAATAGATACTTCATTTGGCACACTCAAGTGGTAAATCAAGACCTAGTAGTTGGCATATGTAGCTACAACAAGGTTAAATTGATAGAATAATACTTGTATGTATCTAGGTGGAAGACAATAATACTTTATGGTGAGTTAGGATATGCTTTAAAGGGATGTAAGCCAATCAATATTATAGTTGATTTAACATGCATAAAATAACAATATGGTCATATATCAATTGTGCATGACATTATTTATGATTTTATGTTATTGGAATATTTTTAGGATGAGGATGGGGAGGTCTCAAAGGATATGGATGGGGACTAATATGAAAACATAATACAAATATTGATTTTGTCAACTAAATTTTTGCTTAGAATTTGTTCTTTAGTCATAAAAATTATTGGGAACCATTACCATCAACCCTCGAAATAGGGGAGGTGGTGACTATAAGAAATATATGCTATGTAAGAGAATAAATATTTCTTATTGCTTCACTAAGAATAATATAATTCAAGAGCCTAACAATTAAAATAACATGATTCTATAGATGATTAGACTTAATTGTTCATAGGAAGGAGTAGAGAAGGAAGAATTTTATGTAGTCATTACTCCACCCTTGGATATAAATAATAAGTATTTTATGTCTATGGATAAAATAGAGGATTTTCTAGAAGATTGCCCAAAGAGAATAATTTTATGCAGTTTGAGGATAATCTTGAGCACCACCCTTTTGATCTTGAGAGATCTCATGCTAATACTCGTGATGATAAGTTTTTTTCTCTCATAAGAATATCACAAGGCATTTATAATGATGGCAAGGGATCACTTATTGGGAAGCATAAGGATATAATATGGGAAATAAATAGTCTAAGGAGAAAATAAGTGGAGATTAGGCATGACTCAACTAATAGGTAAGGTGTTGTAGAAACATAAAAAAAATATGTGTTATAGAAGTAAATTTTGATCAATAAATGACATGTAAAGAATAAAAATCAAACCAAATATTTGATGTACCTCATTTTAGATGAAGGATATATTGTAATAACTTGATAAGAGGTAGAGGACTTAGAACCTAGTCCTATGAATGTTGTGGTATAAGTAGTTTTTTTCAAGTTCTTAATAAAGTAGTCTAGGTTTTACAATAGGAAAAAGTTATCCTTCATATGTTAGACACCACATACAATGAGTGTAAAAGCATATTACATAAATAAACGCATGTTAAATACACACATAATACCATAATAACTTTATCCTAGTGCACTTTCAACTACTTGAGAAGAATAACATTCTGAGGACTAGCATTTTAGGCAAGTTAGAAAGAGTCAATCCATGTTGTGATATTTTGAGGTTTTACTTCATCCTTCCACTAAAGTCTGAAATAACTTTACTAAATTATCAACTTCTATCACATGCATTCATTTTTTGTGAGTAGTGCATATTGAGATCGCTAGATGAGTAAATTGCAATCCCCTTTGCCACCATCACAATGATGAGAGAGATAATTAGGAGATGTTGATATTCACAACTTTTATTTAATGTCCTTTTTGCCATATGTGACTCATGTTGGTATCGATAGTTTTGTCATTACCTCAAACATACCATGTTCCCTTTGGTGGGGAAGCATCGATTTTCTATTGGGTGTTAATTTAAATTTGAATTGGACATCTAAATCTTGTGTAAAGCAATACTAAATTCACAAAGAGAGAAGTTCTACTTTATAAAACATGAAATAATATTGCAACTAAAATTGATCAATTATTTTAACTTATGAATGATTATATTGCATTGCTTTGCCTTACTGGTGGACCATGTTTAAATTCAAGAGCTTTACCATAAGGTGGAGTTATGCTAATTTCAATAGTGGATAGCTCCTTTTAATTTTTAATATTATCTATTTCCACTAATTTTGGAGAAATAACTATTATCGAATTTGCTTCAATACATGGCATTTGTGCCTAATTAAATATTGCATAGATGTTGCCTCTGTAGAACTCTCTTGTTCTCTATACAAGAATGTTAGAGATAAAAAAACCAAATATTATCACAAGAGTCATAATAATAAGCATGAGCCTAAAACATCTTACTCCAATGCATGTTAGTTGTTGACGCTCCACGGATGAAGCCATTGAAGGTGCAAGAGCAGCTAATTTTAGTTTAGCATGTTGTTTTATTGATTCTCTTTAGCAGAGAAATATGATCACCTTTAGTGAAAGAATATAAGATCCAAGCAGATAAGTGTTAACCCCAAAGTTGTACAAAGTTTGTAGAGGGGGAAAACTACCCTATCGAGTACGATTCTTTATTGGATCCCCTAGGAGCCAAGGTGAACCATGGGGGCGTGTTATATTTTCTACAATCAAGGACACAAAGGAACAAGTTCACTAGGAATAGTTTTAGTACTTGCTCCAAATCTAGGATGGAATTTTTTGATGTGTCAATTAAGCAATCACCTATATTTGACCTTTCTAAACTAAGCTAATAGAATGAAAGAAAAATGTAAGACACACAAGATGGAAGAAAACAATAACTAGCCCTAGTTTGATTCTTTTGATTCAATTATCTCTAACCCTACATTATAAGAAATAATTTTTTTTTCTTTGAGAAAAGGTACAAGGGAATTCATAAACAAGATTAAAACCCTAGATGCACACTGTATGATTTTATTCTTTCAAATGCCTAGAAAATTAATCAAATATTTTTCCTTTACTTGTAATCTAGGTTTTGGATAAAAGTGAACAAAAGCAAACACCAAATAGCCCAAATATCTATTAGGTCACTTATTTCATTTGGTGGTTGATCATAGCTTTAATTTGTGTCTATAATATTCAAACAACTTCAACCTACAAAATAAATTCATAAACACTAGAATTTTTAATTAGTGTTTGGAAGCCTGCTTAGGCTGTTGTTTGATTGAGATTGGAGGCACAAAAATTAAGCCTCCTTGGTCCTTTTAGCTATCGTTTTGAAATAAAAATGATCTTTGACCTTTGTAACATGAAAAAATAGAGTGAAACAGATAGATAACATCGAAATGAAATGCAGATAGGGTGGACACAACAAAATATTAAAATGCAAATGCAAAATCAAGGTTTGGGGGTGCAAAAATTGTCCCTAAGCCCTAATTTACAAAATGCATGTCTTGTAAAATGGGAGCACAAATATGGCTTACTAAATTCATGCCCTATATGGTTGAGGCATGAATCTAGTTTAGATACCTTTTTGGTCCCTAAAACAACAAAAAACAGAGTGCAAAACAATAAAAAATAGATTTTCAAAGCAACTAATGTAAATACAAAACCTAACGAGCTTATGGAGAAAGCAAGGATCAATAAAGAAGTGGAAGAAGCACTAAAATATGGTTTATCTCTCCAATCATCAAGAATCCTCAACTCAATCCCTAAGGGTAGCAAACACCAAAGCACAAAACAATAAAATAGTAACTTGCAGTAGAAGGGAACTTGTTAGCATGATAAAATGAGCATGTAATTAATTGTAATATCCAAAGAATTTATTGAGGAAAAATAGGAAATCCAACCCTCTATTTATAAGAGGTTTGGAGGGTAAAACAGGTTGGAAAATGAAATTTCACCATGGGCAAAGGTTGACACCAAAAGGAGTCGATGAGAGAAGGGGTTTTAATGAGAAAACCCCTAGAATGATAAATTTACACCTAGTAATTATAGGTCATGAATATAGCAAGACAAATTTGTTCCCTATATAGACTGGATGCAAATTTGGCAAGGTTAAGGAAAAAGGCCAAAAGAAGAGGGGAAAAGAGCCCCAAATTTGCATTAGGTAATTTTGGGTGGTTGGCTAGGGATCTAAAGAAAAATTAACTCATTATGATGGGTCAATTTTCCATGTACACATTTTACCCTCTCTTTGATGCATTTTACAACCAAATAAATGCATCAAAGAAATATGTAGACACCTATGGGAAAAAGCAGTGAACACACAAAGGGGTGGTTGGGTTTGGATAATGGGATTGTGAAAAAAGAGGTGTTAGCCTAAACACCATAAATTTACATGTAATATAAGGCATTAATACCATTAATACTCTAAGGCTAGGGTGATCCCTCGAGTTTTAGAAGGAATGCAAAATTCTAGATAAAAACTCAAAAAAGGTGAACAAAGGGCGCAAAAAGCAACAAAAAGTGAAGAAAAAGCAAAAGACAAGACAAGGAGAGAGAAAATGAGGAAAGGGAAGGAGAGATAAGAAAAGGTTGAAAAATAAAAAATAAGAGAGAGAAGAAAGGGAGGGAAAAGAAAAGAGAAAAAAATAGGAAAAATAAGGGAAAGGAGGCTCATTTTCACCGTGCAAGAAGAGCTTTGGAGAAGAAAGAGGAAAATCGCACTACCAAATCAGCATGCTACCATGGCAAGGGGTGATGCTGACATTGCTTTTGATGAAGAAAAGGTATGAATCGAGACCCACTTGCTCATTTTAGATTTTGCACCTATACACACAAAATTTTTAGTAGTTTCTGCATTTTTTGTCTTTTAGTCATTTGTTTTTACAAAATTAATTGTGGGGTGTGAATTTGGTCATGAAGCATGAATTTGGTAGCCTTTCCAAGCCAAATTCATGCCTTGTATGGAATAGACATGAATCTGGTTGGGAATCTTGACCAAATTTGCACTTGGTCATTCCAAGGTGCGAATCTAGTGAATGTTGCAAAAAAGGACTTTTATCTTAAAAAAATTATGTATGATTTTTATATGTATTAAATGATGAACTGTTGATAAAATTATTTTATTATGCAGCTAGATGTATGCAAGAGCATAGAGTGGTGGTCAAGCACATTGGAAACTACCTTGGAGTAGCTTATAGTGGAGGAGAGGGAGACACTAAATACTATGGGGCTACTGCATGTAGTAGAGATGCCCTACATTGAGGTGAACCAAGCCCTACTGATGGCTCTAGTGGAGTGATGGTATCTAGGATTCTCCATATTTTGATAATCAACTAGGGAGATGATGATCACACTAGAGGACATGTGGCACATCTTAAGGATCCACATCAGGGGAGGACTATTTATATGATACATGTGTTGATGGTGGCATCAAAGATGATGTTGAGGGACCCTACACATGTGATCCAATAGAGTGTATTCCTTGTTGATGATATGCCACATCAATATGTAGTTGGGGCACTGTCATTCGTACTATGCAAAGTGGTGGCGAGGATGTAAGTGTGCTATACATGTAGGTGATACCTATCATAGGCACTAGAAGTAGTGGTAGACATGTGAGATCAAGGAGTGAGATTCACATGGGTACCATATGTGTTAGCTTGTTTATATAGGTTGCTACACAATATCATGTATAAACAACAAATATTACTAATCTATATGATATTTCTCTGTGTGGTGTTAGGAGCACATAGTAATTCAAATACTGAATGCACTACCAAGAGCATTGATCAACATGGAGTGACCAACAACATATAGGTTGAGACAACACTATGAGCATGGGCATAGGTTGTACATTGGTATCTTTACACTAGAGAGGTGGGTGATAGGGGAGCTACAAGAGTACCAGATCATATGATGACTATGGAATTTACACCCAAGCTAGAGGGAGGACACAAAGGAGCTATCTCAGGTGAGGAGGATCTGGTGGCTTATCATCAAGAGGGGTAAGTGTGAGATATTCAAGTTTGATCTAGTATAGCACCAGTTCAGTATTATCTAGGATATTTTAGACCTATGAGACTATTGGTTCAGATGGGTGAGGAGGGACCCAATAGGATGCAAGAGTACTCCTAATATAACGAGGTGGGTAGAGGACTTGGATGACCCACTATATGTGGATCTAGGGGTGGATGACATCGAGGTGGCTCTCAAGTACAAAATATGGTACTGGAGCATTATGCCCTTGAGGATATCTCCCCTAGTGCTAGTGTAGATATGTTAGGTGATGAGCTGATGAGTGTAGTTGATACTTTGAGAGGTTACTTAACGTACCATCAAGAGGTAACAGATAGGTATAGTCCCACTGAGACTATCACAAGCACAAGTTTGGATGGAGATAGTGATAGACACATGAGTTACCATCACAATATTTGAATCAAAAGGAGGGGAAGCTAGAGGGGTTTCCCCCATCATGGTATAGGTGGGACATGATGTCACGGGTCCTAGGGAGGTAGAAAGGCTATGAGCCATAGTGACAATGATGCAAATGGAGATGAAGTCCATCCATAGTGATCTGGACTAGGCACTAGTAGAGCGGAAGATAACATGAGTTGAGGTAGAGCATATCAAATGGATATGGACTAGAAAACCCAAGTATATGGGTTGTCTATCATGGCATATAGCCAATAGAACAAGGGAGGCCACCTGTTGTTGATAAAGGGATTCATATGAGGTGATAGTACAAAGGGTGGTCTACTATGAGATGACTTTCTACCATACTATCCCTACTAATCATAGGGTTCCAAAACCATCCTCTCGATGGTCATAGAGTTGTTTGTAGTTGCAAGCGTGATCTAGTTCAAGATATATGAACATGACTCCTCCACCACCTCCAGTAGGTAAAGTAGAGGGGATAGGTTGGTATTGAGATGACATATCAATTTTTATTATGGCATGCACCTCTAGGGATGGTTGAGTGTGCAAAGCTATCAATTGTGGCACATCGACTGACAAGCACACACTCAGTGCTATCGAGTAATACTAGCTATGATTTATTTGTGTTATGGTACAAAAATACATGTGCTTACGTGTGCTTGATTTTATTTTTATGTGTATTATTAACTATGCATGGTGAGGACAAACATAATTGATACAATGCATGATAGACTTGACTAAATGTAATGTGATAATGAATCTAATGAATGCAAAAGCACGATTCTAACTAAATGTAGTGGATGCAAAAAGTGGATGCAAAATGAAGTGCATGGATGAGAAAACAAAAGGTAAATGAAGAAAAGTGAAAAGCGAAATAAGGAAGGCATAATATCCAAAGAGGCCAAATAAGAAAATAAAATATCAAAACTTTGTGAGGATGCATGCTCAAAAATTATCGAGATGGAGGCTACTCCTCGCATGTGGCCATGAAGCTATCTTGTGAGGATTGCAAGCTTGAAGAGATGGACAATATGAAGTTGTACTCGCTATGGGTGTATTGCTCACTAAGATGGACAAATATGAAAAATATATAAACCCGCTAGGATGTATTCTTGCAAATGGTTGAATGGAGGCTATCCCTCACTCATGACCATGAAGTTGATCCCATATGGGGTGTGTTGTGTGTGAATTATGTGCCAAAGCGAGTACTACCTTATAGGGGTGTGGTGTGTGCAAGAATACGTGTGGACAAAGCCAATGGATGAATAGATACAAGAAGAATTTATATCAAGAAATAACTACATCACTTGACTTAGAGAGATAGAAGCAATAAAACCTTTCAAGGTCTAGGAATATAAGAGAGGAAGAAATAAAAAGAGAATATGGGATGAAAATAAATGAAAATGAGCCTTAGGTTGGGGATTTTCTAGGCATTATAACCCTAGTGTGAGTGTAATTCATGTGATATATGACCTAAATAGGTGTCATCACTTGCCATTGGCACAAAATCCCCTAGAATTTATATGATCAAGCAGTCATGCAAGTATGAACAAGCAACAATGTAATTGTATGACAAGCAATGTGCAAAGTGGAACAAAATATCAAGTAAACTATGAAAGGTATGTGTGGGTGCAATTTTGCATTGCTTCACCCACTTCCTTTTGCAGGATGATGCTCTCCGAAGTAGGCCAAATTTTAAAGCATAAATGATCAGGTGAAATATAGAAGTGGTAGTAGTAATGGACGACAACAATCAACAAGCAAGTGGAAGGTTGTTCATGAAGGTAGGGTGGAAAATAGAGTGGGTGTATATTTTGGCTCTGCCTTTGGGTGTAAGTATTCTAAAACCTCATCCATCAGCTAGGCAGAATATTTGGCCAACCAACAAGGGCAAAATTATCATAAATATCCACCCATGAGGAGGATGAAAACTCCCGCCCATTGTTGAATGGGACTTTGAGCGTTGATTGGAAAAAACTTTAATAAAATTTCCACCATCCCTCATAATTTTGTCTTGGGTAGAAAGTCATTATCCTATGAAGCAAGTAAGGTGACTGCACATCACCTAAATTCCCACCATGAGGAGGTATTAATGGCTCCAGCTACCTAGTACCAATCGTTCGTGTGTAGAGGTGATTGATTTGAAACATGCTACTCCCAAGGTAATTAATTTGAGTCATTCACCACCTAACTGGAGGACCATCGAATTATTGAAAGAACATAGTAGATCAAAATTAATGACCTGGGTAGAAATGATATAAGAATTGAGGGCTCAAATTAACGCAGAAGCACCTACCCCCTTCCATAAGATTGTTACTATCTCGAGGAGAAAGGTACCTGTTGAGCGCCTGTCTGCTTTAATGCTATCTTCCCACCTCGTACCATGAATACTTGTATTTTAAATTTACTATAAAATTATTATAAATAGCAGAATTCTAGACATCCCAAGGGTGACTCTTTGGCCAATAAAATTCATATGTATTATTTCTCGCTATTTTATGAATAGAAGGATATCACTGTTTGGTCTCTAATTTGGTCTTCATATTTATTTGTTTAATTTTAATGTGTTTATTTCTGGTCTACTATCTAAGTGGGTCTCATTTAATTTTGCTATATAGATTTTATGGGGTTTTACTTAGTAGCTATGGAATTCGTATCATTAGTGGATTAGGGGTTTAATTTTACTAAAGTTGGTTGGGTAGGAGTGCTCTAATTTTGAATCCTATATTTCATACAAATACCCATCGGTTATGGAATTTTCCCTTTGAATCGCATAAAAGTGTTCAGTGAGGGCCTAGTTAGCTAATCCACTAGGTGCCACCCCTATGTTTTCATCGATGGGATTGAGTGAACATATGTCTTGATGTAGCCATATCCTATCCTTGTAAGTTCTAACTATGACCTCTTTTTATTTTCTTTCCCTCTTCTATTTATCTTTCCCTGCTTATGGTGTATATAGCTAGGACCTCCATAAGGAACCAACCTTCTTCGAAGATCGATCATACCCACAACGACAGTCGTTCAATTTTGGCAATGGTCCACACCCTTCATGTTGGATCTTCGACCAACAATTTTTGGTGACTCTACTAAGGACTCATAAAGTCTCATTTGTTTTAGAAAATTAGATTACAATGATGCTCTGATTTACCCATATCTTGTATAAATCACCTGGAAATTCCTCTAAGCAATCAAGATCTAGATATGTAGGTCGGTAGTTGTATGATCCTAAGAAGCATACACCTGAGCTATTTGTATCATAATATCAAGCATAAAACCATGAAAACATAAATACAATAAATTTATCAAAATATAAGATCTATTTTCATTAATTCATGTTGAAATTTAGTTACAGATAGGTCCCTCTTAGGGATACCAAACTCTTGATACAATGATTACAAAATGTGAAGGCCCCTGAACAGGGATGGTGTACTCTGTAGGCTTCTTATATTTGACATGAATTTTCTCAAGGGCTTACGGATGCCTTATTCTCACTTTCTTGGAGGGATCTGATGCCAAAGATACTTTGAATTAGTCCAGGAACCTATGATCTGCACTCAAGAAACAACATAGAAATATTAGTAGCATATGTGGCCTCTCATGATGAGGCTCTTTTTGAAGATCTACATAAAATGACATAGAAGCATGATACAAGCATAAAGGTGCAAAGATAAGAGGAAATGCATGAATAACTAAGAAATTACCATTCAAATAAAATGGAAAATATAGATCTATGATAATCTAAGTTGATAAAGTAGAAGCAATAATAAATCTATGCTAAAAACTTAGGAAATGGTGACTTAAACCCTAGGCTGTGCCTGCAGGCCGCTGTCGAGGACGACTGTGAACTAAAATAATTTTCCTCATGAACTAGGGGCTACAACACTCAATCCTTCATTTGAATTTATGTTCAAGGGTCACCTTCGTGTCCATATATTGATTGATAGTGAAACTCATGTGGAACTTAATGCTTTAATTATGCATTGTCGTTGCTCAATCAGAAAACACTTCGTTACTCCTCAATGGGATGTGAAATTGCTCTCCAATTTGCTAGGTCTTCACTACATAAAAAATTGGATCCATTATTGTTCTTGGGAGGATGCATATGTAGGCCTCCTAAATTCTAGATCTTGACCTCTTGGAGAAGCCAAGATCCAAATTTGCATGTAAATGGTCATTGGAGAGAAAGGCCCAATTATAGATTTGCATGAAAGGGGCATTCAAGAGGACCTATGGGAGATCCACACTAAAACCCACTTGAATCCAATGCAAGTGCAGTTACCCTGTGTGATTCGAGGTCCACATTCATGGCCATTTTATGCTTTGGTGCTAGTCATTATCAAAAGTAGCGGCTAGAAGTGGCTGCTCTAGGCTTTAGCAGCCTGTGTTGGCAGCTACTCTGGTCGATAGTGACCATGCCTGAATGGGCCAAAACTATCCCTTGTGAGTGGTTAGGACCAGTACTAGCTCTTGGGAAGGCCCATGATCAATCATATGGTCTTCAAATGTGCCCATATGAGTAGTCTCCTAAACATGATGGATTTTAGGTGTCTACAGATGCCCCTTTTTGTGATGTGTTGTTGGAAACACAACGCTGAGCAAAAATAGACCACCTAGGGCCATATTTTAGGGTGTATGATGATCATTAATATGATCAATATTATATGCCCCAATCATGAGAAAGACACACATCTTAGAATCATTGCTTCCAATGGGATGGAAGGCTTAAATTTGCAAAAGCTTTCGTAAGTCCAACGATGATCGGGTAGCTTCAGTGCTACAATAGGTCCGATAGGAGGAGAGTTACAAGCTTAACTATCATATTTGCTTTTTGCTCAAGCAAAGGGTAAGCTTATGATAGTTGTTAGAAATGATTCGTAAGATTAATGCAATGTAACATGATCAAGTGATCCTTTGTTGATTTTTATTATTATTATTGATAATATGACTACCCCCTCAAGCAACAAGTCAATAAGGGAAGGAAAGTGAATAAAATGATGAGTCACTTGACCAAGATGATTAATTTGGATGATTTAGAGTTTTGCATTGTTTTTACATGGTAGGTTCCATTGTAAGTGTGATTTCAATTATTTATTGTAATTGTACATCTCTATCCCATGGAGTAGTCTAACCTCTATGGCCTTTTTAGGGAATCAAGATGATAGCAATTCCAATTGGGCTTGTGTTGAATCACTTGATGATTTGCTGAAATGTCATGGAAGAGATGAAATGAACACCTCATTCCCATGGGGCAGTCCGACCTCTATGGCCTTCTTTGGGATTGAAGTGAAGCATTGCAATTCAATGATGATTAATTTGTTTCAAAAGGTCTTATGGTAATTTATTCATCTCGCCAGATTGCATGGAGTGTAAGTCACTGCAACCACCAATTGTATAGAGTAAATAATTGAATACGAGGCATATTTGAGATTTTAGTATTATTTATTTTTTTGTTACTTTGAAATTTATATTGTTTTGAATTTTTTCTTTATGTGATTTTTTTGGTTATTGTGCAAGTTTTTATTATTCTAGACTGGTATATGTGCTTGTTTGTCCATTTTGAGATTCCCCATGAAGATAAATTGGACGCTTTTATTTTTGTTTACTAGTCGTTGTTAGCAGAAGTGGCCTAGATTTGTAATTTTATGTTCGTTGTTAGCGTTAGCGACTAGAAAGTGCGGGTCATTGACGCTGACAATGGCTATGGAAAAAGTGAATTATATAAAAGAAAATTAGGGTTTTGACTTTCATTATTTGCCAGTTTTCAATTTGCACTTTGAGCTCTAAGGTGAGAGAAAGATAGTGACCCAATATGTTGTGTTATTACCAAAAACCATGGTAGATCAAGGCAAGGCATCCATGAGCAGAGGAACCGGAGCTTCATGGGTATTTATCTAAACTCTAACTTTTTATTTTACCAGTAAAATGAATCACATTAAGAAATTTTGTAAACTAACCTCATTAAACTTTCTAGCAATGAACCTCACTAGTAGCTAGATTTAGAATTAGTCTATTTTAGGTGGGTCTTTCTTAGTTTTCTACTTTTTTCAATTTTTTTTATTTTTTGGGTGCGGGTGGACATTGTTGGCATGCTGCCTTGCAATCACTGTCGCTCAGGGTGGCACCTAATTGGCAAAGAGGGACCGTTGATGCCAATAGCAGCTAGTTTGAATTCCAATGATCAATTTTTTTACCGTTGGTGGCTAGCCACTGTCAGCATCAGTGGTCATTATCACGGTTGTTGTCGGCATGAGAGGCCAAACAACTTTAGAATTTTTTTTTGTTTTTTATATTTTTGATGGCTTTAATTGATTTTTTTGAATTTTTGAAGTGTAAATTTTGATTTTTTTTGTAGTTTATGGTGTATTTATCATTGTGTTTATAGCCTTCCTTTATTAGGGTTACTATTTCACCATATTTTGAATTTTGATTGTGCTTTTTAGTTTAAGTGCATTTAATTAGGAATGTATTTTGCACTTCTATGCCTTGTTTTCATGGGCTCGAGAGCCTGATTTTCTGGTAGATCTGATACGACTCATGAATAACACAGAATAAACCTAGTTTAATGCACGAGGTCTTATGTACTATTGTGGCTGCTCCACAACACACCCCAAAATTGGGGACCCACCCTTTTTGCACGCGTTCCAAGAAGACTACAGCGGCCCAGATGCTAAAATCAAAGAAAAAGAAGAATGTCACGAAATCGCGACATGTTGCTCTGTCGCGGCTAAGAAAATGAAAAGTGTCACGATATCGCGACATGTTGCTCTATCGCGGCTAGGAATGAAAAATGTCACGATATCGCGACATGTCACGTTTTCGCGGCTTAGATCGGCAAAAGACAACAAAAATAGAAAGTGTCGCGATATCGCGACATGTCATGAAATCACGGTCAAAGTGGTCAAACAGAACAAGAGGCTAAAAATGTCATGATATCGCGACATGTCATGAAATCACGGTCAAAGACAGTAAGGGAACAGTCAACGCAAAAGTGTCACGATATCGCGACATGTCACGTTTTCGCGGCTCAGATCACGAGGTAGAGCAGAATGGAAAATTGTCGCGATATCGCGACATGTCATGTTTTCGCGACTTGTCACGAAATCGGAGTCAAAGCAGAGAAGAAGAAGAGTTGACCAAAAAATGTCACGATATCACGACATGTCATGAAATCGCGGTTCATAGAGGAGAGAGAAAGGCAAAGTGAAAAATGTCACGATATCACGACATGTCATGAAATCGTAACAGAGGAGAGAGAAAGACAAAGTGAAAAATGTCACGATATCACGACATGTCATGAAATCGCGGTTCATAAAGGAGAGAGAAAATAAAATGAGAATTGTCACGATATCGCGACATGTCATGAAATCGCGGTCAAAGCAGTCAAACAGGGCAGTGTTGATAGAATTGTCGCGATATCGTGACATGTCATGAAATCGTGATCAAAGGCAGCGAGAGGAACAATCAACGCAAAAGTGTCACGATATCGCGACATGTGAAATCGTGGCTCAGATCACGAGGTGAGAGCAAAATTGAAAATTGTCGTGATATCGCGACATGTCATGAAATCGTGGCTGATCACGAGGTGAGAGCAGAATAGAAAATTGTCACGATATCACGACATGTCATGAAATCATGGTCAAAACAGTCAAACAAAGCAAGGTGCTGGAATTGTCGTGATATCATGACATGTCACATTTTTGTGGCTCAGATCACGAGACAGACTTAAAATGAAAAGGTGTCACGATATCGCGACATATTTGTATCCTTGTGACCAAAGGCATAAAGTGTCGCGATATCGCGACATGTCTCATTTTCGCGATGTCAGAGGAAGGACAAGGCTGCGGATATAAAAATGTCGTGATATCGTGACATGTCTTATTTTCACGATGAAAGAAGAAAAGCTAAGCTGTCGACATAAAAATGTCGCGATATCGCGACATGCTATTTTCTTTTGCGATTCACGGTGGACCGTTACAGAGTATACAGGGGAGGCACTGAACACGTGGCACAGAGGTGTAAGGGCTATAATGTAACGCTTCATGACCAACGGTTACATTCAACAGAGAAGATCAAACGTTTCGACATCGAACAAAAAGTCAAAGACAACGAGGAGACGGGGAAGACGAAATGAAAAGACCTAGGAAATGAAACGAAGCGTCACAGAGCGAAACAGAGAACCGAAATAGAAAGTTTAAAAGCACGAGCCAAAGATAGGTATAGGGGTCGAAAACCACTACGGGCAGAGTTGCAGAGCCGAAGGCAATAAGCCATTCTGGGCCTGCTTTTGGAGTGTTTTTCTTCCACTTTTTTTGGATATTTTCCTTTACATTGGACTAGGTAGGAAATTGTTGTAAGCAGAGTTGCAGTGCTGAAGGCCAGAGGGCCATTCTGGGCCTGCTTTTGAGGTTGTTTTCTTCCATAGACTGGGTTTGGGAAACCAGAAAGTTTTGTTGTTGTAAAATGACCAATTTTTAATACAAAAAATTCAGAGAGTTGCACCTCATTGACAAGAAAGAAGGAGTTATTTTCTGCATGCAAGATTGAATGTTTATCTTTCCCCTTTTCAGATTTCTAGGCTTATAGGTGAAGTTTAATGCAAGTTCTCTTGGTTGCTTCATGCGAATGTCTAAATCTGAAAATCACAGTTAAAACCCCAGAGACCAGCACTTAACTTATCTGGATTGTGCGTGTTTTGCAGGTTCAATAGGTTAGGTTGTATGCAGAAAACCTCATTAGCTTCGGTTTTGTCAAAATAGGATAGCATCATACTGAATGCACTTTTCATTTTCCTTTCGCATTTTATTTTCATTTTTTTTGCACTTTATTTTAATTTACAGGCATTAAAATAAAAAAAAAAAACTAAAAATTCCAAAATCCAAAAATAGTTTCATCATTGCGTATGTTATACTGCAGATTTCAAATACGCATTTAAAATTTCATTTTTGGAGTTGTATAAATTTCACCGTAGCTGTTGTTTTGTTGCAGACTTTAAAAATCCGAAAATAGAAAATTTCCATTTCAAGGCCAAAATTTCATTTTTAGTTTTGTTTTTCATTCATGAGCCGATGATGACATTCCCTTCATGAAAATTCCAATTTCATTGAAGGATTTATGTTTTATGGCATTTCATCAATTTCCATTTTGAAGTTACGTCGTGGTCATATAAGGGCCAGATCACATTTGCTTTATTTGGGTTCAATAAACAATCATTAAAGTTTCACAATAAAATAAACCAACATTGCCCCTTGTTTCTAGTTACTTGCAACCACTAAGGTGTTCCAAGCATTTAAATTGAATATCTTTATTTGAGATTATTAATACACAAATGTAAAATGCTAATATAGCGGAGACCTTGGAGAAATTATTTATTTAATTTCTTTGCAAGAGAGGATTTGGAACCCAAATCCTATCGGAGAGTGTGTTTTCACAATCGGGTGAAAATACCACTCAATATATTGGCGCTAGAAGGAGGGCTGGATGGGTTTATTTTAGTGAGATTTAAAATTTTTGTATATTTCATGCCCTATTGATTGTTATCTTTAGTCTTCTAACACCACTCAACAGATTGGTGCTAGAAGGAGGGCCTAAATTGGTTTATTTCATCGTGATGTAAGGTTTATAATTGTTTAAGAGTTTTATATTGCTAAATATTTAGTCCATTTGATTAGCATCTTGTCTCTAACACTCAAGTTGATAGAAGGAGTGTGAATTGGTTTACTTTATTCTATTTACGTTAAGTAATTCAGGTTGAATATTCAACAGATTTGGTTCTAAAGTTATATTCTGAGTTCACTAATGGCAACATTTGAGGAGCAAATTGTATCCCTAAGAGCTGAAATAGTGTCTCTAAGAGAAAGAATGGTATCTATGATGGAGGATCATTATAAGGGTTTGTCTATACATGGGATACCCTATCAAATTCCTAAAATGTTATTGGAGTTTCTACGATGTTTTAATCAAGAGGTGCCACTAGGATACTTGCAAAAACTACATGTCTACAAGAATACATTATGTCAATTCCAGGTTTTCTATGAGGAGGTAGCTTGTAAGTTATTTGCATACATTTTGGATGATAAACCATTCTTTTGGTACAGCCAACTACCCATGGAGGTTAGGACTTCTTGGACACAATTAGAAGCAGCCTATCTTTATCACTTTGGTAATCAAGTTGACTTAAATAGGTTGCAAAATCAATTTACCTCCATACGTAATGAGCATAATGAATCCTTGAGTCAATTCAATGGAAGATTTCATGAATTGTACTCTCAAATATGGGAAAGTTTGGGTACATCTGAAGAGGAAGCTATTCAAGTATACCTGGGAGCCATACACCCCACACTTGCTACATCTTTAAAGAAAAACATGGATGACTTATCTCTAGAGACAATCTATGAGATCTTGGAAAATGTAGAACAAGTTTTGGAAGAAGAAAAGGCACAACATGTTCACATGAGAGATTGTTCTTTTGATGCCAACCTACACCAACCATCAAACATAGCACCCTCCACTCCAATGATACCTAAGGTGAATGATCAAGGGGATGAATTTGAATATCCAAATTTTACGACCACCTTAGATGTAGTCCAAGAGGAGGTGCAAATTGCTAAGACAACATCCACTAGTGAGGATTATGTAGAGATACACGATTATCTAGATGAAGGGGTTCTAAATTCAACAATGTTTAAAATATGTGATAGGACGAAACCCACCATAGAATTGAATGAAGTGGTTGAAAGTGAAATTGGAAGAAAATCAATAAATGAATTTGAAGATATGATAGAGTTTCACCACTTGTTCTTGGAAGATACTATTGATGATATGTGTAAAATTAACGATCAAAAAATTCTTCACCCTCCAAATTATGATAAAATTGAATCATGGGTTACTAATTTGGACGATGATAGCCTTACAAATTTGAATTCAAGAAACGACCCACTTTTGGAAATAATTGAACCATCTAAGGAAGGTGAAGGTGAATTTGATGAGAAGCACATTGATGAATTGGAAGATGTTGAAGAAGTAGTTGAACGTCACCACTTGATTCTGGAAGATGATTATTATGATGCTTGGAAGAAGTGGGAAGACTACACTCACTCCAAAACTACTAATGAAACTTGTGTGCCAATTGATATACAGGACAACATAATCGTCTACTCGAAGGAAGATATTACAACTCCTGTACAATTTGAGGATGCTTTGGAAGAGGGTTTCAAATCTCATCAAATTTTGGAAGAGTATAATGATTCTATTGATCAGGCCACAAACATCATGGAATTTCATTCCATGGATCTGGATGACGATTTTTACAATGGTTGGGGGAGATATGATGATGCATTCTTTTCTCACACCCCTGTAGATGAAACCCATATTGCACTGGATATACAAGATATTGAAACTTCTACCTCACATGAAGAGATACCATGGATAGTGAACAAAGAATTAGAACCAAATGACAAAGAGATTGATCAATTGGAAGCAACTCGAATAAGTGATCATCAAAACAGATTACTTGACATACACTTTGACCAAAAACATTTGAGGGTTGAAAAGGAGGGCCATGTTTTCAACTGGGTGCATGACCATATTTTGAATTTGAATTATGTTTATGATGAAATGTCGTTAAAGGTGAATGAAAAACAAGGTATAATTTTTAATCACACCTTTAATAACATTGTTTTAATGAATGGAAAAGAAGTTGATGCACTTGAATTGTTAAATCAAATTCATCAACAATTACTAATTGAATCTAGGGTAAAACCTGTTAATGATCCTAATTTAGTAAATATCCTAGATGCTTGCAAACTGTTACACAAATTTGATTGGCCTACAAATTTGGAAAATGATTTGGCTTTAAAATTTTTAGAAATAGGCTCTTGCTTACAAAGTCTCATTTTGGATAAAGAGAGCCTAGTTCTAAATCATGAATCGAATTATGAAATGGATACTTTCAAGAATAGACAAGATAAAATTGAATATCATTTATTGTCTAATCATTTTAGTATTTTAACGCTCACCTATGAGAGTACTAATGGAATTAAATCTAATTGGTGGGGTGAGCAAGGGAAGTTAAAAGTTGTTGCATGGTGTGGTATAATATTGTTTTTTTTGGATTCCTACAACATTTGGCATGCACATCACGTTATATTTTTGTTGAAATGTTCTAATCATGTTTGGGATCCAGGAAAGTGATAATCCAAGCTTTGCATCATCTTGTATTATATTGTACATTTGTATATAGATTTTGGTTTTTGGGTTTTGGTTTGTGTTTTCAAGTTCGTTTTTGAAGTTACTTTTGGGTTTGGTTTTAAGTTTTGTGTGTTAGTCCTTTGGACATGTTTGGTTCGTTTTTAAAAAAAAAAAATGAATAAAAATTTGAGATGTCAACTCATGCCTAAGATCAGGAAAATATGAAACATTGGAATTGTGTTGTAAAAGCTCCACAGGTAACACAAACAGTTAAATAATATCGTTTGAAACTTGTGATGCATGAAGTAGTCAGTTTTACAAATTATGACAATACTTTATCTGCAATTCAAAAGGGCAATGCATTCATATTACATCCCACTTCGCATATACATGCCATCTTAGTTGCATATGCATTTCAGATACAATCATTTGAAAGGTGTCAAGTCCTCTTAGGGTTATTCTATAACATAAAAAAAAAAAGAAAATCCTAAGGTTGGGAACTGATGCCCGAACTATCTTGAACCAAGCACGTTCTATGCACATTAAAGAAGATCTTGAGCAAAATGATCAAAACCGTACTTGGAAGAAAAGGTGAGGCGAAAGGAGTACTTCGTGTCTGTCCTATCATGCAACATAATCCTTAAAACAGTGGTTTTTACCACTCCCATTAAGCTTAAAGTCTAAAACCAGAGTAGTAAGGATAGGGTTAAATCCTCATCGAACTTAGGTTGAGGATCCAATTCCCCAAAGCTCTGATTTGACCTACATGGAGTAGTAAGGATAGGGCGTAATTCTCATCTCGCTTAGGTTGAGAATCCGATTCCCCAAAGCTTCATTTTTTTTCCATTTCATCATAAGTATTGGATTGGAAGGATCGTACTACATGTCCTCTGCAAAGGATGGGTAGTCATCCCCAAGGTCCAAGAAATAAAAATAAAATCAATACTTTCCATTTTATCATAATATTGGATTGGAAGGATCGTACTATACGTCCCTCGCAAGGATGGGTAGTCATCCCAAAGGTCCAAAAGTAAAATTAATTTTGCCCATTTCATCTTAATATTGGATTGGAAGGATCGTACTACATGTCCCTCGCAAGGATGGGTAGTCATCCCAAAGGTCCAAGAAACAAAAAAAATAATAATAAAAATGAATGAATGAAGCCAAATAATGGATTATGGGGTTAATCTCCACCGGGGCTATAGACGCCTGACTGGCAGTGGAGTATGCTCATGCGTGGCATCATGTCTTGTCTAAAAGCAAGACCACTGACTGCTCAAACAGACAGACTAGCCTGACAATTTCATCCATAACTGGTTAAATCATTTTGTTCAAAGTGAGGTAATGAATTCCAGATCAGAGTAGTAAGGATAGGGTTAAATTCCCATATCGCTTAGGTTGGGAATCCGATTCCCCAAAACTCTGATTTCACTTTCACTTGCACATGGGTTCAAGATGGTGGTGACACATAACCAACTTTGGGATTTAATAAAGAAATTCATTTTATACGTAGTTGATCCTAAGAGGGTTTGACAGTTTTTTCATGTATGATATTAGAAGGTTCGAGCTTTTATAAAATAGATTGTTATATTCATCATACTGCGCAAATCATTCACAACCTCACATATGCATTCATGTAAAACTGACAATGGAATGTGGATCAATTTCAAACGATAGAAAATGGAACACACTGCACACACCGAGCTGATACTTAACGATTCTTATGTTTCATGTGTTTCTGATCTATCGACATTTGTTTATATTTTTCATGTGCTAACGCCTATTTTCGAGTTTGTATATTTCCAGGTTAGGTTCTCACCGAAATGCTCAGGAGCATTTCCCAGCAGAGTCACCATTTGTTGTGGCTGCTCCACAACACACCCCAAAATTGGGGACCCACCCTTTTTGCACGTGTTCCAAGAAGACTGTAGCGGCCCAGATGCTAAAATCAAAGAAAAAGAAGAATGTCACGAAATCGCGACATGTTGCTCTGTCACGGCTAAGAAAATGAAAAGTGTCACGATATCGCGACATGTTGCTCTATCACGGCTAGGAATGAAAAATGTCGCGATATCGCGACATGTCACGTTTTCGTGGCTTAGATCGGCAAAAGATAGCAAAAATAGAAAGTGTCACGATATCGCGACATGTCGTGAAATCATGGTCAAAGTGGTCAAATAGAACAAGAGGCTAAAAATGTCACGATATCGCGACATGTCATGAAATCACGATCAAAGACAGTAAGGGAACAGTCAATGCAAAAGTGTCGCGATATCGTGACATGTCATGTTTACAGAGGTAGAGAGAATGGAAAATTGTGCGATATCGGAATGTCATGTTTCGGGAAGAAGAAAAAAATGTCGCGATATCGCGACATGTCATGAAATCGCAGTTCATAGAGGAGAGAGAAAGGCAAAGTGAAAAATGTCACGATATCGCGACATGTCATGAAATCGCGGTTCAAGGAGAGAGAAAAAATGAAAATATGATATCGCGACATGTCATGAAATGAAGGTGAGTTGAAAATGTCGTGATATCGTGACATGTCATGAAATCGTGGTTCATAGAGGAGAGAGAAAATAAAATGAGAATTGTCACGATATCACGACATGTCATGAAATCATGGTCAAAGTAGTCAAACAAAGCAAGGTGCTGGAATTGTCGCGATATCATGACATGTCACGTTTTGGCTTAGATCACGAGACAGACTTAAAATGAAAAGGTGTCACGATATCGTGACATATTTGTATCCTTGTGACCAAAGGCATAAAGTGTCGCGATATCGCGACATGTCTCATTTTCATGATGTCAGAGGAAGGACAAGGCTACGGATATAAAAACGTCGTGATATCGTGACATGTCTTATTTTCATGATGAAAGAAGAAAAGCTAAGTTGTCGACATAAAAATGTCACGATATCGTGACATGCTATTTTCTTTTGCGATTCACGACGGACCGTTATAGAGTATATAGGGGAGGCATTGAACACGTGGCATAGAGGTGTAAGGGCTATAATGTAACGCTTCATGACCAATGGTTACATTCAGTAGAGAAGATCAAACGTTTCGACATCGAACAGAAAGTCAAAGACAATGAGGAGACGGGGAAGATGAAATGAAAAGACCTAGGAAATGAAACGAAGCGTCACAGAGCGAAACAGAGAACCGAAACAGAAAGTTTAAAAGCACGAGCCAAAGACAGGTACAGGGGTCGAAAACCACTACGGGCAGAGTTGCAGAGCCGAAGGCAATAAGCCATTCTGGGCCTGCTTTTGGAGTGTTTTTCTTCCACTTTTTTTGGATATTTTCCTTTACATTGGACTAGGTAGGAAATTGTTGTAAGCAGAGTTGCAGTGCTGAAGGCCAGAGGGCCATTCTGGGCCTGCTTTTGAGGCTGTTTTCTTCCATAGACTGGGTTTGGGAAACCAGAAAGTTTTGTTGTTGTAAAATGACCAATTTTTAATACAAAAAATTCAGAGAGTTGCACCTCATTGACAAGAAAGAAGGAGTTATTTTCTGCATGCAAGATTGAATGTTTATCTTTCCCCTTTTCAGATTTCTAGGCTTATAGGTGAAGTTTAATGCAAGTTCTCTTGGTTGCTTCATGCGAATGTCTAAATCTGAAAATCACAGTTAAAACCCCAAGAGACCAGCACTTAACTTATCTGGATTGTGCGTGTTTTGCAGGTTCAATAGGTTAGGTTGTATGCAGAAAACCTCATTAGCTTCGGTTTTGTCAAAATAGGATAGCATCATATTGAATGCACTTTTCATTTTCCTTTCGCATTTTATTTTCATTTTTTTTGCACTTTATTTTAATTTACAGGCATTAAAATAAATAAAAAAAACTAAAAATTCCAAAATCCAAAAATAGTTTCATCATTGCGTATGTTATACTGCAGATTTCAAATACGCATTTAAAATTTCATTTTCGGAGTTGTATAAATTTCACCATAGCTGTTGTTTTGTTGCAGACTTTAAAAATCCGAAAATAGAAAATTTCCATTTCAAGGCCAGAATTTCATTTTTAGTTTTGTTTTTCATTCATGAGCCGATGATGACATTCCCTTCATGAAAATTCCAATTTCATTGAAGGATTTATGTTTTATGGCATTTCATCAATTTCCATTTTGAAGTTACGTCGTGGTCATATAAGGGCCAGATCACATTTGCTTTATTTGGGTTCAATAAACAATCATTAAAGTTTCACAATAAAATAAACCAACATTGCCCCTTGTTTCTAGTTACTTGCAACCACTAAGGTGTTCCAAGCATTTAAATTGAATATCTTTATTTGAGATTATTAATACACAAATGTAAAATGCTAATATAGCGGAGACCTTGGAGAAATTATTTATTTAATTTCTTTGCAAGAGAGGATTTGGAACCCAAATCCTATCGGAGAGTGTGTTTTCACAATCGGGTGAAAATACCACTCAACATGTACATTGTTATATTGTTGACTATAATGTCGGATCAGGCGTACCTTACATCGTTGGCCCACAGATGGGACTATTTGACCAACACCTTTCATCTCTAGATCAACGAGATGATGGTTACTCCTGAGGATGTGTATAGGATCTTCAGGATTCCTTTTGATGGGGAGGCCATCACTTCATCTCTGATTACTCATAGGCCAAATATTTTTTCTAGGGTTTTTGATGATCGAGCACAGGCAGTGCTGGGAGACATACATCATGGAGGAGTTCCTATCACCGATTGGTATCGAGCCTACATCTTCTCGGCATGCCAGGTCATTCTCATGCATGTTATCTGTAACATGCTTCTCCCAGATACTTCAGGAGCGAGGTTCCCATGGAACCTCCTAGCCATGGTACAGGACTTGTTAGACTAGGAGGAGCCTATCATTATGGCTTGGGGGAGTGCCTTGTTAGCATAGCTCTATGATGAGTTGTACAAGATCCAGCGACATGGTCGAGCTTCGATCACATGCAACTTGCTCCTCCAGATCTAGGGTTGGGAGCATATTAGAGTAGACTACCCAGTAGGGTTACCCTAGGAGATCACTAGGATAGATGATAGCATACAATGCTATGGGTCTATATGGTCATGGGTGATAGAGGAGCGATGAATTCGATGCCATGCATGAGACTATGCACATTACACAACATCCCTGACTAGTATGTAGGCATGCGATATAATTTGGAGGCCCTATGTGGATGACCCTACTTGGGAGGAGGTAAACTAGTTTATTGCATGGACTAGATGCAATCTATGGGTCATCAATCACAAGGTAGGTGTTAGAGAGTTTTTCCAGTTCTCCTGGGTCACTAGGTAGTTTGGAGTGTAGTAGGACCTCCCCTTAGAGCCTATCTTATATAGGTAAATCTAGGTAGAGAGATATATCTCAATCCCTTGAGTCATAGCAATATTTGAGGAGGTATATCCTCCTACCATCGATGTTGGTATAGCAGATACTATCACTATAGAGGCATATACCCAGTGGTGGGTGACACAGCTTTGGCATGGTAGTGGCAATCTTGGGCATTCTAAGGATGAGGCAGCTATAGAGGATCCATAGGGGCGTCGAGTGTGGGCTTGGACCAAGGAGTGGGGTCAAGCTACAGAGGAGTAGGAAGCAGAGGAGCAGGCCATGCCCGAGGAGGAGGAGGATGTTTCTCTCAAGGATCAGGAGTCTCCCCTCTGAGTAGAGCTACACCGCATTGAGGGTGAGCTACAAATAGCTCATCGGTAGATCATGGAGTGGGATACCTCCATAGCGATGCTCTAGGCTTAGGTCAGCACACTATAGGCCCATATTTTGGTAGGCCAGACTATATGGAGGGGTTTTGAGGAGGAGAGGACCACCCTCTAGGTACATGTTGATTCTATGTAGCTCAAGATAGAGCAGCTCACTATAGAGAGAGATGTTGCACTATCATAGGTTAGGGCTGATTCCTATGGGCTAGATTGTACCAGTTGCACCAGCTAATCAAGGGCCAACAGGTTTAGACCTAGGGGTAGATATTAGGCACCTACGAGGGCTCTTGGAGGATTGTGATGCCTAGATGTCAGGAGATGTTGGGTATATTGCATCTCTATAGCTTTAGATTTGGATTCTAGGTGGCACTCCTCGAGAGAGGTCTACAATAAGGGGCTCTCATAGGAGCGAGCGGAGTGTGTCAGGATATTCTTCAATGTAGCCCAACCACAGGTCAAGGTCCCGATCAAAGAGGGTAGTAGGTACTAGCTCTAGGCTACCTCATAGAGAGGGTGATGAGGGTGGAGGTGATACTAGTGGTGCATGCCACTCATGATCATGATTTTGGCATATTGTATTATTTTTTGAGTGTAAGGTCTGATGACCTACACAATTGTAGCCTTCGAGGTATTTTTGTACCTCTATGTACACTTTGACAAACACACATATATATATATGATATTATTTTTTGAGGCTCATTATGTGTTTCATGTGTTTGGTTTTATTTTTATGTGATGCAAAATGGATGCAATGCTTATGATCTTATGCTATATGATGTGATGTATACATGACATGCACTAGCTAGATGATAGATGTATGCTTAGATGCTGTGATCTAGATATGTGGATGCACTACAATATATGCATATATGATATAATGTTGAATATTAAATGCATGTTTAATTTGTTTCAATTGTTTATGCATTTAATCTATGTGACATGATGTGATAGATGATATGTGATATGATGCATTAATTAGATGAAGATGATCTAATGCAAATGAACCTGTATGCTTTAATCACTTAAAACATAAGGAATGAATTTAATATGTGTTTACAAACTAATGGATGACACCACAAAATGTATAAAAATTATGAATGTAAATGATAACTCTCACCATAAGAAATAATCATTTAAACATCCATATGTGAGATGAGATGATATGATATGTATGTGCTTTCTTTATAAGCTTCTGTAAATTAAAATATATGTACAAAATAGTTAGTGGTCATCTAAATATCATTGTTGATATTTATCCGGTATCTATCCTATTTCATAAACACCCTTTAATGAACAAAACCTCATAAAGAAAGTTAATGATTTGATTGATGAAATGATTTGTTGCTATGAGGGGATTTTTGAGGTTTTCCATGAAACTCAAACACCCTAGTTGATTAATCAAAAGTTGTATAATGACCATACAAGACTTCTGAAAGATGAAGTTTTTGTAATGAAATACCAAGATATTCATTATCCCTGTGTGTGCAAATGAATATATTAGATGAAACATAAGCCTACCCCAATGCCAGGTGGGATTCATTCAACCCATTTCTGTATTGGGGATCACCAAATGCTCATCATGATCCTAAGTTGGACTCAGTTGGATTAGACCATTAGGTGATATAGGACACCTAAAGCTAGCTCTTTTTGCAAATTGCTTAGAACTACCCCAATGCCAGGCGTGATTCATTCAGCCCATTGTTGTATTGGGGATCACTCTATGGTTTCAAGTAGTGACCATTCCAGGGATTCAAGCTCTTCACCCCCTTATTTTCTTTTGATTTATTGGGATACTTGCTCATGCTTAGTGATGAAAATCACTATTTATTTTGTATTTTTATTTTATTTTGAGCAAGGGATTTGTGTAGTGATGATAATCACTATTTATTTTGCCTTTGATTTTGCTTTGTTTTGGGATTTTTCTCATTTTGATGAAAGCAAGGGATTCCTTGGGTAGGGGGGAGCTTGTCCTTTTGTCAATGATCAACACTCTAGACCATGCACATCACAAAATGAGCAAGTAAAAACCTTTCACTTAGGATGCCTAGTACCACTTTGTAGTGTTCATATTTCCCTTGTTCCAACTAGGATTTTAATGTGTTGATTAGTGATGGGATTTTGATATATGCTAGGTGCTATCAAAACTAGACCTCATCTACAAAAGCAAAGATAGCTTTCTACAAAATCTGAGAAGATCACTAGGTATGGCTGAATGACCGAAAAACCTTATTATATTCCTTGTAGCAATAGGAAGGGGTTGTGTTGAAAAACATAGTTACTCACATGGGTTATGGATGAATGATGATTTTGAAAGATGCATGATTGGCATACAAACGTGGTGTCATTTGTAAGATTGAAAATACAACCTATCCTAATGTGAATGCAATGGATGCAATATGCCTAATGCAATGCAATTACATGAGATGCAAATGTAAAATGTAAGATGCAAATATTTTTGTATTTTAATGTTTTCAATTATTTTTGTATTTTAATGTCTTCGATTATTTTTGTGTTTTTATTTTTGACCAAAGGGCTTAAGATACCTTTGGAGCCTTTTGTGAGTTGACCAAAGGGCTTATGATGCCTTTGGAGCTTTTTGTGAGTTGACCAAAGGGCTTATGATGCCTTTGGGGTATTTTGTGAGTTGACCAAAGGGCTTATGATGCCTTTGGGGCATTTTGTGAGTTGACCAAAGGGATTATGATGCCTTTGGGGCATTTTTTGATTTGACCAAAGGGCTTATGATGCCTTTGGAGCTTTTTGATTTTGATGTTTTCTGATTTGTTTGGAATTTTATGATTTTCAAATGTTTTTGGAATTTTGATTATTTTGAATGTTTTTGAATTTTTGGTTTGTATGTATTGTTTTTGGATTTTGATTGCTTTTATGTGTAAAACACCTTCAGATGAAGAATGTTGAGAGGCTCAGGCTCTTCAACACCTTCTAATGATGTTAGGTGATATGTCCTAGGTCCAATATTTTCTGAGATGATATAAGGACCTATCCAGTTGGCCATAAATTTGTCTCGTAGGTGTGGTGGTAGGTTTGAATTTTGTTGGTTCTCTTTGAGCATGAGATCCCCAACCTTAAAGTCTCTCAGGTGGAATTTATTGTTATAATCTCGTGTTAGATGATCTTGGTAAATGTGGAGATGCTCAAGAGCATTGATGTGACGTTCATCAAGAAGGGTCAATTGATCAAGGTGAGCTTGTCGTGCAGTGTCATCATCGATAAACTCTTTCAATGCGATGCACAATGTTGGAATTTCTAACTCCAAGGGCATAATGGCCTCAGTGCCATATACAAGAGAAAATGGTGTTGCCCTAGTGGGCATCCGCACGCTAGTTCTATAAGCCCATAATGCAAGAGGTAACTGTAGATGCCAATCCTTATGATTTTCTTTTACCATCTTCTTTAATATGGCTATGATTATTTTGTTTGAGGCTTCTGCTTGCCCATTTTCTTATGGATAATATGGTGTCACAAAATTGTGTTGAATGTTATATTTGGATGTTAAAGCCCACACATTTTTGTTCTTAAATGAAGGACCATTATCCAAAATTATCTTGAATGGGATCCCAAAGTGATAGATGATATTGTGAAGTATGAACTCCACAATTCGTGGTCCTATCATTGATGTTAAGGGGACCGCTTCCACCCATTTGGTGAAGTACTCAATGGCCATTAAGATAAATGTGTGTCAACCCAAATATGGGGGAGAGATATTTCCAATTAGATTGAAACCCCATTGAGAAAATGGCCAAGCCACTTGAATGGGTTGTAAGACCTATGATGGTAGATGCATCAGATTTGCATGATGTTGACACTTAATGCACTTCTTGACATACTCACAACAATCCTTTTCCATGGTGGGCCAATAATAACCCATTCAAAGGATGCACTTGATGATGGCCATGCCATTGAAATGGCCACCATAGGTACCATCATGAGCTTGTGAAATCACCCAAGCTGATTCTTGGGGCTCAAGATAATGAAGGAGGATTCCATCATAGTTTCGATGATACAATATATCTCCTAGAAAGACATATCTAGTCACTTTTTGTTTAAATGCTCATTTTTTGGCCTACGATAATCCCTACGGGATGATTCCAAGCTTAAGGAAATCTTGTAATTGGTGTAACCAATCCTAATAAGCTACAACCTCAATAGACAAGATGACTTGTTCTCCCTATGATTTGATATGCACAAATGCAGATTGAGAGATAACCTTGTGGTGAATGGTGGTACCATTCCCCGTAGGACCCTACGAGATCAAAGACCCCCAAGGCACCTTCTTTAGAAAGTCTTTGGCTTTATAGAACCACTCATGGTTTGGTTCTATATGAATCATGTTGATTGATTCTTTGTTGTCAAAAGCCTCACGTTGCATCGTTGATTGTGAGAGCGTCTTCACATGAATGGTAGTGAAATCAATAGATGAATTCTGAGGGATCAAGGATCCCAAAGATGCCATAGTGTCTACAAATCTATTGGATGTGTGAGGGATTGCCTCGATGTCATACCATTCTAGTTGGGCTAGGTAAGTGTCAACAAGCTCTTTGTAAGCTTTCAGGATTGGACACCTACATTGAAATAATCCCTTAACTTGGTTAACGATGAGAAGGGAGTCACCAAAGATATTTAGCTTTTTAATATTCATAGTGATTGTTGTTTGGAGACCCAAGATTAGGGCCTCGTATTCAGCATTGTTATTTGTGCAAGGGAAGTCTAGCTTAAATGACAAGGGCATTGGAGCACCTTGTAGCATGAAAAATACAATCCCTGCACCACCCCCTTGCTCACACTTTGAACCATCAAAGAATAAAGTCATGTCAACTTTATTTTTAGGTTCTTCGGGTTCGGGTGCTTTCAATAATGCAAAGACTGCATCATCGAGAAGTTCTATGGTGAGAGGCCTATTTTCCTGAAGAGGCACCTCTACCAGTTGATCAGCTATGACTTGTCCCTTGATGGAATTTTGGCTTATGAATTCTAAATCAAATTATGTCAGTAGCATGATCCACTTTGTAGTACATGTATTATGATATGTCTTGCTCATCATATACTACAAAGGATTTTGTTTTGATATCACATACATTGTATGGCTCAGCATGTAGTGGTGCAACTTCTTAGTCGCAAAGACCACTACTAAGCACAACTTCTCTATGTATGCATACCCTAGCTCGTAACTCACCAAGGTGTGGCTGATATAGTATATCTCTTATTCTTTGTCTTGCACATTCTTTTGAGCCAACATGGTGCCCAAAGAAAAATTGGTAGCAAATATATAAAGCAAAAATGGCACATCTGGCCTTGGTGGAGCTAGTACTGGTAGTGTTACTAGGTATTTCTTGATCTCAGCAAAGGCTTGCTGACATTCTTCATCCTAGTGGAATGGGACCCCCTTGTGTAGTAGTCGATTCATGGGTCGACATTTATCTGATAGTTGTGTGATGAAACGCTTTATGGATGCTACTTTGCCCTGTAGGCTTCTCAACTCTTTGATGTTAGTGGGTGGGGCCATTTCTAGGATAGCCTTTACCTTTGTTGGGTCAACTTTGATCCCTCATTTAGAAATGATGAATCCCAAGAGTTTTCCTAAAGTTACGCCAAAGATGCATTTCTTGGGATTCAACCTGACATTGTGCTCTATCAGGTGATCAAAGACCTTTCTTAGAACCTCGACATGCTCTTCATGTAGCAATGACTTGGCCAGTAAGTCATCGATATAATATTCTAGGATCTTATGCATGTAGTCATGGAAAATATATGTCATAGCCCATTGATATGTGGCACTAACATTTTTAAGACCAAATGGCATTACTTTGTAACAAAATATCCCCCATGGAGTGGTGAATATGGTTTTGTGCTAGTCTTCGGGTTTAATCCAAATCTGATTGTAACCAGAAAAATTGTCCATGAGGGAGAGCATCTCATGACCTATAGTTGCATCTACAAGAGCATCTATGTTGGGCAATGGGAATGAATCCTTTGGTGTTGCCTTATTGAGATCTCTAAAATCCATGCAAATACGGATCCTTCCATCAGGTTTTCCTATAGGCACCATGTTTGATACCCATTTCGGATAGTCGATGGGGGTAATAAAGACTACATCCAATAACTTTTGCAACTCATTCTTTACCATCAAGGTGATGATTGGATGCATCTTCTTGAGCTTCTGCTTGACCAATTTCTTTGTGGGATCTAGTGAAAGGTTGTGGACAACCAATTTTGGATCTAAACTCGACATATCCTTGTAGGTCCAAGCAAAGAGATTAGGTCTCTCTTTCAATAGAGGTATGATGGTGGCCTATTCTTCTAGAGATAAGATTTCTCCAAACTTAACTTTCTTTGGATTAGAAGGATCATCACTGATGTCCACTTCAAAAGTTTCCTCTATTGACATGTGTGACCCCTCCTCAAGCTGGTGAGGAGTGGGGATCAAGTGGATGTCATCTATTGGGTTTAAAGGTTCAACTGAATCATGGTCAAAACTAGCATGATAAACATCATGTGCGCATCCTGGTGCAAAATGAAATGGTTGTAGCATTTCTTCATTGGGGAAGAAATATTTAGGCTCTAAGGGTGAATCAACATGATCCCAATCAATAGCATCTAAGTTAAGACACAATGGTTTAGAAGGATCGACTGGGTTTTGGAGTGGAGTGGTCAAATCAATGGAGATCATGTTGATGGATGGGATGGAATCTCCAGGACCACATGGGTGTAACTCTGCATTGTTGATTTACCTTCCATACCCAAGATGTGGCTCTAGGGGTATGGGGATCTCAGGATCTGGTCTATGGATAGACGGGAAGATGGGATCATTTGGCTGAAGTAGCTCTCTAAATGTAGGAGGATCAGGGAAGACTATATGATGGATTACATCTAAATTGGTCGGTCTTCCCCTGAGGCGAGGGCCAAGATATACTCTGTGGTACATCTCATCTATGTCAAATGGTTCATTGCGATGATGCAAGTAGTGAGGTCCAAGGTAGGCCCTCTCAGTTTCATCTTCATAATCATTGTCATCTATGAAGAATCCATCATTCATACCCACTAGTGTTGTGAGGTGACGTGAATGTTGAGGCCCAAGGTAGGCCAATTTAGTCTCATCCTCATAATCACTATCATCTATGATGTATCCACTCTCCATATTAATTGGCTCTATGAGGTGACGTAAATGTTGAGGCCCAAGGTAGGCCAATTCGGTCTCATCCTCATACTCACTATGATCTATGATGTACTCATTCTCTTCTTGCTCATAACCATAG
Organism: Wollemia nobilis; assembly: GCA_028583015.1. Classification (NCBI taxonomy): domain Eukaryota; kingdom Viridiplantae; phylum Streptophyta; class Pinopsida; order Araucariales; family Araucariaceae; genus Wollemia; species Wollemia nobilis. The sequence continues at coordinate 6,148,706 of JAQPPZ010016059.1, read as the reverse complement.
CTGGTTCATCCTCCCATAGGATAAGTCCTAATGGGCTTGCCTCGAGAGAGAAATTTGGATGATACACAATAGGTGGTTCTATAGTGAACCTAGTCATCAACCTGTCATCCATGTAGCTTATGTTTGAGTGATAGGGATTCCATTCAATGTCTTCCCCAAACCCTAATGATGATGAGTTAGGAGATTCAATCGAATTACTTTTAGGCTCATCATTTCAAGATCAATTTCCATCTAGGGTAGACCTAGTTGGTATCATAAATTCATCATTATTTGTAGTGATCCAATCTATCGATTGGGTTAAATTCTTTATAGAGATGTTCTCATGATAAACTAGTGGGGTTTTATGGAGACCATTCACTAGATTATCATCCTTCCATCTATGTGAATGTCAGGTATGCATAAGGATTATAATCAATATCCTCCTCATGGGCTAGACTTAGATGCTCCAAAGCTATTTCCAATATTTTAGCTTGTCTAGGACCCTGATAACCTAGTCTAGACCTATCAGTAGGTAACTAGTATTATGGTTGGAATGGAATTCGATGCCCTTACTCATACAGACCTAAACCATAGCCATGCCAATGGTAGCATTCAAAGTATCTTAGAGCAAACTCAGGATTGGACAAGTAATGAACATTCATGGTGAATGACTCATCCTCATCCTCTTCAATGTCTAAAGCATCATGGGCACAATCTAACCTAGCATAAATGAAATTGGTCTAGTTAGGGGGGATCCCTAATGGTACCACTATCCCTATGGGTAAGCTTGGGACTCTTGGTCATCCCATGTCTTGTGCAGACTCGATAATTGGAGTGAAAGTAACATTCTACACAAGATATTCACCTAGTCCTATATTAGCTAGGTGAACTATCACCTGTGGTGCAGATGATATTGATGATGATGCAGGTGAGGCAGGTTGAGGCACCTCCTCGACTATGTCTTGGGAATATTCCTCCTCCATGGGATTTGGAATTTTTACTATTGCTATGGTTGGGACTTCCTTAGGTCTTTCCTCCACCAAGGGTGCTTTTAGTTTCTAAGAGTATTTTGCCTTAGACGTTGTTGGTTTCTCAGAAGTGCCAGTAGCTTTAGAAGCTGGAGGTGGCACCGATGTGGATGGGTCACCTCACACTGATTTGGATTTGCTTCCTGGCTGTGTGGTAGGGGATGATGACCTAATGTACAGGTGCATAGATGGAAGGACAAAATCCCCCAACAATTCAACTTGATGAACATATTTGAATGGCTCTTCATCCGATGGTACCACATGTACCTATCCCTCATGCACATATTTAATACATTGATGCAAGATCGAGGGAATGCACTACATGTCCCTTATCTAGGGATGCCCTAGGAGGATATTATACTACATGGCCCCCTCCAATACATGACACATCATAGGGATGGTCTTATGCCCCACCTGCATAGGTAGGATAATTGTACCCATTATGGAGCATAATGCATCATTGAAGGCTCTCAATGTGTAGGAGGTAGGGATGATGTTTGACCTAGGAATATTCAAGTACCCTATAGCCTTGGTTGTTATTATGTTTATCGATGAGCCTATGTCGATTAAAACCCTCTTGAAAGGTATGTCATTGATACATGTGATGATGTGCAGAGGTGGGTCTTCTATGGTAGTAGGGACTACCTTTATTTTATGATCATAAAAATGAATCACGGGCTCTTGACACTATTGTACTTGCCCCACAAAGTTTGTAAATGCATCAGGGTTCTAGGGTTGTAGCTCAATTGATCTTAAGATTTCCATTAGGGTCTCCTTGTGTCTAGGAGACTATTGAATGAGCTCATATATTGATAACTTGGTCGATATCATTTGGATATTTTGCACAAGTCTATTTTAGATAGTTATCATAGGTCTTGTTGGTGGACCTAGAGGATGATTTTGCATTGGCCTCTATTGAGGTGTAGTTGGGATATGAATAGGAGCCATTGGAGGCTCTAGTTGGTTGTATCACCAGTTTCTTGTTGCCATATTGACTATTTTGACCATCCTAATGAATCCTTGGGTGGGAGGTTCAACTTGGATTTGATTTACTTGAGCATCCTGATCTCTAGGGGCTTCATGGTTTGGCAATGGGTTTCTAAATATGCCCATATCTCTATTGTCGGGTGCTAGTGGATTATCAACTTTTAGCTCACCCTTCTCGATCATATTTTGTATGATATGTTTGAAATTGATGCATGCCTCAATATCATGCCCCTATTGTCTATGGTAAGGGCAATAATGGTCATCCCTATATCCCTTGGGCTTGGGATGATTAGGGTCAAGAAGTTGTACCTCAAGAAATCTGATTCTCTGTGCCTCACTCAATTGATTGAATATCGATTGCATCGATTCTGACAAAGGTGTGAAGTAGCGAGGTGGTCGACATTCCCTATTTTGGCCTTGGTTGTTATTTTGGTTGTAATTGGTCGATGGGGGATGAGCCTAGTAATTCTGTGGTTGCTAGCTATTTCCTCCCTTTGGCACATTTAGTACAACTTGATTGACTGGAGTAGGCTTGGCCTACTTTTGTTGATTTCGGTTGTTGTGGTTGTTGTTGTTCCAATATTTCTTGTTGCAGAGCTTAAGATCTCCTTCTTCAACCTTGATGTCCTCTATCAACTTGGCTTGTGCCAAGGCTTCCTCGAATTTTTTGTATTATTGTAGCTACAAGAGCAATGAGATGTGCTTAGCACAACTCTTAGTGAACATTCGGGTGAGCTCAGTAGTGGGAACAAAAAATGGTAGTTTTACCATTATTTTTCTCCATCTGTTCCCATAGTCCATGACTGGCTCATCATCGTATTGCTTTAGATTAGCCAAGTTGGACAAGTTTACTTTCTTCTTGATGCCAAAATAAAAGTATTCAAGGAATGCATTCACCAGCTGCTCAAAACTGATGATGCTATGCTTGGGTAGTTTATTAAACCACTTGTTGCACCTGATAATGTCATGATAAATATTCTTAACATCAAGGTATCATTGTGTTCTAGTTGGAAGCACACATTCATGAAATTGGTCACATGCTCTTGCATATCTTCCTCTCCCTTGAATTTATCTAACCTAGGCATCTCGAAGTGTCTAGGATAAGCAGGACTTGGTACCGAAGGGCACAAAGGTTGATTGTGTATCTTGCTTAGGGTTGGCTTCTGCCCAACCATGTCCTATTTCTCAAGAGACTTGACTCTCTCGATGAGTATCTTGTATACCTTCAAAGAGATGATCTCTTGTTCTTGAAGGTTTACTCGGGGTGGTCAAGGAGGTAACTCTGCATTTTCCCGATCTGGGCATCTATATTCATCTCCCACGACTATGGATGAGGGTTCAAGATATGTCTACTCCTGATCCTCCATTTCTACCCATTCTTGTTCATGTTGTGCCTATTCTAGATCTAGGTACTGTTGGTGTTTTGAAGCATGATGTGATGTGTAGTGAGTGCATTCATCTCCTTGTTTAGTGCATCTCTCATGTTGAGAAATTATACATCTATCAGATTGGTAATACTCACTGCCCATGTGTAAGTTGGCTCAAGCCAACCTATTTACTTGTTCTTCACACTCTATTTGTTCCTCTCTCAAGCGCTGCTCATTTAGGTGTAAATACCTTTTCCTTCACACTTCCTCCTATTCGAGGATGTCTAAGCACTCTTGTTCTACATGCAGTGCCTCCTCCTTGTCTTGGAGTAATTTTTTTTTATATTGTGCATCTTCATATAACCTACGTACATGGTCATATTGATCCACTACTGAAGGTCTATGACTCTGTAACTCTATACGAGGAGTCCTAATGGAGAGACCCCTTGGAGATGCTCCTACTATGCTTTTGCAACATGGTCACAGTGGTACAATGACCTATGTTTAGTACCCCCATGATCGAAAGTAGTGTGCATGCTATGGGGGTGCTTTGAAGCTTCCCTTGGATCATTAGTGTGCCTCATTGTTTGATGGCTATATAAACTCCTAAAAATGGAATGTGCAGTAGTATTGCTTCTCTGATTTGGTCTCAAGAAAACCTGATCCAACTCATCAAGCTATTTGGATTTCCATGACTGAGCTCATGGAGTTCCATTGGCACCAATGAGATTGTGGTCTATTGCTATCCTACCATCTTCAGGGAGGCTAGGAGTTGTGGTGGGTCTATGATTGGATGTAACCCTTGTGTTCTACCCCTTAGTGGGTTGATCTAGCCTATGTCTATCATGTGAATATTGGGGCCTTGAAGCTCCCTCATGTCTATCATGAGAAGAACCTAGATATGGTTCTCTAGCTGGGGTTTCTCGAGGAGTACCCCCATGGGTTGAGTTATCCCCCTAAGGCTCACTGAACTTCATTCAGTGGTATTGTGTGTGGGTGGCTCAACATCATTGTGGTTGTGATTGTGGTTGGGTGGAGCGTCAGTTTCTACCTCGGTGTTGGACCGAGGGTGGTTGCTCCATGTGAAGACCATGACAATGTGAAATTATCTTTTGTGTAGATTTTAAAACACACAAACAAAGTAGACAAAATGTTTATCTCTTTTAAATGTTCTTGGTGTTCCTAAAATTGGTCTTGTGTGTTTCATATTTTTTGAAAACTTAGACTATCTCTCATCGTGTTTTGCATTTTATTGATGATATACTCAGATTGTTTAAGTGGATTTCACTTGTATGCTCATAGCTCGACAATCGATAATGAAAGTCATGGTCATGTAAACCAATCAAAGTATGGAGATGAAACCCATACCCGATCAGGGAGCATAGGTCCTTCTAGATCCTCACCCAGTACTCACTTGGTCAATGTCATACCCTCCGAAGAGAAGTACATGCAAATTTTCTAAGCTACATCAGATCTTGGATCCAATGGCCAAATAGAATGGGTTCATGGGATTTGAGCCAATGGGTGGAGATGAATGCCACCATCATTGTACTCTACTAGTGGTTAGTGATGAAGTCCAACTCACTAGCATTTAAATGTGATGTGGTGTGTGATTTTTCCTTTTAAATTTGCATAAATAAATAGATGCATCATGAAGCACTCATGCTTTTTCCTATATGCCTAAAAAGAAATATTTCACTTTAAGAAAATGCATGTCTAAAAAACTACATGATTTTTAGAGAATGCAATATTACTTATGAAGCAATGGCCTCTAGTTGGGCCCCAAGCATGCAATCTCTACAAACAATCTAGACCACTGGAGACTAGGGCGGATTGAAATTAGAAGTCCGTTGTTCCTAGAAATGACTAGTAGAAAACCTAAGAGAATTTAATCATTTTTCCTTTAACTTTCTCTATGTTTTCTAATTAAAATAAATTTCTCTACTATATTCTAGAAATTAAACATAGATAGAGATGTAAAAAATTATAGAGAATCCCACCAACCTAGAATCCAAGTCTGTTGTTGCTCAAGCTATCTATTGTTGCATGTTTTCTATCGATCGCTATCACTCATAGTGGTCATGACTGGCCACTGTCTTCAAAAGTGACTAAGCTCTGCTAGCCACTATCAACTAGAGCGGTCATACCTACACATAAAAAAACTTAGTAAATCAACAAAATAACATAAAATGTGGGTGTCCCCATCATGATCACCATCTGTACGATCCTAAAAAGCATACACCTAATCTATTTGCATCATTATATCAAGCGTAAAACCATGAAAGCATAAAGACAATAAATTAATCAAAACATAAGATCTCTTTTCATTAATTCATGTTGAAATCCGATTACAGATAGGTCCCTCTTAGGGATACCAAACACTTGATACAATGATTACAAAATGTGAAGGCCCTTGAATGAGGATGGTGTACTCTATAGGCTTCTTAGATTTGACATGAATTTTCTCAAGGGCTTATGGATGCCTTCTTCTCACTTGCTTGGAGGGATCTGATGCCAAAGATACTTTGAATTAGTCCAGGAACCTATGATCTATGCTCAGGAAACAACATAGAAATATTAGTAGCATATGCGGCCTCTCATGATGAGGCTCTTTCTGAAGATCTGCATGAAATGACATAGAAGCATGATACAAGCATAAAGGTGCAAAGATAAGCAGAAATGCATGAATAACTAAGAAATCATCATACAAATGCAATGGAAAAGATAGATCTATGCTAATATAAGTTGATAAAGTAGAAGTAATAAGAAATCTATGCTAAAAACTTAGGAAATGATGACTCAAACCCTAGGTTGTGCCTACAGGCCACTATCGAGGATAGTGATCATGAACTAAAACTTTTTACCTCATGAACCAAGGGTTATGACACTCAATCCTTCATCTAAATTGATGTTCAAGGGTCACCTTCATGTCTAGATATGGATTGGTGGTGAAACTCATGTGGAACTGAATGCTTGAATGGTGCGTTGTCATTGCTCAATCAGACAACACTTCGTTACTCCTCAAGGGGATGTGAAATTTCTCTCCAATTCGCTAGGGCTTCACTGCATAAAAACTTAGATCCATTCTTGTTCCTGGGAGGATGCATATGTAGGCCTCCCAAATTCTAGATCTTGGCTTCCTAGAGAAGCCAAGATCCAGATTTGCATGTAACTAGCCATTGGAGAGAAAGGCCCAGTTACAGATTTGCATGGAAGGGGTAGTCAGGAGGACCTCTAGGAGATCCACACCAAAAACCACTCGAATCCAATGCAAGTGCAGTCATCCTACGTGATTCAGGCCCACATTCATGACCAATTTGTGTTTCAGTGCTAGCCACTATCCAGAGCAGCGGCTAGCAGTGGCCGCTCTGAGCTTCAGTGGCCTGTGTTGGCGGCCACTCTAGTCGATAGTGGTCACACCTGAATGGGCCAGAACTACCCCTTGTGAGTGGTTAGGACCACTGCTAGCTCTTGGGAAGGCCCAAGATCAGTCATATGGTCTTCGGATGTGCCCATATGAGTAGTCTCCTAAACATGATGTATTTTAGGTGTCTACAATAGCTACTTCTATGCCCTAAAAGACATCAACATCTCGAAGGACTCAATATTTGATGAGTAGTCTTGACCTCACTAGTGAATAAATCTTGCTCATCTGGTGACTTTGATCCCACATAAAGAACTAGAACTCCTAAATACTGGTATCCCGATGACTCAATTATGTTATCCTTAGTGGGATGACCTCATTCCACTCAACCTCCAATGTTGGCATAAGATTCTCAAAGATGCCCTGAAAGCCCTGACAAAATACAATGGCACTAAGGGAAATGCTCAAGAGCACCTTGAAGATATTGCTACTATGGTGACCCTTTATGGTGTCACCCATGAAGATGTCATGATCGGACTTCTAATCTTAACTCTAGAAGGGAGGGTGTTATTGTGGTACCGATCCCTTGGGCAAAAAACCATCTGCTCATGGGTAGATTTTGTGAGAGCTCTTATTGATACATTTTATGGCTCCATGGATCCCTTCCAACTCTTGATGCACCTCTCATTCATCAAGAGGGTCCCTTTTGAATCCATAAAATACTTCAACATACAATTTAAAAGGATCTAGGAAAGAATTCCCTTCGAGTACAAGTCGTCCCCCACTCAGGCTCACTTATATTACGTTCGAGATTTTATTTCAGATATAAGCCTCCTATATCAATCTGGGGAAAGAATATTCCCTCAAGTATTTTAGGAGGCTTTATAGGCTAAGTGACTCCTACTTCAAGTAGGAAAGATATATTCAAGATATTTTGCCCTCCCATCCCAATTTCCAACCACTACTGCTTCTCTTTTGACTACACAATATCCACCATGGATGTCATCTAAAGTTGTGTAGGAGCCAGGGCCACAATTATGCAAAATACAAAGGGTGGATATATTCTTGGGCTCATACAGAGGAGATGCAAGCACCAACCTTGCAAAGAAAAATTTTATGGCTTGCAAATTCTTCCAATAAATAGAGGACCTAGACCAAATGGGGAATTCCACTTGCAAAAAGGGAATAATTTTGCACCCTTTTTATATCCAAGAGCACATTGAACAAGGGCTAATATATCTTTGAGAAGTTTTGGCCAATCGAAATACTAGTCCTAAGGATATCTCGGTAGCAGGTTTTCCAATCAATGCACCTTACTGGTAAACATGTGTGGAGAATTCAAAGGTGCACACAATAGGAATTTCACAACAAATGGATCCCAAGGACTAGAAACATTGGAGTCAATTGCTAGAAAAGTACTGGAGGAGGGCTCTTACATGGCAAGATTATTACCAAGTTAAACTTTGATGGTGTAGGTACTAGTTCGAATGTTGCATCCCTAAGTTGTGGGTGTACTATGGCTTGCATAATCCTAGGGTAGTGCCAACCGAACTATAAAAAATGGCTTAAGTTCAATATAATCTAGTCTGATTATTGTATATTCACTGGATAATTTTTAGGATGATCTAGTGGTTGTGGCATGTCAATTATCTCATAATTTTTTATAAATAAGCTGAAAAATAAATAAAAAGTGCATAATGCACATGGGCAAATGACATCATCTTGTACCTTGGAGGCCCACGATGGAATTTCATAAAACACATTGGTTGAAACACCCTCCTTGTCCTCTGTTTTCTTCTTTGTGTTTTTTTGTGACCCCATTTCTAATGGATCAAGGCTTGAGATTCATGCATCACTTCACAAAATACCTAAAAGGATATCCACTTCATTTTTGAAAGTAGTGGCCACTCCTTGATCTTAAGGGAAATTGATCTATAAGAGGTGAGAGCAACATATATTGTACAAAATAAAGATAAGAATGATGTTGCAATTGAAAATTCCTTGCAAGAGTGGCAATGAGTAAATTATTTTTTTGTGAAATTTCATCTGAAAGAGGTATTGCATCAAGATTGAAAAATTCTCCTGATATTCTGTTTATTCTTGAATAGGTCCTGGTCCTAAGTGGGGTATGTTGATGAAAGTGCGGTTTGTAGGGGTCTCCCATGGATCACCTTGCCTTTTGTTTCTTTTATTTCTATGCATCCTTTGCTTCCTTATATTTTGTTAGTTCCTTGTTGTTGTTAACAAATGAGGTTAGTGGTAATCATATTCTTACTTCTGTTGTTTCTTGTGTTTCCTTCCCTACTCTCTTCCCCTATTAATCTATTTTCTTGGTTTTTCTTATTATTCCCACTTGTATTCCCTCTTATATTTTTCCCCTCTACCCTCTCTCGTATCATTTTCCATTCATCTTTATCTGCCTTTCTCCTTTTTCTTGTAGCCTTTGTTGGTTGCTTTTGTTTGTGTCCTTATTGTCCCTTTCCTCTTTTTTATTTTATGTGTTTAAATATATAGCTTTCTGGGTTCTCATTTCTTGCAAGGGAAAAGTCTCTGTGAGTCACCAAAATTGTGGGTGAAATTTTACATTGCTTCATCCACTTCATTTTGTAGGATGATGCTCCACGAAGTAGGCTGAATTTTGAAGCATAAATGGTTGGGTGGAAGATAGAAGCGAAATTAGTGATGGGTGGCAACAATAATTTGGCGGTTAGAAGGTTGTTCATGAATATGAGGTGGAAAATAGAGTGGGTAGATATTTTGCCTTTGGGTAGAAGTATTCTAAAACTCTATTCATCAACTGGGTGAAATCTTTGACCAACCAGCAAGAGCAGAAGTATCATAAATATCCACCCATGAGGAGGATGAAAACCCCTATCCATTTTGGGTAGGAGTTTGAGTGCTGATTGGGTGGAACTTTAATAAAATGCCTTCCCTCCTTCATAATTTTGTCTTGGATGAAAAGTTATTATCTAATGAGGAAAATAAGATGATCGCCCATCACCTAAATTCTTGCCATCATTTGCAATTTCAAAGTGAGGAGGTATTAATGACTCCAACTACCCAGTACCAGTCGTTCGTGCATAGAGGTGATTGATTTGAAACATGCTAATCCCAAGGTAATTAATTCTAGTCATTCACCACCTAATTGGAGTACCATCGCATTATTGAAGGGGCATAGTAGATCAAAATTAATGACCTGGGTAAATATGAAATAAGAATCGAGGGCTCAAATTGATGTAGAAGCACCTACCCCCTTCCAAAATATCATCGCTATCCTAAGGATTAGGGTACCAGCTGAGCATATGTCTACTTCAATGTTTTCTTCCCACCTAACACCATGAATTCTTATATTTTGAATTTACTATAAAATTATTATAAATAGAAAAATGCTAGCCATTCTAAGGGTGGCTTTTTGGCCATTACAATTCATATGTATTACTTCTTGTCATTTTGTGAATATAAGGATATCACTGTTTGATTGCTAATTTTATCTTCACATTTATCTATTTAATGTTAATGTGCTTATTTCTACTCTACTATCTAAGTGGGTCTCATTTAATGCTACTATCTAGATTTTATGGGGTTTTACTTAGTAGCTCTAGAATTTGCATCATTAATGTGTTAGGGGTTCATTTCTGCTAAAGTTGGTTGGGTAGGAGAGATCTAATTCTTAATACTATATTTCATGCACCTACGGGTCAAAGGATTTGTGCTAAAGTTGGTCGGGTAGGAGAGATATAATTCTGAATCCTGGAATTCATCCTTCGACTCGTAGCATCGAAGTGTTCAGTGAGGACCTATTTAACTGATATGTTAGGTGTCATCCCTATATTTTCATAGGTGGGTTCAAGTGAACATATGTCTTGATGCAAACATATCCCATCCTTGTGAGTTATGGCTACAACCTCCTTTTATTTTCTTTCTCTCTTCTGAACACTTCGATGCTACGGGTTGAAGCATTTCTGTTAAATTTGGTTAGGTAGGAGAGATCTAATTTTGAATCCTAGAATTTATACTTTGACTCATACATTGAAGTGTTCAGTGAGGACCTAATTAAATGATCTGTTATGTGGCACCCCTATGTTTTCATTGGTGGGGTCAGGTGAACATATGTCTTGATGTAGTCATATCCCATCCTTATGAGTTCTAGCTACAACCTCTTTTTATTTTCTTTCTCTCTTCTCATTCTCCTTTCCTTGTTTGTGAAATAGGTAGCTAGGACCTCCATAAGGAACCAACCTTCTTCAGATATTGACCACTCCCACAACAATGATCGTTCTATGTTGGCACTGGTCCACGCCCTCGATGTCAGATATTTGATCAATAATATGATAAGCAATAATGTAGTATGAACAAGCAAATATGGATGTAAACTAGATGAAAATGAATATGTAACACCATGCATAGCATTTTATTGATTTTTTATTTTTTTATTATTTTTGGAAGTTGAATTATATTTATTGGTTCTTAAAGTTGGCACAAATTTTGAGTGTACCACCTATTTTAATAAACATGATGGTGGTGCAAGGATCTAACCCATAAAAGAAAGGGCTATGATGGAGGATATATTCATGATTTTTATCACGAAGGGGATAACCCACAATACATTCTCCAAGAGATGTTGCACAAAAGTCATTGTAAACTCTAATTGTATCATCCATTTTGATGAAAGGGTGGAAAATTCCCAACTTCACAAGGTATTTGTTGGCAATTTTGGGTACTTTGGGTACATTGCCTTTGCTCAAGTGTATAAGTTGTCATTTATGTCAAGAAGCTCTTGAAGGAATTTGATTTGATGTCAAATAACTTGTTTTGATGAAGGTTACGGCACGACAGTTTCAAAGGTCTTTTGTAAACCCCAAGTTGGCAGGTTTAAAGATTACAGGTGAATGCATTAGTTTAATGCATTTGGGTCCAGGAGGAAGTATTTATTTAAATAATTAAAAACCTTGTTAAGGTTCCTTTTAATTATTTTTAAATAAATATTAATTTATTTGTTTGCATTGGGTTCTCCTAACCCATGGTGCAAATGTCTTAACTTTGATGGCACTATGATCTAAGTTTGTGGGCACTAGCCAAGACCTCTGTCGACGTGTTAAACTCCTTCGCTGACGTGTTAAACTCATCGTTGACATCAAGAGTTTATGGGAAATATGCATATAAATCTCCCATGATAAAGATCAAAGATTATCCCATTCACATTTTCGAAAAGTGTTGCTCGCTGTGAATTTGCAATCTAATGTTCGATTTCTTCCTTGCTGAGATTTTGTGATCCACTGTTCGAATATCCGTCGTTCATTTTATGTATTCGTCATAAGGTTTCATCATTCTCATTTGCATCAGAATACAGGGATACCTATTGTTTATTTTAGCCCTGGCATAGAAGGTACAAGGGAAACAGAGTGAGGTTCAAACCTCATCGGATGCCTTTGGCGCATCGATAGCGGCTAGGCTATTGGCGCGCTACCCGAATGGGAGGTTTCGCATTCGAATAACGTGAAAGGGTTTTTCTTCGTTGAAGTGGACGCAGCGGGTGGTGTTAGAGTTTGTGTGCAATTTCTCCATAGCGTGATTTTTGGTGTTGGCCAAGGTATTTTTGAAATTAATTTTTGCTAGTATATTTTGCGGATGGAGGAAGTTTATTAGAGAGAAAAACATCTTAGGAGTTATAAGGAGTTTGAAGCTTGCTTTATTTTGATAAAATATTCTTTTGAAAGTGTTGTTTGCATTATCTTATTGCATTCTTATGAGAGATATAGTTTATTGTTGATAAGACTATATGGGAGAAATAAGGTGTATAAGGGATAAATATTTCTTGTAATGTTGAGAGTGCTTTTGGTTGATTATGGAAATGAAAGCATGATGTTTTAAGGTTAGAATTGCTTATTGTGTGAAGTTGTGAAACCTTAAGTGGGCAGCTTTGAGATTGACATTAGCTTTCATTAAATTGGTTATAATCAAGCTATTCTTTACTTGGTTAAAGTGTTGGGCTTACTTCTTTGTTGATGATTTGAAAAGTTGTTTTGTGCTATGGTGATTTGAGTTGGTGGATGCTTTTTGTTCAAACAATATTGGAGAGAAAAGGAGTTCTACTTGTTTCCTTTTTTGATGTTGATTCTGAAATGCTTCAAGGTTGTGTTTTGAGTTAAATGGTGTTGATTGAACCTTGGTTGATAAGCATTGTTGTTGAAGCCCTAATTGATGGTGAAAAGAACATGAGTATCATTGTTATGTGATTCTTTGCATAGTTGGCAATTGTTGGGGTTTCATGTTCTTGAAAGAAAGCATTCTATCCTATCCATTTCAGATATTGAGTTGAGTTTTCAGATTTGAGATTGAGATTGAACTGAGTTAATTTGAGTTGAGTTTTGAGATTAGGAGTTGAGTATAGAAAATATTGAGTCTCTAACAATTCTCTTTATGCTTCTATGATTTTGAAAAATCACATTGGGTCTCTAACAATTCACTTTGTGATTTCCTACTAAGAAAGTTTTTCTTGGTGAGCTTGCTGAGTTTTTGGACAGGTTTCGATGGGGACTTGTGAGCAGTTTTAGACAGGTTTCGGTGGGGACTTGTGAGCAGTTTTGGACAGGTTTCGGTGGGGACTTGTCAGCAGATTTAGACAGGTCCTAGCAGAGGAATTTTGAGCTGAGTTTGATAGTTCTATCAGAGAACTTGAGGATAGAGGTGCACTGGTTCTATGAGAAGAACCTGAGGATAGATTTTGCAAGTCTTTGAGAAGGCTTGTATATAGAGGATTGATTTGTTCAAGAGTTGGACAGATCTGACAGACAGAGGAAGACTTGTACTAGACCGACTGACTGTGTTTGGTATAATTTGTTGAGTTGCTGTGGATGTGATCATAGAAGGTAGAGGTCTCTTAGGCTAAGCATTGAGGACAAGAGGTATTCGGTGCAAAAGGAGTTCCACGTGCTGGCAAGAGGTAGAGGCAGTTGATCTTTTGAGGGATCATTTCCAGAGTAGAAGGGAAGGTATCTCCTTTGAGTAGAGGCTCATAAATTTTGATTGGGGGAAGGTATCTCCTTTGAGCAAAGGCTCATAAATTTTGATTGGGGGAAGGTATCTCCTTTGGGCCAAGGATCATAAACATTGTAATTGGGAAGGATTCCCAAAGAACTTTGAGATAACTTTTAGAGAAAAGTTTTGTGGATGTAGCCCAACCATTCTGGGTGAACCATGTTAAAATTGGTGTCACTTTGTGGATGATATTGTGCATTGCTTTGATATTGCTTTGGGTATATTGCTTTACTATTTTGAAGTATAATGGAAAAAGTAAAAAGAGGTCTTATACTGTTCACCCCCCCTCTCAGTATAAGCTTATGTTCTTGAGTATTTATGAGATAAAATAATAGAGCCCCCTTGAGAAGACTCAATAGGAACAACACAAGGGATATTCCAAAAGATATCCTTGTGAGCTATGTCACAAGGGGTATTCTTTTTAGCATAATTCTTTGGGGTCACACTAGAATTGGGATGCCCAATGGTTACCACATTACAAAATAGAATATTTGAGGGATAAGAGGTACCCTCATCCTCATCACTCCACTTCAAGCTTTGATAATATAAATGTTCAACATAAATAATAAGGTGATCATCATCATCATAGGGCAAATGTTGGTATGGATGTAACCTATGCCATATCGCCCATGCCAAATTTCAACTTATAAAGGCTCATGGTCCTAAAACTTTACCTATATATCCCATACTAGATAGAATTTGCTTGGGAAGTGGGTAATCATTGGATAGGTAATAATGGATCAAATAATGCTCAATAGGATAAGGGTTGCTACCACAAATTCTTTCTTTGATGGATGTACTTACAAATATAAAGGTACATGTGCCAATGTGTACAACTTCACCCTTCTTACGAGGCAAACACATAGTCCTTTGTGAAGGTGGTAGCTTGGTAAGGTCTAGAAAAGGTTTTTGAAGAAACAAATTAACTTGATCTTGTGATGAAACATTGATGAGAGGTTCCTCACTCACTCTTAAATTTTCAATTTACTTGGTTATGTGAGATGAGGAAATTAAAGGAAATAAATTGAGATCATATTGAGCTTTCTCCACCATCAAACAATATTTGAATGGGTGAGGATCACCAGAAATGGTGACCAGTTGATTTTTAGATTTGAACTTCAAACATTGATGAAAAGTAGAAGGGACCACCCTAATTGCATGAACCCAAGGAAATCCAAGAATAATATTCAAATATGTAGGGCAAGACACCACATAAAATAATATGTCTAATATCTAGGTCCAACCCTAAGAGGGAGAGACACAATGTTGTAAGCCTCTTGGGACTCATTTAAAGATTTAATGATGATATCGGATTTGGTTAAGTCTTCCTCTTTTAATCCAAAATTTTGGAAGAATTGATAAGTGCATAAATGGAGGAAAAAACCATTATCAATTAGAATTTACTTGATAAATATTTTTCCAATAAATGTGGTGATGTAAATGGAATAATCCCCTCATAAGTCTAAGGAAGGCATATCATCGTTCAAAAATTTGATATAATGTATCCCAAAAGAACTTACAATATTAGCCATAGCACTAGGGAAAATATCTTGAGGAAAAAATTGTTGTCTTAGAATCTTGAACAAGGCTTCCCTATGAATAGGAGAATTTTGAAAAATTTCTAAGAGGGAAATCTTGGCTAGGGTACTAGCTAATTGATGTTGAATGTCAAAGAAGCCTTTAGGTTGTGGATTCAACACTAAAGGGGGATTTTCTACCCTTGTGATCCTTTTTGGGTACTCTTCAAAACTAAGGTGAGTTTTGAAGGTGGGTTGGATGAAGAACTCGTCTCTTGCTAAAAATGTTGAGTTAGTTGATTAGATACCTGTTGTCCATGCTTAGGTAGGGAGTCTAGGAAGATACCCATGTATTGATTAGTTGTGGATGTGGGTGCTTTTTGTGTAGGAGGTTGATTGTTTGTTGTATGATTGGGTCAAGAACCTTATCTAACAAGGCATCCTTCATCAATTAGATCTTGAACCACATGTTTCAACCTCTTACGTCCATTTGTTATGTGCCCCTCTATTCTATGATATTCACAATGGTGACCAGGCTTATACCAATCAATCATGGTATTATGTTGCCTTATAGGAGATAACTCGATAATATTCGCTTCCAAAAGTTGTTGTAGGATCACATTCATAGGTGTGTTGAGTCTTATAAAATTTCTTAATGGGGGTTTTTGAGGTTGGTGAAGCACCATCTTTTATAGGTTTTTAACTATACTATTAATAAGCCTACTATTCGTTACCCTACCACCAACCACATGCTTGTTCTTATACTATGTTTAATGGTCTTATCCTCTTTTACTTTAAGTTGACCTCTTCTAATAAGGGCTTGCTCTACCCTTATTGCTATATCTATAGCTTGGTTGAAATATGTGATAGTTGTAGTTTTCAATTCATAAGAGATTTATTCTTGTAAGTTTCCAATAAATATATCAAGCATATCTCAAGGAGGCAAGGTATATCCCAAGAATCCAACTAGACTCATCCAACGAGATAGTTTTTTTGAAAAGCTTTCATCTTTAGCTTGTTTCAACGTATAGACATCTTTCATAGTCAAATTATTTTCACCATAAGCATCAAATTTTTGAACAAATATTTTAGTTGTCTCTTCAAAATTTCTTAGATAATGACTAGGCAGATGATAATACCACTATAATGTCATACCACCAAGACTTTAGGGAATGTATTTAATAATAACATGTCATCATATATGATCTCATGGCATGTTGTCCTGAACATTCTTAAATCCTCAATTGGATCTTTTGTTCTCTTATAGATAGGCAAAATCGACATTGGAAAATGTTTAGGGTAGGTTCTAAGGGCTGATTGCACATTTCTTTATAGTTGTAGGTGAAAATAGTAGGTTTAATCATATCCACTTTCGAGACCAATTGTTTCACCACATTAGTAAAAATTTGCATATCAAGGTTGTTGTTATTCAATGTCCCTAGGTTCCCTAGGGGAGGGGTATATGTAGGTTGTTCAAAGGGAACTTGGCCTATGTTTGAGGAATTAACATTGTTATGGTATGGGTTATGATATGTGGTATCTTTATGTGGAGGATAACTAATATTTTGTGGAACAAAAATATGAATGTTGAGATTAGTTGAATGAGGAGGAAATTGAACATGATCTTGATATGCACTACTAGTTGGAGGAACTTGTGTAATTCTTCCAACATCGATGGTAATAATAGTAGCATATGTTGGGTTATGAATAATATTACCATGATGTAAAGATTCAAACAAGGGGTTGTTATGAGCATTTCTAGGAGAGAAAATAGGAGGAGGCACCTCACCTATTTTGAGTTAGGCTTCCTCATCCATAACTCTAATCAAAGTCTCCCTATGGTGTTTTATGAAACCCCATAAATGATCAACTGATGTAAAAGTGAATCTTCCATTAGGCCCATCATAGATATTATAATTAGTATCCATTTCAACATTTTCTTACTCTTCTATAACAAGGTTAGTATTATCTCTATTAAACTGATAATTTTCTTGAGGAATTTGATCAGATTCCAAATGCCTACGCTGACTCCTACGGAACAAATCCATTAGGAGAAACAAAAATATAGAAGAGAACACTAAGGAAAGACACATAATGAGGTTCTTAAGATTTTTTTAATATTTTTTATCTAAGAACTAGGGTTTTGGGAACTTCAAAAAATCTAGGGCATCAGCTGGATTGCAGAAGTGCTTTCGGGGTACGGTGGATCTGAAGGCTAGATTGGTGCCCCAGGAGGGTCCAATGGGGACTTCTCCGGTTCCTTTTCCAAGGAGTAGTATCTCATATGCAGATTTGTTTAAAGAAAAATCTCCTCCAAAGAACGATGAAGCTCAAAAAACGACATATAAAATGCTCTTCACAGGTATTGGGAATAAGTCGACAACACATCGTGTGAATGGATGTTTGCCACAGGCCGAAACCAGGCCAAAAATCGTCATTGAGCCAAGTATGGTTGAAGAATAAATCATTTATAGAGCTAATCATGATTTAATCTGCAAGTTCATGGGTATACGTCCTTCCCTAAATTTTTTGCACTCTTGGATCCACCAAAACTGGGAGCCTCACGGTGAGTATTCATTGTGGTTTATTAGCAATGGATATTTTATTGTTAGCTTTTCATATTTAGCTGATAGAAATAGGGCTTTTGAGTCAGAGAAGAAAAATCATGGCTCGATAGGGCTATTTGTTCAACCATGGAGAGTGGGATTCAATCATCGAGTTGAACCTACTATTGTCCCAGTATGGATCCGACTATATGCTCTTCCAATGGAATTCTGGAGTGAGTAGGTGTTGGCAAGGATTGGCAATTCTATTGGAAGACATCTAGGTGTTGCCATAGACACAATTGAAGGGATCATGGCGGTGTATGCAAGAATATGTGTGGAGATGGATCTCAGCCAGCCTTTGTCGACAGAGATGGAAATTGAATTGGCAGGACTCTCCTGGATTCAACAATTGGATTATGATGCCCTACCCTTTATATGTAGGGTTTGTCACAAACATGGACATTTGGCCCATTTTTGCCCTAATAATATGAATGCTAAAATGGACGCCCCTTTAGGAATGCCAAACCTGCCTAAAGAGGATAAGGCAACACTTAATAAAGATTCTAATAGCACCATTCAGGGCCAAGAAGCTCAGAGAGAGGGTTTTGAACAGACCAGAAGAAAAATACGGACAAAGAAAAAAGAGGTAAAGGAGCAATGCCATCTCAAACATGCCAATAGGTATGAGATATTTAAGTCACTGGTTGACGAAGAGGAACAATTTATGGAGGGCATGGAGGGTAATAAGGAAAATTCTAATATTCTCATGCAACTCCCCCTCTCATCTCCTCCCATCATACAGTAGGTAGTTGAACTCTGTGAGGTATCACAACCAGTGTTTTCAGGGGCTTTAGTAGTGCATAGCCAGGAGTAGATAGTATCTCAGGATGTCAGCATGGGAATAGCAGAGAAGAAAATGGAAAGGCCAACTTTGGGGATAACCCAGGTAGAAAAAAAATAAAAAAACAACAATTCTCAGGGAGTAGGTAGAAGATCCAATAAGGAGTTGCTAGCAGTCCAAGGAGACAATGATTATACCAATAGGCCAATAGACTCTTATTGCTCCCAGGGTAACCAATGATTATACAATCATGGAATGTGAGGGGTTTAAACAACAAAACCCATCAATCTATTGTTCGAAGACTTTTAGAGAATCGTAATACTGATTTTTTGCTTTTACAGGAGACTAAGATGTCATTAGATCTTATGTCCAAAACAGTCAACAAAATTTGGAGGGGTGCTGGTCATATGGATGTGGCTGCCCAAGGTGCTTCAGGGGGGATTGTTACTCTGTGGAACTCTCTTGAATGGTCTGCAATAGAAAATCTTGCCTGGAGGGGTGTTCTCACTTCTATTTTTAGGAATAATGTCACTGCGAAACACATTCTAATCACAAAATTTTATGGATCTCAAAACCTAGATGGTCAGAGGCGACAGTGGAAGGTTGTGCATAAAATGCGAACCTCAAGGGAAGATATAGACTAGATTATAGCAGGGGAATTTAATGCTAAATTATCTTCTAGAGATTAGGAAGGGGGAACACCATTTTTGGACCTAGGGGACCGTTTCATGATTGCCCAAGTCTAGGCTTTGCACTTAGTGGACATTAAATGTCCTGGCATTAACTACACTTGGACTAATAAAAGGCAGGAGCCACATAGCAGGAAGGTTAAGCTAGATCATTTTTTGGTTTCAGAGGAGGCATTTGTAAAATGGAATATAAACTTTCAGATTTTAGAAGGCCCAGTTTCAGATCATTGTCCCATTATGTTGGAAGGCGGGACTAGGATGGGGCAGCATCACAAACCTTTCAGATTTGAGAATTTTTGGCTTCAAAAAGAACTTCAAGAGAAAATTCCATAGTGGTGGGAAGAAGGCCACCCAGCTTATGGGAGAGCAATGTTTAGAATCCACAAACAACTACAATATGTCAAAACTCAGTTGAAGTATTGGAGGCGTGCTAATAAAATAGACTTCCAGGCCCAAAGAGCTCCATTGGTGGCTAGATGAGATGAGGTCCAAAAATAGTTTAGAGAAGGAGTAATTACAGACCAAATCAAAGCTAAGGATGATGCACTGTGTACAGCGGTTGAGGACATTGACAACCAGGAGGAGACCTATTGGAAGTAGAGAGCAAGAACCACCTGGTTATTAGAAGGGGACAGAAATACAAAATTATTTCATCAGAATGCTTGTGCTCGAATACAGATGAACAATATGGAGGCCCTTCAAGATGAGAATGGTCATTCCTTTGATACACTGCCAGGTATGCATTCCGATGCTATGTATTATTTTTCTAAGCTTTTTAAGGAAAGTGTGGTTCAAGATGTAGAGGCCCAAAATGAAGTTATTTTTGTCATACCTACTGTTATATCTGAGGATGAAAATTAGGCCCTCCTCAAACCCATTTATAGAGATGAATTGAAAACTGTGGTCTTTGGAATGAGCACTGGTAAAAATCCAGGTCCAAACGGCTTCCCAATTGAGTTTTTTCAGGCTTTTTGGGACTACTTAGAGGAAGATGTAATGGCTGTTGTAGAAGAGTCCAGAGAAAATAAGAGAATGCTTAAAGCTATAAACCACTTTTTCATTACCTTAATTCCAAAAGGGGAGGAGGGGGTTCATATTTAAGATTATAGGCTTATTGCCTTATGTAATGTTCTATACAAAATAATCACAAAGGTAATGGCTGAGCGCCTAAAACCTCTTCTTCACAACATTGTCTCCTCTGAGCAAGGGGGTTTTGTTGAGGGAAAACTGATTCTAGATTGGGTGGTTGTGGCCCAGAAAGCAATCCATTCAATGCACACTTCTGGTAATAAAGGGATGTTCATAAAACTGGACATGTCAAAGGCTTATGATAGGGTTGAATGGAGTTTCCTAGCTAAAATGATGGCAGCATTTGGTTTCTCTCAGGACTAGATAGAGTGGGTCATGAGCTGTGTCTCTACCCCAACTTACTCTGTGCTAATCAAGGGCCTTACTTCACAACCATTTGGAGCTACTTGAGGACTGTGCCAGGGGTATCCATGTTCTCCTTATCTTTTTCTCATTTTGGCTGAAGGTCTTGGCAGACTTTTCTTGAGGATAAGACAACAAGGTAGATTATTGGGTATCAGGGTGGGTGACGAAGTTTTAACGCACCTACAATTTGTGGATGACACTAGTTTGGTGGGAGTGGCCAGCTTCAAGGAATAAAGAATGATTAAGGATACTCTTAATGTCTATCTTAGGGCTACTCAACAGGTCATTAATGACAAGAAATCCAAAGTGGTTTTTTTTAATTTGGAGCAAAGGCTTCAGAACAAAATTTTAGAAATCCTGGGATTCACAAGGACTTCTCTCCCAGTGGTTTACTTGGGGGTCCCCTTGCACTTTAAGAAGCTGAAATTAGACACATGGAGGAATCTATTGGAGTGTATCAAGGACAAAATTAATCACTGGTCTCACAAGTGGTTAAGTTATGGTGGCAGATTAACATTCTTATAGTCAGTCATTCAAGCCATGCCAATTTACAAATTCTCTATCCTGGCTGCCCCGATTACAATATGGAAAGAGTTGGACAGGATGGTTAGAAAGTTTTTATGGGAAGGAGCAAAGGGAGAAAGAAAGTGGGCCTTAGTGGGCTGGGACAAAGTTACCCATCCCAAGGTTAAATGAGGTTTGGGTTTGAGAAAATCTAAGCTGAATAATAAAGCTTTGGCTGGAAAGTTGTACTAGAGATGGATCTCCCAACCCACCTCCCTTTTCAGTAGAATCCTAACTAGCAAATACCTGGGACAGGCCAACCTAAATGATGTAGCTCGCATCCCCTTGGATGGTATTGGGTCCCTAGTTTGGCCGACTCTCAAGTTAGGGTCTCAGGTTGTTAAAGACCGCTTATTTTGGAAAGTGGGAAGAGGGGAGAAGGCTCGTTTTTGGATAGATTCTTGGGATCAGTTCCCACCCATCATTGCTAAATTTTTGGAATTATAGCCAATAAAAGCAACCATTGAAACCAAGGGATGGATCCATATTGAAAGTTATTTCACAACTACTCAGCTGGGGGAGTGTAAGTTTAAGCAGTTCAAGAAGTTGGATGAGTGGCCCATTTCAATCCCTCCGAATTTGACTCCCATCATGACTAAAATTCTGACAAAAATATTTCTTACAGGGGGAGATGTGGAGGATGAATTAGCTTGGGGCTTTGGGAGTCTTGGTGTCTATACAGTAAATGACGGATATGATAGCATTCTCCCAGAGCCCCCCCTCATACTTTTGAGGTTGAGGACTGGAGGAAAATATGGCACTCTAAAGGCTGGCCAAAAGTTAACTTTTTTGCCTGGCAGTGTATGCACAATGGAATCCTCACTTTTGATAATCTCAGATCAAAAGGTATCATCGGCCCTTCTCAATGTGTACTATGCTACAAGAGCGAATAAACTGCTGACCATTTGCTATTTTGTTGCCCTTTCACCCGACAAATTTGACTGCGTTGGTTTGCATAATTTAAAATTCAAGTAAGTGGTGACCTAAACTAGATGAATATCTGGGCAAAATGGCAGAAAGGTAGATTCAAATATAAAGCTCTTCGTATTGGCTAGGAGCTTGGTTTAAGCTTAATCTGGTGGCAAGTATGGCTGGAAAGAGATGCCAAAATTTTTAGAGAAACTTTTACTGCTCTAGATGGGGTTTGGAAGACCATTTGGAGCAAGGTTACCGAAAATGTGGCTGTTCATGCTGATGAGGAAGCTCAAATTGATATTGGAGCTATGGAAGAACGAGTTGAACTACAAGAGGGACAGGACAAAAATTGTTGGAAACCTCCCCCTGAAGGTTGGATTAAAATCAATACTGATGGAGCTGCAAAAGGCAATTCGGGTAGATCCAGAATTGGAGTGGTGTGCCAAAACCATGCTGGGACTATGCTCTATTGGGAATTGCAAGGCCTGGGAAGAACCACTAACAATGAAGTCGAAGCCATTGCCATAAAGTCTGCTTCTGTTTGGGCAGTGAAACATGGCCACCGCAGGATTATTCTTGAATCAAACTCACAAATAATGGTTGGAGCTCTAGACTGCATGAGGAACTTTGATCTAAAAGCTTGGAGGTTGAGGGCTCTTGTTACCCAAATTAAAGAATTATGGAAGGAATTGGAGGACGTGATCCTAGTTTATGCGAGTAGATATTTGAACAAAGCGGTTGACTTTTTGGCTAAGATGGGTGCATAAAATGAGGTTGGAGTTTAGTTGCACAATGACATGGATATTGAGGATGAGGTGATTAGACAGGGTCTTGAAAGGTCCTTGAGCTAATGACCTTCGAAAAAATAGAGTACGATGGGGGACCCCATGGCAGCTAGTTTTTGGTTCACGAAAATTGGCTTCTGTGCAGTTCTTCCTTTACTATTGTATGACTGTGTCATCTCGGACCTCGATTGGGAAGAGGATCTTCCCACATTGTAATTGATCTATGTTTTAATACAAGTTTTTTTCAAAATTTACAAAAAATATTTTTTATCTAAACAAATAAAATTAGTGGTCTTATTGAAGTTTTTGAGAGAAAACCAAAGGAAGAGGCTTCATATCTTGGCCACTAAGATGTGTATTCACATCAGGTTCACCAAATATGGAGAGGGGGAAAATTTCCCTACCACGTACAATTATTGGTTGGATCCACTATGATACAAGGTGAACCATAGGGGTGTGTTATATTATCTACACTTAGGGATATAAAAGAATGAGTTCACCAGGAACAGTTTTAGAACTTGCTCCAAGTTTGGGGTGAAAATGTTTGATGTGTCAAGTATGTAGTCACCTATGTTTGGTATTTATTAACTAATCTAGGAGAATGAAAGAATAATTCAATAAAAATAAGATGCAAGAAAACAATAACTAACCCTAGTATGATTATTTTGATTCAATGATATCTAATCCTAGATTGCAAGAATCATATTTTTTTCTTTGAGCAAAGGTACAAGGGAATGCACTAACCAAATTAAAACCCTAGATGCACACTATTTGCTTTTATTCTTTCAAATACCTAGAAATTTAATCAAACGTTTTTACTTTACTTGTAATCTAGGTTTTGGACAAAAATAAACAAAAGAAAACACCAAATAGCCTAAATATATATTAGGGTACTTATCTAGTCTGACGATTGATCCTAGCTTTAACTTGTGTCCAATATATTTAAACAACTTCAACTTAAAAAATAACTCCACAACACTAAAAAAAAATATTAACATTTGGGGTCTGCTTAGGCCATTGTTTGACTGAGCTTTGGAAGCACAACAATAAAGTACCCTTGGTCCTTTTAGTTGACCGTTTGAAAGTAAAATGATCTTTGACCTTTGTAACATGCACAAACAGAGTCAAACAGATAGATAATAATGAAAAATAATACAGATAGGATGGACACAACAAAACATTAAAATGCAAATGCAAAATCAGGGTTTTGGGATGCAAAACCTGTTCCCAAACCCTAATTTAACAAATATGCACCTTGTAAAAGGGGATAATGAATTTGGCTTGCCAAATTCATGCCCTGTATGGGTGAGGTAAGAATCTGCTTCAGATGCCTTTTTCAAGCCCTAATATAATGAAAAATAGAGTGTGAAACAACAAAAAAACAAACTTGCAAAGTAACTAATGTAAATGTAAAATATGATGAGCTAATGGAGAAAGCAAGAAGCAATGAAGAAGTGGAAGAAGAAATCCAATATGGTTGATCCCTCCAATCATCAAGACTCCTCCACTCAATCCCCAACGGTAACAAGCACAAAATAACAAAACAACAATTATAGCAGGACACTTATTAGCATGAGAAAATGAGTGAGTCAACAATTAGAATCTCCAAAGATTTTTTTGTGGAAAAAGAGGTAATCTAATCCTCTATTTATAAGAATTTTAAAGGGAAAAATGGATGGGAAAATAAAATTTCACCATGGGAAAATACCGAATCTAAAACGGGCCAACGAGGGGAAGATTTTTAGTGAGAAAAACCCCTAAAATGCAAAATTCGTGCCCAGTAATTACAAGACGTGAATTTGGAAAGCCAATTCATGCCGCGTATGGTCTAGGTGCATATTTGGTAAGGCTAGGGAAAAAGGCCACAGGAAGAGGGAAAAAGGGCCCCAAATTTGCACTAGGTAAGTTTGGGTGGTTGGCTAGGGATCTAAAAGAGAATTGAATCATTTTGATGGGTCAATTTTCCATGTCTATAGAGTCCAATAACACTTGAGACTGATGAGGTTCGAGATCACTACAAATAAGGTTCGAGATCATTACAAATATCATAGGCCACTGAGATCCAAAGAAAATGTTGTTGATGACGGATGCCATGTATAGAAAACCATGCAAGGAAAAGGTGATGAAGAGGTGCCCCATGCACTTGAGGGCCAATACAAAAGAGAGCATACAAGGCCTTAGGAGCCTATACTTATGTAGTATTAACTCCAAAGAAAATTTTTATGACAGATGATGTAGAAAATTCTAGATGCTTATGAGCGACACAAAGGTGATTTTCTCCACCTGATCGAATCCCAGGGCCTTTGTACTCTGTCTCATGTTGTCTATTACCATTAAATTCCCTCCCATGTTGTATGTCAGCACCATGAACATAATCAACATATCCAAACTTGCGAGCACCTGTGGGATCATGAAATCCTCACCTTTCTTTGGCCCTCTAAAAATTTTGGCCATCTAAGATGTCATGTCCATTTTTGGGTGTGTTAAAGAGGGAGCATATCTGGAAGCCCAAAATACGATTGGTCGTTAGACTGTCTCCTCTGCTCGAGCATCTATTTGGGTATTGTGTCGGGAATTGGAAACTAAGGGTGGAATAATTTTCTTCAACTTATTTACGACGGTTATGAAGCTCGACCTTGGTGACAACCACCAAGGGTAGTAGGAGAAAAATGAGGATGACCTCCATGACTACCCTATAGTCATTTCTGGAGAACCTCAATCAATACTCTATGATTATAAAAACCATATGATACCCTGCAAGAGCTAGTGTGATGTACATAAATTTGTAGAAGAGGCTCAACTATTTTGTTGGAATGATAAGCTTGATTCTAGAATTAG
Organism: Wollemia nobilis; assembly: GCA_028583015.1. Taxonomy (NCBI): domain Eukaryota; kingdom Viridiplantae; phylum Streptophyta; class Pinopsida; order Araucariales; family Araucariaceae; genus Wollemia; species Wollemia nobilis. Next base: position 6,122,814 of record JAQPPZ010016059.1, on the reverse strand, counting down.
TTAGAATGTTCCGGAATAGAATTTTCTAGAAATCTACAACAATTTATTGTTCTAGAATAGAATTTCCTAGAAATTTGTAGCAATTTCTAGAAATTCTCCAAAATGCAGTTTCTAGAAATTTTCTAGAATATTCTAAATTCCATAGAGTTCTTCATTATCCAGTTGTCCAACTTAATGCAAAATTTTTTTGGATTATTCTTCAAGTCTATAAATAAAACCATTTGCAATGTAATGGAGTGCAAGCAATGTAATTTGTTTACTGCAGTAATTAATAAATTCTGAGTTAAATTTGCAGCAATAATTACTGCCTTTTTTTTATCCCCTGTTTTATTTTCATATATTCTCTGTTTTTTCTATGTTATGCTTTGCCCCTAATCAACATTTGGTATCAAAGCCAGGTTGTGGTATTTTGTGAGTTTATTTGTAGAATGGTAGGAGTGAATGAGTCTTACTCAACCCCAGATTCCACTGTTCAATGGAAAGAACTATGACTATTGGAGCATCAAGATGAAGACTTTATTTTGTTCTCAAGAGCTATGGGATTTAGTGGAGAATGGATTTCCAGAACCAGCAGATCAAGTAGCACATAATGCCCTATCACAAGCAGAGAAGGATCTTCTAAAGGAGAATAGAAATAAGGATGCCAAGGCACTATTTTTTATCCAGCAAGCAATGGAAGAGTCAATTTTTCCAAGGGTTGCAGTAACAACAAGGTCCAAGCAAGCATGGGACATTCTACAAAACTCATACCAAGGAACCAACAAAGTGAAATTGGTAAGATTACAAATACTTAGAAAATATTTTGAAAATTTGCAAATGACAAATATTGAGTCCATAAATGATTTCTTTACTCGTGCATTAAGCATAGTGAATCAAATGAGATCTTATGGAGAGACATTAACTGATCAAAAGGTTGTAGAAAATATTTTGAGAAGTCTTCCTATCAAATTTGATCCAATTGTTGTAGCTATTGAAGAATCAAAAGATTTGTCAAAAGTTTCTATTGATGAGATTATGGGTTCTTTACAAGCTCATGAGCAAAGGCTAAATAGATCAGTAGATTCTCCCATTGAAAATGCTTTCAAATCACAAGTTCAAATCAGCAACAACAAAAGAAGGGGAGGAACTGGTAACAGAGGAGGATTCACAAGAGGGGGAACTAGCAACCGAAATGAAGGAGGCAGATCAAGTATTTCTTATGAAGAGAGAAAATATTGAATACATGGCCAAGGTCAAAGGTATGACAAAACTCAGGCTCAATGTCATTACTGTAAGAAATTTGGGCATTTTGCAAATGAATGTAGAAAGAAGCAGTTTGATATGAATAGGCAAAATGCAATTTTTTTAAGAGAAAATTAGAATGATAATAGTGATTCAATGTTTATCACTTGCACTGTTGCACAAGAAAGCTCAAAAGAAGTGTGGTTTTTAGATAGTGGTTGTAGTAATCACATGAGTGGAAACAAGGACATGTTTGCAAACATAGATGAATCTATGGAGTCTGAAGTAAAACTTGGAGATAATAGCAAAGTAGTTGTTACAGGTAAAGGTAGCATAAACGTTAAAACCAAGTAAAAAGAGAAAAAACACATTCCAGATGTGTATTATGTTCCTAATATCAAACATAATCTGATCAATATTGGGTAGCTAGTACAAAAGGGTTATAGAGTCTATTTTGAAAATGGTGCATGTGTGATTCTTGATAAAAATGGAAGGTTAATAGCAAATGTCCAAATGACACAAAATAGGATGTTTCCATTAAGATTGCAAAATGACTTGCTTGTAGCTTTTAAAGCAAATATGAAAGATCAATCTTGGTTATGGCATTTGAGGTATGGCCATCTAAGTTTTAGTGGGTTAAATTTGTTGCATAGAAAAAACATGGTGAATGGTTTACCATTCATTGAGCAACCAAATAGAGTTTGTGAAGGTTGTATTCTTGGTAAACAACATAGAGAATCATTTCCTATTGGTAAGTCATATAGAGCAAAGGTTCCACTTGAAATAGTGCATTCAGATCTATGTGGGCAGATGCAAACACCTTCAATTGGAAATAGTCTATATTTTATGACTTTCATAGATGACTATACCAGGAAAACATGGGTATATTTTTTAAAACATAAATCAAAAGCCTTTGAAAATTTTTAGTAGTTTAAAGCAATGGTTGAAAAGCAAAGTGGACATTACATAAAAGTACTAAGAATAGATAGGGGTGGAGAATTTGTGTCCAATGATTTTCTAAACTTTTGCAAAGAAAATGGGATCAAGAGATAATTTACCACATGTTATACACCACAACAGAATGGTGTTGCAGAAAGAAAGAATAGAACAATTATGGAGATGGCGAGAAGCATGTTGAAAGCTAAACATTTACCAAATGAGTATTGGGCTGAAGTTGTAGCTTGTGCAGTATACATTTTGAATCGTTCCCCCACAAAAAGTGTGAGATATAAGGTACCAAAAGAAGCATGGAGTAATAAAAGGCACAATGTTTCTCATTTGAGAGTGTTTGGATGCATAGCATATGCACATATTTCTAATGAAAAAAGGAAGAAATTAGATGATAAAGGAGTATGATGTATTTTTGTAGGCTACAGTGAACAATCAAAAGCATACAAGCTATATAATCCTATCACAAAGAAGACTATAATTAGCAGAGATGTTGAATTTCTTGAAGATGAAGAATGGATTTGGAATAGAAATCTTCAACAACAACAACTTGAAATAAGAGAGTCTAGTGAAGCTCATGCTCCAAAAAATAATTCTAGTTCACAAAGTATTGCAGTAAGAACATCTCAACGTGGATCCACATCTTTGTCAACTCCTCGATATCACTACAGTGATGATTCAGATTCAGATGAAACTCCAAAGAAGACAAAAAGTTTGAGGGAGATTTATGAAATGACTCAAAGTAATCAGGATGATTTGATTTCTAATTTTGCATTATTTTCTACTGTTGATCTAGTATGTTTTGAAGAAGCAATTAAGAAAAAAATTGGCAAAAGGTAATGGATGAAGAAATTGAAGCAATAGAAAGAAATCAAACCTAGGAATTAGTAAATCTGCCAGAAGGGAAAGATGCAATTGGTGTAAAATGGGTTTATAAGACAAAGTTTGATGTTGATGGAAATATTGTGAAGCACAAAGCAAGGTTAGTTGCAAAGGGCTTCTCACAACAATATGGGATCGATTATAATGAGACTTTTGCTCCAGTAGCAAGACTAGATACAATAAGAATTGTGTTAGCAATAGCGGCCCAACATAAGTGGAAATTTTTCCAAATGGATGTCAAATCAACATTTTTAAATGGAATATTACAAGAAGAAGTATATGTGCAACAACCACCAGGTTATCAGATTTTGGGTTATGAGCATAAATTTTACAGATTAAAGAAAGCTTTATATGGTCTTAAGCAAGCCCCAAGAGCTTGGTACAACTGCATTGATTCATATTTCTTGAACAATGGATTTAGCAGATGCAACAGTGAACCAACTCTTTACATCAAGACAAATGATCAAGGCAAGATTTTAATTGTATGCCTATATGTTGATGATTTGATATAAACAGGAAATTTATCAATTGATTCCTTCAAGTCAACCATGAAGAAAGAATTTGAGATGACAAATTTGGGCTTAATGAAATATTTTCTAGGTATTGAAGTAAGTCAAACAAATGAAGGAATTTTTATATGTCAAAAAAAGTATGCAAATGATGTTTTGAAGAGGTTTAGAATGTCGAATTGCAAACCAACATCTACACCTATGGCAACAGGATTCAAACTAAGTAAAGAAGACAAGGGCACAAATATAAATCCAACATTATATAAAAGACTAGTGGGCAGTTTGATGTATTTGACAGCAACAAGGCCTGATATTGTGCATGCAGTAAGTCTAATTTCAAGATTCATGGAGACTCCAAAGGACACACATTGGCAAGCAAGGAAAATAATTTTGAGATATGTTAGTGGAACAAGAGATTATGGGATATTGTATTCAACATCAAATAACTTTAGATTGATTGGATATATGGATAGTGATTTTGTTGGTAGCATTGATGATAGAAAGAGCACATCTGGATATATCTTTCATCTCGATTCAGGTGCAATTTCATGGGCTTCCCAAAAAATAGCCCAATGTGATAGACAAAGAAAGAGAAGGGAAAGGAGCAATATCATCCCAGGCTTGTTAATAGGTATGAGATTTTTAAGTCATTGGTTGATGATGAGGATCACTCTATGGAGGGCTTGGAGGGTTTCAGAGAATCCTTTGTTGTTCCTAGAAAAACCCCCCTCTCATCTTCTCCTGTCATTCAGCAGATAGTTGATCCCTCTGAGGTATCACAACCAGTGTGTTTTGGTGCCTTAGTAGTTCATAACCAGGAGCAACCAGTTTCTCAGGATGTTTGCATGGGGATGGCAGAGAAAAATAGGGAAATGCCATCTTTGGGGATAACCAATATAGAAAAAAGATCCAAAAATAGTAATTCTCAGGGGGCTGGTAGAAGATCCAATAAGGAGTTGCTAGCAGCCCAGGGAGACAAATTGATCATGGGAGGATTGGTGAGGACAATTGACTCTTACTACTCCCAGGGTAACCCATGATTATACAATCTTGGAATGTGAGGGGTTTAAACAGCAGAACCCATCAATCTGCTGTTCAAATATTATTAGAGCATAACAATACTGATTTTTTGCTTTTACAAGAGACCAAGATGTTTTTGGATCTTATGTCTAAAACAGTCAACAGAATATGGAGGGGTGCTTGTCATATGGATGTGGCTGCCCAAGGTGCCTCAGGGGGGATTGTTACTTTGTGGAACTCTCTAGAATGGTTTGCAATAGAAAACCTTGCCTGGAGGGGTGTTCTCACTTCCCTGTTTAGGAATAATGTATCTACAGAATTCATTCTTGTCACTAACTTTTATGGTTCTCAAACTCTAGAGGGTCAGCGACAACAGTGGAAGGTTGTGCATGACATGCGAACATCAAGGGAAGATATAGACTAGATTATAGCGGGGTAATTTAATGCTAAATTATCTTCTAGAGACCAGGAAGGGGGATCACCTCTTTTGGATCCAGGGGACCGGTTCATGATTGCTCAAGTCCATGCTTTGCATTTAGTGGACATTCAATGTCCTGGCAATAACTTCACTTGGACTAATAAAATGCGGGAGCCCCATAGTAGGAAGGTGAAGCTTGATCGCTTTTTGCTTTCAGAGGAGGTGTTTGTAAAATGGAATATCAATTTTCAGATTTTGGCAGGCCCTGTTTTTAGATCACTGTCCTATTCTGTTGGAAAGTGGGACTAGGATGGGGATCCATCACAAACCATTCAGATTTGAGAATTTTTGGCTTCAGAAACAACTTTGGGAGAAAATTCCACAGTGGTGGGAAGAGGGTCGCCCAGCTTATGGGAGAGCTATGTTTAGAATCCACAAGCAACTTCAATATGTCAAATCTCAATTGAAGTATTGGAGGCATTCTAATAAATCTGACTTCCAGACCCAAAGAGCTCCGTTGGTGGCCTGCTGGGATGAGGTCCAAAAACAGTTTAGAGAAGGAGTAATAACTGATCAGCTCAAAGTTGAGGATGATGCCTTGCATTCTGCGGTTGAGGACATTGAAAACCAGGAGGAGATCTATTGGAAACAGAGAGCAAGAACTTCCTGGTTATTAGAAGGGGATAGAAATACAAAATTCTTTCATCGAACTGCTTGTGCTCGAAGACAGATGAATAAGATGGAGGCCCTTCAAGATGAGAACGGTCATTCCTTTGATACTCTTCCGGGTATTCACTCCCATGCTATGGATTATTTTTCAAAGCTTTTTAAGGAAAGTGTGGTTCAAGATGTAGAGGCCCAAAATGAAGTTATTTCTGTCATACCTGCTATTATTTCAAAGGATGAAAATTAGGCCCTCCTTAAACCCATTGATAGGGATGAATTGAAAACCATGGTCTTTGGAATGAGCACTGGTAAAACTCCTGGTCCAGATGGCTTCCCAATTGAGTTCTTTCAGGCTTTCTGGGACTGCTTAGGGGAAGATGTAAGGGTTGTTGTTGAAGAATCCAGAGAAAATAAGAGAATGCTTAAAGCTATCAACCACACGTTCATTACCTTGATTCCAAAAGGGGATGAGGGGGTTCATATTTTAGATTATAGGCCTATTGCCTTATGTAATGTGGTATACAAAATACTCACAAAGGTAATGGCTGAGCGCCTAAAACCTCTTCTTCACAACATTATCTCCTCTGAGAAAGGAGGCTTTGTTGAAGGATGACAGATTCTAGATGGGGTGGTAGTGGCCCAGGAAGTAATCCATTCAATGCACACTTCTGGTAATAAAGGGATGTTCATTAAATTGGATATGTCAAAGGCTTATGATAGGGTTGAATGGAGCCTCCTAGCTAAAATGATGGCAGCCTTCGGCTTCTCTCAAGGCTAGATTGAGTGGATTATGAGTTGTGTCTCTTCTCTGAATTACTCTGTGCTTATCAAGGGCATTCCTTCACAACCTTTTGGAGCTTCTCAGGGTTTGCATCAGGGGGATCCCTATTCCCCTTATCTTTTTCTCATTCTGGCTGAAGGTCTTGGTAGAATTTTAACGCGAAGAAGACAGCAAGGCAGATTAATGGGTATTAGGGTGGGGGATGAAGTTGTATCGCACCTGCAGTTTGTGGATGACACTAATTTGATGGGACTAGCCAGCATCAGGGAAGCTAGAACGATTAGAGATAATCTTAATGTCTATCTTAGGGCTACTCAATAGGTCATTAATGAAAATAAATCCAAAGTGGTCTTTTTTAATCTGGATCACAGACTTTAGAATAGAATTTTAGAAATCTTGGGATTCACTAGGACTTCTCTCCCTGTGGTTTACTTGGGTATCCCCTTGCACTTCAAGAGGCTAAAATTAGAAACTTGGAGGAATATGCTTGAGTGTATCAAAGACAAAATTAATCACTGGTCTCACAAGTGGTTAAGTTATGGTGGCAGATTAACGTTCTTATAGTCTGTCATTCAAGCCATGCCAATCTATAAATTTTCTATCCTGGCTGCCCCGCTTACAATTTGGAAAGAGTTATACAGGATGGCTAGGAAGTTTTTGTGGGAAGGAGCTAACAGAAAAAGAAAGTGGGCCTTAGTGGGTTGGGATAAATTCACTCAGCCTAAGGTAAAAGGTGGACTGGGATTGAGAGGATCCAAGTTAAATAATCAAGCCTTGGCTGGAAAGTTGTACTGGAGGTGGATTTCCCAACCAACTTCCTTATTCAGTAGAATTATCATGAGTAAATATTTGGGTCAACCCCAATGAGGTGGGCCGTTTCCCTTTGGGTGGTACTGGATCCTTAGTGTGGCAGGCTCTCAAGCTAGGATCTCAGGTTATTAAAGATCAGCTGTTTTGGAAAGTGGGGAGAGGGGAGAAGGCCCGTTTTTGGACTGATTCTTGGGATCAGTATCCACCCATCATTGTTGAGTTCCCCGAGTTACTTCCAATAAAATTTGCCATAGAAATCATGGGTTGGGTCCAAATTGAAAGTTATTTCAACACTTCTTAGCTGGGGGAGTATAGGTTTAAGAAGTTTAAGAGGTTTGAGGAGTGGCCAATTCCTATCCCCCCTGAGTTGGCACCCATATTATCCAAAATATTGATAGAAAGGTTTCTCATAGGGAGAGACGAGGAGGATGAATTAGCTTGGGGCTATGGGAGCCTTGGTGTTTATACAGTGAAGGACGGGTATGACGAGATCCTCCCAGACCCTCCCCCCATTCTTTTTCGGTTGAGGATTGGCAAAAGATTTGGCACTCTAAGGGCTGGCCGAAAGTAAACTTTTTTGCTTGGCAGTTTATGCACAATGGTATTCTCACTTTTGATAATCTTCGATGTAGAGGAATCATAGGCCCTTCTCAATGTGTTTTATGCCATAAGAACGAAGAAACAGCTGATCACATGATGTTTGAGTGCCCTTTCACGCATCAGATTTGGAAGCGCTGGTTCTCTCATTATAATATCCAGGTTCATGGTGACATGAATCGGACTAATATTTGGGAAATATGGAAGCGGGGTAGATTTACATCCAAAGCTCTTCAAATTGGGTGGGAGCTGGGTTCAAAATTCATTTGGTGGCAAGTGTGGTTGGAGAGAAATGCTAGAATTTTTTGAGAAACCTTTACCTCGCTTGATGGAGTTTGGCAAGTCATCTGGAGCAAAGTCACAGAAATTGTTGTTGTCTACACTAAAGAGGAAACTCGGGTTGTTCTTGGGCCAATGGCAGAGGGAGTTGACCAGAGAGAGGGACAGAACAAAACTAGTTGGAAATCACCCCCAGAAGGTTGGATTAAAATCAATACTGATGGAGCTGCAAAGGGAAATCCAGGTAGAGCCGGTATTGGCATGGTCTGTCGAAATCATGCGGGTTCAGTGCTTTATTGGGAGTTGCAGGGTTTGGGTAGAGCCACAAATAATGAAGCAGAAGCCATTGCTATCAAATATGCCTCTATTTGGGCAGTTACTCAGGGTCACAGGAGGATAATTCTTGAATATGATTCTCAAATTCTGGTTGGAGCTCTAGACAGCATGAGGAAATTTTCATTGAACGCTTAGAGGTTGAGGATTCTGGTCTCTCAAATCAAGAAATTATGGAGGGAATTAGATGATGTGATTTTCGTATATGTGAGTAGAGATTTCAACAAAGCGGCCGATTTCCTGGCTAAGATAGGTGCTGTGAAAGAGGTAGGGGTGCAGCTGCACAGTGACATGCCTATTGCAGATGAGGTGATTAGGTAGGGCCTTGAAAGATCCTTGAGACAATGATCAATGAAAAAGCTAAGTTTGGTTTTTGTCACGATTTTGCGACCTGTTGCGCCATTGCAGCCATTGGCAGAAAGCTGTCGCGATATCGTGACATGTTGTGTCGTCATGGCTGCTGGAGAAATGTTGTCGCGATATCGCGACATGTCGCACCGTCGCTGTCGTCGAAGGAAAGTTGTCGTGATATCGTGACATGTTGCGCTGTTGCGACCGATGTGAGAAAGTTGTCATGATATCACGACATGTTGCGTCATCGCTGCCGTCGAGGGGAAGTTGTCGTTGAAAGATCCTTAAGACAAATGATCAATGAAAAAGCTAAGTATGATTTTTGTCGTGATTTCGTGACCTGTTGTGCCATCGTGGCCATTGGAGGAAAACTGTCATGATTTTGTGACATGTTGCACCGTCGCGGCCAAGGGAGGAAAGTGGTCACGATTTTGCGACATGTTGAACCATCGATGCCGCCGAGGGAAAGTTGTCGCGATATCACGACATGTGTTGTTGCGGTCGATGTGGGAAAGTTGTCGCGATTTCGCGACATGTTGCACCATCACTGCCACCAAGGGGAAGTTGTCGTTGAAAGATCCTTAAGACAAATGATCAATAAAAAAGCTAAGTATAATTTTTATCGCGATTTCGTGACCTGTTGCGCCATCGCGACCATTGGAGGAAAACTGTCGCAATATCACGACATGTTGCACCGTCGCTGCCAAGGGAGGAAAGTGGTCACGATATCGTGACATGTTGCATCGTCGCTGTCGTCGAGGGAAAGTTGTCACGATATTGTGACATGTTGCGCTGATGCGGCCGATGTGGGAAAGTTGTCAAGATATCGCAACATGTTGCGTCGTCGCTGCCGTCGAGGGGAAGTTGTCATTGAAAGATCCTTACGACAAATGATTAATGAAACAGTTAAGTATAATTTTTGTCGCGATTTTGTGACCTGTTGCGCCATCGCAGCCATTGGAGGAAAACTGTCGCGATATCGCGACATGTTGCGCCGTCGCCACCAAGGGAGGAAAGTGGTTGCGATATCGCGACATGTTGCACCGTCGCTGCCGCCAAGGGAAAGTTGTTGTGATATCGTGACATGTTGCATTGTTGCGATCGATGTGGGAAAGTTGTCACGATATTGTGACATGTTGCGCCGTCGCTGCCGTCGAGGGGAAGTTGTCATTGAAAGATCCTTAAGACAAATGATCAATGAAAAAGCTAAGTATGATTTTTGTCGCGATTTCGCGACCTGTTGCGCCATCACGGCCATTGGAGGAAAACTGTCGCGATATTGCGACATGTTGCGTTGTTGCTGCCGCCGAAGAGAAGTTGTCACGATTTCGTGACATGTTGCACCATCGCAGCCAAGGATGGAAAGTTGTCGCGATTTCGCGACATGTTGCGTCGTCGCTGCCGCCGAGGGAAAGTTTTCGCGATTTTGCGACATGTTGCGCCGGCGAGGCCAAGGGAGGAAAATTGTCACGATTTCGCGACATGTTGCACTGTCGCGGCCAAGGGAGGAAAGTTGCCACGATTTCGCAACATGTTACGCCGTCGCGGCCGTTGGAGGAAAGTTGTCGCGATTTCGCGACGTGTTGCGTCGTTATGGCTGCTGCTGGATTTTTGTCGCGATTTCGCACCAGGTTGACTTTTTTTGCGGTTAGAGGTGTCTTGTGTCACGATTTCGCGACTTGTAGCTTTTTTGTGGACAGAGGTGAAGTTGGTGTTTGCTGCGTGTTTTCGCGATAAGTTGTTGTAACTGACCTATCAGCTCTCTCAGCTAGCTTGGTATTGGTTCAAGAGATTTGGATCCAATGCAAATCTTCCTCTTCTCTTGTAATCATGTGCTTTCATTGTTTTCGGCTGGGATGTATCTTATCCCAATTGTAACTGATTAATGTTTTAATACAAGTTTTTTCAATTTTTTTCAAAAAAAACTGAAGCAAAGTATGTAGCAACAACAGTAGCAACATGTCAAGTTGTATGGATGAGAAGAATAATGTTAGAATTGAAACAAGAACAAAAAGACGCAACAAAAATATATTGTGATAATAACTCAGCAATAGAACTATCAAAGAATCATGTTTTTTACAAAAAAAAGCAAGCATGTTGATACAGTTATCATTTCATAAGAGAATTGGTCAATAATGGTGAAATATATCTTGAACATTGCAAAACTAAAGATCAGTATGCTGACATCCTCATAAAGCCATTAGCTAAGGAGAGTTTTGAAAATTTGAGAGAAAGGTTGGGCATCATCAAGTCTTGGAAGCAAGGAAATCAAGCTTAAGGGGGAGTGTTGGAATGACAAGCTTCATTCCAAAATTAGTTAGAATGTTCCAGAATAGAATTTTCCAAAAATCTACAACAGTTTAATGTTTCAGAATAGAATTTTCTAGAAATCTACAACATTTTCTAGAAATTCTCTAAAATGCAGTTTCTAGAAAATTTCTAAAATATTCTAAATTCTAGAGAGTTCTTCATTATCCAGCTCTCCAGCTTAATGCATAAGTTTTTCGGATTATTCTTCAAGTCTATAAATAAGACCTTTTACAATATAATGGAAAACAAGCAATATAATCTATTTACTGCAATAATCAATAATTTTTAAGTTAAATTTACAGTAACAATTTCTGCCCTATTTTGTTATCCTTTGTTTTATATTCTTTGTTTTTTCTATGTTATGCTCTGGCCCTAATCAACATAGTTATTCTCCGCTGAAGTTCTCACGGGGTGAATAACGAACATAAGAAGAAAAGAAACGAGCACTGCAATCTATATCATGGTGTACCCAAATAGATTCATGACTGCGCCTACTACCAAATAGGGAGTGACTTCGTTAACTAGACCCGAAACTATGTGTACGTATTCTCCCAAATCCTTGAAGCAGCCTTAAAGTCGTGAGGGTCTCTTGGTCATAACCCAGAGAAGATTTGATTACTTCCGAGTAAATGACAGATCCTTTAATAAGGATGTCTGAATGCCATCATGCCAGGATTCAGAGAAATCAATAGAAACAAATAAGGTCTTCGGGTCGTGGTTTGTCTCTTTGGCTTTAGTGCCATAAGTAAATGAGAAGTGACAGGTCGGTGCGAAGGGTCAAACATATTCCACTTGTTCAAAGAATGGATTGAGATTATGTTACTTGAGTTTTCCCCAAACGAAAATTCATCACCAAGTTCCTCTCGTACTTTTTTCCATATAAATGTAATTTTTAATAGCTTCGCCTAAATGAATAAAATAAAATAAAACGAAAGATGCTTCTTGCCAAAAATTTCCAAAATAATAAACTCCAAAACCCCGGGTTTGGGGATCCTAGGTGGTCTTCAAAGAAAAGTTAAATTCTGGTGCAAGATGGATTAACAAGAGATTTAGTTAAGGCTATAAGTTGTAGCCAAAAACAGAGGGAAACTATATACTTACTGCAACAAATTTATCAAAAAGTGTGTAAATATATTTATTTTCAATAAAATATCATAATATAAAAAATAAAGCTTAGTGTTGATGGTTTTAGTTTAGATTTGTTTGGTTCTGTTATTATGTAGTTTTATTGTTTGTTTGTTTAGTGGATTGTTTTGGTTTCTTATGTTGATATCTATATTTCTTGTATCAAGCCGGTTAGTTAATCCATCTTTATAAAAGTTTGAGGCACCTTTCAAAACTTCTTTCTTTCATCTTATCAAAAAGATAATAATAAAAGGTTTTAAAAAAATGGTGAAAGTTCTTTTAATGATATATATATATATATATATATATATATATATATATATTTTTTTATATTCTACTTAATGATTTGTTTGAAGTCCACATGCTTTTTAAGTTTATTATAATATTTAAGAATAGAAATAGTGCATGGGATATACTATTATATTATATAAAGATATTATGAATAGTTAACCTAGATCACAGGTTAATGATATTATTATATTATAATGAGTATGGTTTAGTAGTTGACTTTTTAAAGTAGGATTAGAAGATATGTATATAAAGAAAATTTACTTTTATTATAAAATTATCATTTATACAAAGTATTATCTTATAATTGTAGAATGATTATTCATTTTGGAGGATCTTATAAAATATAAAAAAAATATTGATGTTGTTCTACCTTTGCAACTATTATTTATCTTTGTCTCATTCAATAAATTATTATTATAGATAATTATATGTGAATGAATATATATATTTTAATATATAATAAATAATTTATCTCAATACAGTTTTATAACAAAAACCCAACTTGCTTTTTGATGAAGATAGTCGACAAACTTATCAAGCTAATAATATAAGCTCTTTGATATCACACGTGAATTTTGGGCAAGCATACTTTGACTGAACACTTAGCTTTTGCCATTAATAATAATAGCTTTAGGCTAAGTGTTAGCAAAAGGGCATTTGCGTCAATTCCATGGGAGGGCATATTTGCCTTAGCACCACAACTATGGAATATATATTTTGGTGATATTATTTACAAATACAAGATGTGAGATTACAGAATTTTGAGACCAGTTTTAGAAGGATTCTAAATAATTATAATATTATATTATCACTATTTTACAAATACGAAATCCTGAAATCCTTATAAACACCAGGATAATACAAACTCATCAACTCTCAAATTACAAACAAATCTGATAGATTGAAAGTTTGATTGATTGAGGGTTTTTTAAAATCGAACTCGAGTAATTAAACAATTGCTAGAGTATGGAAATATTTGTACTATTTCCATGAAATAACAGGAATGCATTTTCACATGGCTATTAAATACTGTTCCCACCAAAACCTTGGGGATACGTTGGGAAGAAGTGGAGACATGCAGAAGGTAGCTGTCGCTTACAATTATTGGCTATAGGAGAATGTTATGCACGTAAGAGACGGTGATTAATTCTGATTAATTTTATGTCAATGAGCATGAAAAATTGGAGAAGAATGTTAGGAATGGAGCTTAATTATGAGGAGGAGAAAGTTTCTGGATTTACTGTAGGACGGGCAGGGAAAGTTTCCAGATTTACAGTCTGTTAGTCTATCAGAGAAAGTTTCCGGATTTACAACAGGACAGCCAGGGAAAGTTTTTTTGTTTTTATCCCAAAATTAGGTGATGAGAACTCAGTGTTAATTTTGGAATGTATTAAGAAAAGCAGTTTTTTTTTTTTTTTTTTTTTTTTTCTGTTTTTTTCTTATATATATTTGTGAGGAAAAACAGAGTATACAATGAAATTACTGTGTTGATTCCTTGTAAATATAGAGAGAAAATTGCAGCAGATGTTTGTTGTAGGTTGTAACCCTCTATTGCTTGGATTGAGAAAGAAAGGACTGAAAATTCTTGGTGGACGTAGTCCATTGGGTGAACCACGTTAAAATCGTTGTCTCTTCTACTGTGTGTTTGTCTTATTTTGTTAATTATGTTGTTAAAGTTTGAAACACTGTAATTGCTTTTATATATTTTATACAATGATTTATTCTAACAAGTGGTATCAGAGCAAGGTTTTGTTGGGTGCACTTGATAGAAGGAGAATTTTTGGATCAAGTGGGAGCAATGGCGGAAGAATGAAGGTTTAGAGTTGAAAAATTCAATGGCCAAAACTTTCAATTTTGGAAGATGCAGATGGAGGATTACTTGTACCAAAAGGATATTTACTTACCTCTTGAGGGGGAAACAGAGAGACCTTCAACTATGTCTGATGAGGAGTGGAGTCTCCTTGATAGAAAGGCATTGGGTACTGTGAGGTTGTGCTTGGGAGACACCGTAGCCTTCAACATATCCGATGAAAAGACTATCAAGGGAGTCATGGATAAGTTGGCTAAGATGTATGAGAAACCATCAACATCAAATAAGGTATTCTTAATGAAAAGGTTATTTAACATGAAAATGATGAAAATGAGTGAAGGAGGATTGTGCAGGATCATTTAAATGAATTTAATACTATCACTAATCAATTGCATTCAGTAGGATTGGATTTTGATGATGAGATTAGGGCCTTATTAATCTTATGCTCTCTTCTAAAAATTTGAAACAATTTGGTATTGGCGGTAAGTAACTCTGCTTCGAGTTCAAATAAATTAGAATTTGATGATGTGGTTGGTGTGATACTTAGTGAGGACATGAGAAAAAAAACCACAGGAGAATCATCTAGCACTGCCTTAACTGTTGAGAATAGAGGAAGAGGAATAGAAAGAGGTAAGAGTTCACATCGTGACAAATCCAAAGGCAGATCCAAATCACGTGGAAAAGGAAAGCTACAGTGTTGGCACTATGGCAAAAAGGGTCATCTCAAGAAGGAATGTTGGCAAAGAAAGGGAGATGGAAATGAAGGTAATGATAATAATGGTAACACTTCAGAAGCCAATATTACTGGACAAATTCTACAAGATGCTTTAATATTAACTCTTGATAAAAATAGTGTTTATTGGGTAATTGATAGTGGTGCTTCATTACATGCTACCTCACATAAAGAATACTTCATAGATTATGTTTCATGGATAGGTTCTATTAGGAAATGACCAACCATGTAAAATCGTGGGTATTAGAAAGATTTTGATTAAATCCCTAAATGGATGTCAATGGGCTCTTAAAGAGGTGAGACACATACCAGATTTAAAGAGAAATATTATATCGGCAAGTAAGCTTGATGGTGATGGATACACGGTTGCATTCGGAGAAAATGTTTGGAAAGTTACTAAAGGTTCATTGATAGTAGCTAGAGGTAAATTGGTGGGTACTCTTTATTTACTTACTGATTTTTCTCACTGCTCCATGAATTTAGTTTCTATAGGTAAAAGTGCATCTTTGTGGCACCAAAGACTTGGCCATATGAGTGGAAAAGGTATGGAAATTTTACATTCAAGAAAGTTATTGCCTAAGTTAAAAGAGATTGATTTGGAATTCTATGAGGATTGTGTTTATGGTAAAGCAAAGAGAGTTAGATTTCTCAAGGATGGTAAGGAAAGGAAGAAAGATAAATTGGAGCTTGTGCACTCAGATGTTTGGGGCCCAGCTCAGGTAACTTCTCATAGAGGTTCCTCTTACTATGTACTTTTTATTGATGATGCAACAAGGAAAACATGGATATATTGCATTAAGAATAAAAGTGATGTTTTTAATACCTTGAAGAATTGGAAAGCATTAGTTGAAAATAAAATTGAAAAAAAGGTTAAAGTGTCTAAAGTCAGATAATGGTGGAGAATATTGCAATAGAGAATTTGATGTGTTTTGTTCTAAAAATGGAATTATAAGAATCAATATAGTTCCAAGAACACCTCAAGAAAATGGGGTTGTAGAAAGAATGAATAAAACCATCATGGAGTGTGCTAGGAGCATGAGAATACATGCAGACTTACCATTATTTTTATGGGCTTATGTTGTTGATACTGTAGTATATCTGATTAATAAAGGACCATATAGTGCCTTGGATGGAGAAATTCTGAAAGAGCTTTGGACAGGTAAACCAGTAAATTATTTTTTTCTTAAGTTATTTGGATGTGAGGCTTTTATGCATATAAACAAAGAGAACAAAAATAAGTTAGATGCTAAGGCCCAAAAGTGTTATTTTATTTGTTATGGTATTTATGGCTTGGGTTACATATTATGGGATTGTGATAACCAGAAAGTCATTACAAGTAGGGATGTCATATTTAATGAAAAAAACTTGTATAAATATCGGTTGCAAGGAAAGAAATAGAAAGAGGAAAATACTAAATACATAGACCTTGATGGACACATAGAAAAGGTAACTCCAAAAGTGGTAGAAGATCAAAATGTACAATAGCAGCAACAAGCACCTCAATCTCCAGAAAGTGTTGTTAGACGATCTACCGAGATAAGTAGAATTCCTCAATGTTTCTTTGATTATGTTTTGTATATTGATGCTGGTGAGCCGAATGTTTTCAAGAAGCATTACGAGATGGATACCGAGAATTAGTGGGAGCTTGCAATGAATGAAGAAATGGACTCTTTATTCCACAACCAAACTTGGGATTTGGTTGAGCTACCCAAAGGTAAAAGAGCTTTGACCAATAAATGGGTGTATAGGATTAAAGAGGAGAATGAAGGGCATAAGAGATACAAATCAAGACTAGTGGTCAAGGGATTCGCTCAAAAAAAAGGTATTGATTTTGATGAGATTTTTTCTCCAATTGTAAAAATGAACTCTATTAGAGCAATTTTGAGTCTTATAGCTATAGGAAATTTGTATCTAGAGCAATTGGATGTGAAGACAACATTTCTTCATGGTGATTTGGAGGAGGAAATTTATATGCACCAACCAGAAGGCTTTCAGGTGAAAGGTAAATAGGATTGGGTATGTAAACGGAAAAAGAGCTTGTGTGGGTTAAAACAAGCTCCTAGACAGTGGTATTTAAAATTTGATAGGTTCATGGCTAATCAAAGGTTTGAAATATGTCAAAGTGATCACTGTGTATATTTTAAGAAAACTGGAAATGGTAACTATGTTATTTTTCTATTGTATGTGGACGACATGTTGGTTGCAGGAAAAAATATGCAAGATATAAACATGCTCAAGAAGAATTTGGCTAAATCCTTTGCCATGAAGGATTTGGGAGAAACCAAACGAATCCTTGGTATAAGGATAACAAGATACAAGGAGAGTCACACTCTAAAATTGTCACAAGCATAATACATTGAAAAAGTGCTTAAGAGACTAACATGAATAATGTAAAGTCTGTTGCTACTCCATTGACAAAGCATTTCAAACTCACCAAAGATTTGTGTCCCAAGACACAAAAGGAACAAGAGCATATGGCTAAGGTTCCCTATGCATCAGCGGTTGAAATCTTGATGTATGAAATGGTTTGTACAAGACCAAACATTGCCCATGCAGTGGGAGTAGTGAGTAAATTTATGAGTAATCCGGGAAAAGGACATTGGCAAGCGGTAAAATGGATACTCAAGTACTTGAGAGGAACTTCAAATTATTCTTTGAATTTTGGAGGCTCTAATATATGTTTGAACGGTTTTGTAGATTCTGATATGGTAGGTGATCTTTATGGTGGCAGGAGCACTATTGGCTACATATTTACTATAGGAGGAGGAGAGTTTAGTTCGATTTCTAAACTCCAACATGTAGTTGCCCTTTCAACCACTGAAGTTGAATATGTTGCTTCTGCAAAAGCAAGCAAAGATATGGTTTGGTTGTAAAGACTAATGGAAGAACTGGGGAAGAAGCAAGAGGATAATAAGTTGTGAAGTGATAGCAAAGATATGGTTTGGTTGTAAAGACTAATGGAAGAACTGGGGAAGAAGCAAGAGGATAATAAGTTGTGAAGTGATAGCCAGAGTGCTATACACCTTGCGAAGAATTTGGTATTCCATTCAAAAACTAAACACATCAAACTCATGTATCATTTCATTAGATCAATAGTGGAAGATGGATCTTTGAAATTAGGGAAAGTTCACACATCACAAAATCCTGTCGACATGCTTACAAAAGTGGTGTCAAGATAAAATTTGAGCTTTTGCTCAACTTCAGTTGGCCTTAAGGAATAAGAGGCCATGATGAGAATTTTTCGATCCTTGGTTGCAGTATGGTGCAATGGAATTAGTCTCCAAGTGGGAGATTGTTAGGAATGGAGCCTAATTATGAGGAGGCTAAACAAAGAAAGTTTTTGGATTTACTGTAGGACGGGCAGGGAAAGTTTCTAGATTTACAGTCTGTTAGTCTACCAGAGAAAGTTTTCAAATTTACAACAGGACATCCAGGGAATTTTTTTTTGTTTTTATCCCAAAATTAGGTGTTGGGAACTCAGTGTTAATCTTGGAATGTATTAAAAAAAGTAGTTTTTTTTCTCTTTTTTTCTTATATATAGTTGTGAGGAAAAACAGAGTATACAATGAAATTATTGTTTTGATGCCTTGTAAATATAGAGGAAATTACAGCAGATGTTTGTTGTAGGTTGTAACCCTCTATTGCTTGGATTGAGAAAGAAAGGACTGAAAATTCTTGGTGGACGTAGCCCATTGGGTGAACCATGTTAAAATCGTTGTCTCTTCTATTGTGTATTTGTCTTATTTTGTTAATTCTGTTGTTAAAATTTGAAAAACTGTAATTGCTTTTCTATATTTTATATAGTGATTTACTCTAACAAAGAATACAAGAATTTTGTGTAAGTTCCCAACTGCAGACTTAATAGGTTACAGCCAATTTTGTCCAGGATGTCTTCAATTCCAATAGAAATGCATATGTAACAAAGTATAAGTTTGGATTTGTTTTTGTGTATAATTGGTGCGCTTATGTAACAAAGAAGTTCCATTTCATTAAATTATTTCTGAAGTGTTCTCTAAATTAAAGTATTTTATTTTATTTTAATTATCATTAAAGTAGGATGCAAGTATAATGAATGTAAAATTAGTTTTCTTTTTTCAAATTTTATAGTATATGTTTATTGAAATTTTTGGTGGATATCATTTTAGATCATTTATAAAATAATTATTAATGAAGAGGGATATAGTATTTATTTATTATTAAAAACATAATAGATAAATGTTAAGAGATTAGAGCAAATAGTAGGGAGTGAGGAGTTTTCACACTATAAATTAAGTTTTCAAATTTAAGGGTGAACCTTAACATTTGGCATAGAGAGTAGGTCTTACATTTTCTTGTTTTAGATGTTTAGAGAAGAGTACCCTTGGAGTGAGCCCCATATTTTCTTTTTTTAGATCTTTGGAGAAGAGTAGGGAATGAGTGCTACTAGGAGTACATGTGAGTAAGGAATAAGCCTAATATTTTTTTATTCTACATTATTGGGTAATTTAAAAAATAAAGGATTCTTATGCAAAAAATGTTAGGTAGCATGGAAGGAAAGTCACTTTTGAAACTCTTAACTAGAGGTAAGGAAGCTAGAAGTATGGAGACCTTAGTTGTGGACAAGAGGAAGAGTGAATATATGGAAAGTCTTATCCAAGTAGTAGATGTTTCAATAGAAGTAATTATCTAGGATGAGATAATCGAGCATGACATAATGATTCTTAAAAGTAAAGAGTTCTTTTTTCTTGAGGTAACAAGCTCACTCTCTCACACACACTACCATGGTTTGAACTTGGGTCTCCTAAAAGAGAGCCCAAAGCCCAAACCACTACAATGCCCCACAAAGACTAAATGCAAAGAGTTAATATGTAAGTTCCATGAATATTGGTTAGGTTTTTTGAAGATTCAAAATTGGATCAAGTGGAAGTGGAGATTGAATTCAAATTACTCCATGAATTTTCTTTTGAAAGGATTTTTCCTCATCATCTTCTCCAGTTAAAAGACTAGGGATAAATAATTGGTAGTGGTCTATTTTTAGGAGGAAATATGACCTATCTTTAATACCATGGAGTGAGGTTTTTTTCTAAAAGGCTTCTAGGGTGGTTTTGGATTTTTACATTTCCATATCTCTTATCTATAAGGATCTATTTAAATATATTAACAATTCTTTAAGGGAGTTCATCTAGGGATAATCAATTGCTAAGGAGAAAAAGCATATTCTATATACCTAGACATATGTTTCCATAGATGTTTCAAAACCCTTGCCATAATCAAATACATAATAAACCTAATTGAAGAGAATGGGATCTAAAAGTGGATTATGGAAATACTACATTTCAATGCTACAAATGTTAAGAGATAGGGAACATGGCAAGAGATTACAAAGTGAAAATAATGGAGAAAGAAAAAAAAACTTTGGTTATGAGACAAAATTCAAGATGAAGCAAGGAGATCATACCATAGAAGAAGTTATATTAGATAAAGTATTTTCCAATCTAAAAATAATAATAAAGAAATCCCCATGCATAAAAATTCACGGTCAACCATTCAAAGAAACAAAGAAGGATATAATAAGGGATAATGAGGTACAATATGCAAGTTCAATTTCAAAATAATTAAATGTGCAAAGGAGGATGTGGAGGAAAATTTTAAAATAAAGGATGTAGAAGAGCTCAATTTTAATCCATATAAATCATATTCATTTTCCTCAAGTAGTATAAAACATGTCCTTGCAATAAAATCTTGTTCTTAAGAGCAACATAATGAATAAATGAGTATGTAGGATATTCATATAAATTTAGGAAATTTAGGGTAGAATAAGAGAGTAATTACTATGGAGGATGGTCCTTGCAATTTAGAGTTTCTAAGGAAATATAAAGAAGAAAGTGTTTTGAAGCTATTCCTTGCACTTTGACTCTCTCGAATAACATAAACCTATATATGATAAGTCTCATTATGAACATCATAGAAAATCAAAGATTTTGATGATTAAATTGTTGGTAGGAATGTAAAAAGGAGAGGAAGGACCTACAAAAAAGAACATATCTAAAGGAAAATTTATAGAGATATTATTATGGGAAATAGAAAACAAAGATTGGTAGTTTTTGCAACAAGTGAGGTTAAGCCCATAAAGGAAAATAAAAATTGAGGATAAAAATGGTATCTTGGAATATTAGGGGTATGATTAAAATCCCTAAAAAATGATATTAAGGAATTACTATGTTGTTATAGTCTTGAGTTTACTTTAATACAAGTAATATAATCAAGTAGTGAGGAATATAGTGATGTATTCAAAAATATTTGGAAGATGGGGAATTGTCTAGTAGTTTCTACTATAGGAGTTTCTTGAGGTATTGCAATAATAAGGGATAAATACAAATGGGGTGGAAAATTTCTAGAAGAAAAAATGTAAATGATTTTATTGTCCTTTTGTAAGAAAGAGAAAATATCAAAGTTGGTGTTATAAATTTATATGCTCCAATTATACATGAAATATGTTTGAAGAAACTCAATATATTTATGCTAAATTCAATGATGATTCATAATTGTGATCTACAAATTCTTAGAGGGGTACTTCATAATAGTTCTATATACTTCAAAAAAGAAAGGTGGTACTTCTAGATGGTCTAAATCAATGGAATATTTTGCTTCACTTGTGAATTCAAATGTGTTTTGGTATGTTATTCCATCAAGTTTTCAATA
Source organism: Wollemia nobilis (assembly GCA_028583015.1). Classification (NCBI taxonomy): domain Eukaryota; kingdom Viridiplantae; phylum Streptophyta; class Pinopsida; order Araucariales; family Araucariaceae; genus Wollemia; species Wollemia nobilis. Next base: position 6,101,049 of record JAQPPZ010016059.1, on the reverse strand, counting down.
TAAATGGTATAATGAACATATTGGAAAATCTCATATAGAAAAAAGATTGGACAATTTTCTTTTATCTAGTACATGGTTGCAAAGAGGGTATACTATATTTTTAGACAATTTATTAGATCAAAAACACATTCTCTTGATATGTGATCTACTCAATAATGGTCATCCAAAATTATTTTTATTTCAATCTATATGGCTTCAAGTCCATGATTTCTTCCAGATGGTTATATTATGAAGGTATGAAGCAAGATTTAAAGGTTCTATATATAGGTTTGTTCAAAAGATAAAATATCTAAAGAAAAAATAAATATTTGAAATGTTAAATATTTTAGTAACATATTTAAGCAAAATAAAAAATTAAATATATACTCAAAAATTTATGATAAATAGTAGAAGTCAATGGAACGTACTAGGATATTATGTACAATAAAATAATCATTTTTTTACTACAATAATGTATTGAAAAGGAAGAGTTAGTTTTGAGCACAAAAATCTAGGGAGAGATGGATCAAGGAAGGAAAAAATATACCAATTGTTCATGCTATAGCCAAAATGGATTTGTCTTGTTAAATAAAAATATTTCAACTTCATATGGAAGAAATATTGAGGAAGAAGTAGATACTAGAAAGAAAGCAATTAATCATTATAAATATATTCTGTCAAAAATTGGGTAAGATAAGGAGGCTTAATATAAGCTTTTACAAAATATTCTATTATCTATCACATAAAGGAAAAATTAAAGTCTGATGAGGGATATCTCTATGGAGGATCTACAAGAGGTAAAAAAAATTTCGACCCTAATAATACATCTAACCACAATGGATTTCCTACATTTTTTAAAAAAATTGGTATTTATTGAAGACAAATATGTTGAATTTGGTTGAAGAGGTTAGGAAAAACAAGGTTATAATAAGTGATATCAATGTCACCTTTATTGCATTGGCTCCCAAGAAAGGCAAGACAAAATATGTTGATAATTTTCGTCTAATGAGCATCTGAATTTTGACTTTGAGGGCGAGGAATCTGTACATTTACCTTGGTTTACCATGGGGTATTCTCCACCAGAGTTCTTTTGTTGGTTCAAGTGCGGTAGCTTGGGTTTTTCCCTCCTACCTATGTTTGGGAGATTATGGTTTTTTGTTCTTATGGGTAAGGTGAAGATCTTTTTGTCTAAACAAAAGTTGAGTAAGCCCCGGTTGGAGCCCGCGTCCATCTCCTTTGATGATGAAGTTAAAGCTATTATGGTGGAAGGGGGTCTTATGGAGTGTATTCAGAAGTTTCATGGACATATCCCAGTGCTTACTAATTGGATGGTTGCTACGTGGAACGATGGTTAGGTTAGGATTGGCTCTTGGTCATTTCAGGTCATGATGGAGCTTATTAGCAAGACCATTGGTTTGATGTTAGACGATGCTTATCACAATCATGATAGACACTCCCTATTGCAGGAGATCAGTCTTTTCTTGGACAAAGAGGAATTTTTGCCTAGGGTTCAAAATGGCTTTAGTGCTTTGGCCTTGTCCCCTCCTTGGGACCGTGTTGCTAGGGTTATTATGGACTACTTCACCCTTGATTCTTCCTATGAGATAATTAGGAGTTTTTATTCTTCGTATGGACTCCTTAGCACTTTGGCCTTTTCTTATTATGGACATTCCAAGTTAGATACCATGAATGTAACACCTTTGCTCCTCTTTTATATCTCCAATCATGTTGAATCCTTTGTAGATTTTTGACATCTTTTAGAAGTATATGTGCACTCTTTTGTATACATAGATGATAGTCTGATATGGGATTTGACTCTACAGGTTCATACATCCAATATGAGCCCTCTGAGTGGCTTATTTTTCTTGGGAAGAAGAGTGCTGACGCTCGGCCTTCCTTGGTTGATTTAACCTATAGTTAATGTGCCCTTTTTTTGGCACTTTCAAATATGCTCTTATTGCTGTAAAAACCATATTAGAGTAGTGCAATATAATGTATTATAAATTGTATATAAGGCTTATTTTAATGTACCTTCTTTCGCACTCTATTTCTAGATCTAAAATTCTGGTTTTGTGGTAGATGTTTTCTGCAATACAAGGGTTTAAGGTTGTCTTTTATGGGTAGACACATCTTTCCATTTTTTCTTGGACACTTTGATAACAAATCCAATATTAAATAGCATTAGATAGAAATTTTTTAAATGATGCAATTTTTTACACTTTCTTTCCTTGCATCTAACCTTGTAATGCTTTGGATTTGAGACTCACCAAGTCTCAATCTATAAAGCTTCTATTTCTATTTTGGTTAGTTAAGTTCTTCTCCAAGTTTTGGAGGATTCTAGCCTTTTTGGGTGGCTTCTTTTGGCCATTACAAGTTGCAGATTTTTGTGCTTCAATAGTGTCTTTAGACACTTGATACAAATCAATTTTTTTTCCCTTCAAAAAACACAAAACTAATTTCCTTTTTAGAGTAGTATAATAGTGCAAGTATTTCACTTTTAATGCACTAATATCACACCTCATCACTCTGGTCAACTCTCAAATTGAGGCACTAACAATTTACTTCAACTAATCAAGAATAACCTAAAATGAATCTTTAAGAGTTATTCTGCAATTTCACTACAATCAATATTGTAGGACTTAATATTATTTTTCTTTTCCAAAGTAGATGATAGGTAGCATTATGAAATCTAATCAACTCCTAATAAGTGTGCAAATAAATCCTTAAAAATAACATTTTTCCTTTTGCACTTTAGAAGACTGTAATATAATTTTCTTCTTGCAACTTTAATCCAAATTTAGGTGCTTAATAAATCTTGATAAGTAATCCAATTAATGAATCTACTTGCACCAAAATTTGCTTATCTTTTTCTATAGCTATTCTCCTACTTTTCTAGATGATGTAGTTCTTGGTGTCTAAAATCACCAAGTTGTTACTTCAAGTAGGATGTCTTGAACATCTCCTTCTTCACCAAATGATGGTCTCAAAATTTCTTTCATGAGCCTAGGATTTGGTGGCTTATTCTCCTCTTGTTTTCTCCTCATTCTACTGTAGATTTGGAGAAGTATTTATCTCTAAAGTGATGTATTATTGTCAAATTCTAACTTAAAATAGGATCTTCTTCTAGGATTTGACACTCCTTACCAAATTCTTCTTCACAAATTTGGCACTCCTTGACAAATTATCCTTCACAAATTTGGCACTCCTTGCCAAAATATCCTCTTGGGCTTATTATCGAATGGTGAAAATTATCCCAAATATTATACTTATCAAAAAATTCTCTGATCTCCTTATTCTTGCTAAGCTCTTCAAAAAATATTAAAGTAATGGAATTTTCAAGTGGCATGTCCAAGGGCACGTCTGTTTTGCAAAAATTGTAGCACTAACTTTTCTATTTCTATATAGAAACGACCGTGGCTATGATACCACTGATGGATTTAGCAGTATTTCATTACATCAGGAGACAAAGACTAAATAAATAGAACATATTATTGAATGAATATAAGTGATACATTCAAGTAAGGGTATGAGACCCTTTATGTAGGAAGATAGATTCCTTGGTTAGCACTCTACCTAACTTTGCAAAGGACACCTTGCACATATACAACTTGCATATTTACACTTGTCCATTATGTTGCATTAAGCAACTATATAACTTCCCCCTAAAGTAATCTAACATAACCAAATGATGTAATATATTTTAATAGTGTAATGAGATTCTTATAAGAGCCATTTATGTAGAATATGGACATATGATTATGTAAGTCTATGGGCATTGCTCATATATGTAAGCCTACAAAAATATTCATTTAATCTTATGGTCCCCTTTCATATTTCACCCTTAGTGGTATTGGTTAATCCAAATTTAAGGGTAATCTCATTTTTTATTTTATTGTAATATTAATCTCAAGGTTAATATTGGCCCAAGGTTAAACTCTCATTGGGGATTTGGTATAACTATAAATACCCCTCAATGAGGATCCATTTGTAATATTTTTTTTATAAGATAAACAAAGGGGTTTTTAAAGGTGCCCCAAACCTTTTAGAATAGTGGATCAACCAACCAGATGGAAACAAGGAAGAAACATATTATCATAGCAAACAAAAAGGATCCACAAAACAGATAAAAAAAAAGCTACATAATAGCCGAGCAGGACAAACAATAAATTTTCCTAGGAGATCCCTACTATCACAAGTTAGAGTCATTTGAAAACACAAATTATCTCCTCGATATTACATATTCTATTTGATTTAAACCATATAGGAAATCCTCCTTCCATATTGTTCATCTTTCCTACAAAAGTTCCAAGTTTTTTAAAAAATCTATCGATCTACTTCCCTCCCTGTAAACATGCTTAATCTCAACCACTTTGAGGGTTAAAATATATCTTTGGATTAAAACAAGTTTTTTTGTGATTGTTCAAGAAGGGACTTGAACACCTTTGAACATATTAATGATATTGATGGAATCCCCTTCAATAATTACCTTCCTACCATTCAAAATTTCCAATTGACAAACCCCTTGAAAGAGAGCTTGTGCCTCTAAAAAATGACTAGTCTGATGATCTAAATTTTTAGCGAAAGCCAGCAAAATCCTCCCATAATATTCTCTAAAAAATCCCCCCACACCGACTGATCCCAAATTCCCTTTAGAAGCTCTATCAAAATTTAGCTTCAACCAACCGAGAGGAGGAGGTTCCCAAATAGTAGTATGTCCATCAGGAGATTCAAGGTGATGTTCAGGAGAATAATATCTAAATCCAAGAGCTAACTTCATCGCCAACTCCCTAATGGAAGTGATATTTTCTAAAGAAATTGCATCCACATTCTCAACAATGGTAGCAATAGCATGAAGTACCATGAACTCAATTCGATAGGAGATATTTTTAAAGACTCTAGAATTTCTCTTCTTCCAAATACGCCACCAAACATGAGGTAAACCAAATGACCAAAAAACTTGAATATCCAAAGATAAAAATAGAGACCTCCATTGAATGATCAAGTAATACAACAACTTTGGAAAAACCCAAACCACACTAATGGTCTTGAGAAACTGGGAGAATATAGACTAAGAGAAGGGGCATTTAGATAATAGGTGCACATGTGATTCTTTAGCACTACCACATAGGTAGCATCTATTCGGCATAACCAATTCCCTTTTCTCCAATTTATCCAATGTGAGACACTTCTCTTGAGCCACCAACCAAAATAAAACATTAACTTTAGGGGTGATACCCTTCAACTAGATATTACTGATGGGAAACCAGGGATCAAAGGGAACATCTAATAGTAGGTAGACTGACTTAACAAAAAATAACCATCCTTCTTAACCCCCCACACAAATATGTCTGGCCTATCCTGGATAGGAATAACCATCCACTCCGGGATGTCCATCAAATATTTTATTGCAATTTCTTCTTACTGTAAAATCCTTAGAAAAGCAAATAGTTTCCAGTATTTTCTATAATCAAGAGAGACAACGAAGTCACATACCTTCAACTCGAAAGCTTAGTTTGTGATTGGTTCCACCAGACTCAGGTTAGGATATGATTCTAATGGTCTAGTAGATACCCATGTGTATTTCCAAAAATCAATGCTCTTCCCATTACCTAACACTCATATTCCACTCTTTACGATATTAGAGAAGCTATTAATAATGTTACGCTAAAATGTTGAGTCAAGGGTAGAACTTGGGTCTGTGAGAAAATCACTAGTGTTACCCAAATATTTGGATGCTAATATTTTAACCCAATTAACATTATATTTTTGAACCAATATCTAGCCCTTTTTAGCTATTAGTTCTATGTTTAAAGTTTTTATTCTTCTTAAGCCCATACCTCCCAACTCTTTCCTACTACACACCTGATCTCATGCCACAAGTGAAAACTTATATCCTCAGAACTAGACCAAAGAAAGGATCCCTGAATTTGTTAAATTTTTTGAAGAATATTTCTTGTAATCTGAAAGAAATAAAGGAAGTTCATTGGTATGCTCTACAGAGTAGACTTAACTAGCATAATTTTACCTGTTTGTCTCAAAATTACCCTTTCCATCCTACACATTTTTTTAAACTCTTTCTACAATCAGTTCTCATAGAGAAGTCTTAATACCCCCTTTGAACATTGGCAATCCTAGATAAACTAAATAAATGGAGTTAATCTCAAATCCCAAGATCTCAACAATTTTCCTCTACCTGTTGAGAGGACTATTTAGGAAGAACACCTTTCTTTTCCTCAAAATCACTTTCTACCTAGCGCTCTTTCATAGTCCTGAAGGATCTCTTTAACAAATCTATCCTAAGGGGTTGAAGCTAAAGGATAATAATGTATCATCAACAAATTGGTGGTGTGAGATCAAGTCAATGGAAACTGCAGGTTTGATTCCCACTACTATGGAATTCACCTTCAAAGCTCTTCCCAAAGACTCAATGAATAAAATAAATAGATACAAAAACATAGTTTCTCCATGATAAATGCCTCTATAACTGCTAAAGTAAATAACTAATGATCCATTAACTAAGATTGAGAATTTTGATGATGATATACAAGCTATGACCAATCTAATCTAGCAAGGATTGAAACCAAATTTTCCCAAAACTCTAAGTAGAAAGCTCCACGAGACCCGGTCGTATGCTTTATGCATATCAAGTTTGATAAAAATTCTTGGCCTTTTACTTTTTTCTATAGAATGAATCAACTCATGCACTACAATAACACCATCCAAATTTTGTCTTCCTGCTACAAATCCACATTGAGAATGGCCAATAATTATTGAAAGGCATACTTTGAGCCTGTTCACCATAGTTTTAGTGAGAATTTTAAAAAGTGTATTACAAAGGCTAATGGGCTTGAAATCAAAGAAATATTTAGCACCCACCGAATTTGGGATAGAACTATAAATGTTGATTTTACATCAGTAAAAATTAAATTAGACTCCTAAATTTCCCTCATAGTTAAATAGATGTCACCACCAACGATGTGCTATAACATTTGAAATAAAATAGGAGGAAAGTAATCTGATACCAGAGCTTTTAGACCATCCATAGAGAAGACAACAACCCTCATTTCATCATCCTAGAAAGGAGAACAAAGTTCTTCATTCATATCATTTGAAACTAGGATGGGGATGTGGTGCAACAACCTCTCTTCAAATTAAATATCCCTATAATCCCTAGAGCAGAGGAGGATTTTGAAAAAGTCGACCGCTTCTTCCCTAATTTCTACAATATACTTCGAGATAACACCATCTAAATTCATAATTTCTTTAACTCTATTATCGCTCCTATGCCTTAAGGTGGATGTTTGAAATAATTTTGTGTTCTTATTACCTTCATGGAACTAAAGGGATCTTTATTTTTGGTGCCACATAGATTCTTCATCTGCTAACACATTATGGAAATATACTAACAATTTTATTTCCCTATGTCTATCCCCTTCAATCAATTCTCTTGAATGTTGGCAATTTTGGGTACCTTGGGTACATTGCCTTTGCTCAAGTGTTGATGTTGTCATTGATGTCAAGAAGCTTTTGAAGGAATTTGATTTGATGTCAAAAGAATCTAAGTTCAAGGAAGGGTTTTTGTGAAAACCAAGGCAGACAAAATAAAAGGTTTTATTTAAAACCATGGACAACAGATTTGAAATGGGTTTTTCTTAAAACCCAAGTTGGCTTTTCGTTTCGTTGAAAAAGGTGCCCCGGTGATGAAGATATTTAATTTTAAATATTTAGTTTAAATTTTAATTATTTAAAATTTAAATTAAAATATTTTCCAAAATCATGTTAAAAAGGGCCGACGTGTTTGGATATGCATCAAAGTGCATATAAAATAAGGCAATTAAATTCATTAAGTTTTTGGGAATGGTGTTCGACATTAATCGCTGAGCAATTCGATTTCGACATCAAAGCACCTGCGCTTGAGATCGAAGTTTAATCGATGAAAAGGTATGATCGAATAATCGTAACTTGTGGATAGTTTGTAATCATCAAAGATTTTTTGCGATAGGGAAAAGGACAAAGTCTTCGTATCTTCCTAGGATGAAAATCCAAATATAAAGACTTCCCTCTTTGGTCTCAAGTAAGCAGGCAGCATTGGTGGTTGTTGATGTTAGATAGCAGAGAGAGCCTCGAGTTCAAAACCCGATGCTTACGATTTTGTGTGTTGGCTTTTTGTTGTTCGCGGTTCGAGGTGGCTATAAACAAGAGTGTATGCTGTGAACATTTCAAGAGAGCGTATAGCCCATGCGGTTTAGCCAAGCGCCTTGGCTAGAGGAGACGACGGGTCAAATCATGCCGAATCCCCTTTTTGAGGGATGTAAGAGGTATCCACGCGAACTCCATTTATTGCAAAAGGGCAGTGAATAAAATATATTAATTTTGCATTGTTGATGATATTTCCAAAGTTTGTTTGGGAGGTATAAGGTTAGCAAAATTAATATTTTTTATATAGTTTTTATTAAGTGTAATGGAGTAGATAAGGTGAATATAAGAAATATGTTATGTATGATTTGTTGAATGAGGTTGAAAGAAGAAGACATAGAACCTTGATTATATTTGGACCAAGGAATATTCTTGAGGAAATATTAAAGAAATATGTTGTCTACTAACCTTCTTGAGTTTGGCAAAAAGGTGGTTATGGTTATGACAAATTTGTGAGATCTTCTTCATCTTCAATAAGGTATGGGCACTTTCTTCTTATGAGTATGATTGGTGTATGTTTTTCCTGAAATAAGATTGGAGTGAAAAGGTATTCAACTAGGTTTCCTTTGGTTGGGTGTAAATCCTATTTTCTGGTTTGTTGAAGACTACTTATGCATTGTTATCCTTGATGAGAGTTTTGGTGAATGCATAATTCTGGTTTGAGGTAGTGGAAGCATTGTGCACTAGGGTTTATGTTTGTAAGTCTTGCTACTTGCATTGAGATGGTGAAACCCTTAGTTGGCTGTTTTGATATTAATGGATGAGTTGCTTCCATAGAGGTTGTTTTGATCAAGTTAGTGCTTTACTTGATACATGATATTGGGCTTACTCCATTGAGTTGATTTGAGCAAGTTATTCTTTGCATTTGGTGATATTGTGTTGGTGGTTGTTTTGTTCAAATATCTTTGGAGGGAAAAGGATTTCTACTTGTTTCCTTTTCTTGTGATGATTGGTTGAATGCTTCAAGGTTAATGTTGAGTTGAATGATGTTGGTTAAACCTTGTCTTTGAGCATTGTTGTTGAAGCCCTAATTGGTTGAGAAAAGATATTGGTTGTTGGAAAGAACATGAGTATCATTGTTATATGAGATATTGCATGGTTGGCAATTGTTGGGTTGTGTTTCATGTTCTTGAGAAAAGCATACTACATCTATCTTATTCTTTTGAGATTTGAGATTGAGTTGAGATTGATATTGAGAGTTATATTAGAACATATTGAGTCTTTAAATTCTCTTTATTTATGAGATTTGAGATTGAGATTGGGAGTTAAGTATAGAACATATTGAGTCTCTAACAATTCTCTTTATGCTTCTATGAGGTTGATGAATCACATTGGGTCTCTAACAATTCTCTTTGTGGGTTCATGCCAAGCAAGTTTTTCTTGATGAACTTGTGAGCAGGTTTTGGACAGGTTCCGTTGGGGACTTGTGAGCAGGTTTTGGATAGGTTCCTTTGGGGACTTGTGAGCAGATTTGGACAGGTCCTAGCAGAGGACTTGTGAAGCTGAGTTTGATAGTTCTATCAGAGAACTTGAGGTCAGAGGTGCATTGGTTCTATGAGAAGAACCCGAGGACATTTGTGCTAGACCGAAGGACTGTGTTTAGTGCAAATTCGAGGACCAGCTTTGAGGTGATAGAGTTGAGGACAGAGGTCTCCAGCCAGAGCAGGGAAGACAGGTGTCTTCTATGGATAGAGTTCCATTTGCTAAGGGCAGCGGAGGCAGAGGTCTTCTAGAGGATCACCAGCCAGAGCAGAGGTAGGGGAAGGTATCTCCTTTGAGCAGAGGCTCATAAATTTAGATTGGGGGAAGGTATCTCCTTTGGGTCGAGGCTCATAAACATTGTAATTGGGAAGGTTTCCCAAAGAACTTTGAGATAACTTTTAGAGAAAAGTTTTGTGTGAACCACGTTAAAATTGGTGTCACTTTGTGGATGATCTTGTGCATTGTTTTGATATTGCTTTGGATATATTGCTTTATTGTTTTGAAGTATAAAGGAAAAGTAAAAAGAGGTCTTATACTATTCACCCCCCCTCTCAGTATAAGCTTGTGTTCTTCAATTGGTATCAGAGCGGGTTCCTTCGGAAAGGTTTAACAGCTTGAAGGAAAAGCTAGTAAAGAACACAATGGATTTTTCCAAAGGTAAACAGTTTCAAGAGAGTGATGAGTCTTCTAGTGATGAAGAGGCATATTACAACAAGAAAGGCAAGTTCTCTAGAAAGCACAAAAGTATGAAAAATGTAAGATGTTTCAATTGTGGAAAGTTTGGTCATTATGCTACTGATTGTATTGTTGCCAAGGATGAAAGTGATGAAGATAAACAGGATTGTAAGAGCAAAGATTCTGAAAGGCATAGGCATCAAAGGAAGAACAAAGATGAGCAAAGCAATCAAGGAAAGAGGTACTCTCACAAACACAAGAAGAGTTTCTACCTAGACAAAGCAAGTAAGTGTTCTAGTAGTGATAGTGAAAGTTCTTCAAGTGATAATGAAAATGAGATGTTGTTCATATCAGAAAAAGAGGAAGAACCGAAACATAGATTCATTATCATGAAATGTCTTAGATGTGGAAATTTTGGGCACCTTGAGGATGATTGCACAAATAATGATTTGGTTGCTAGTATGTATGAGGATGCTTCAGAAAATGATAAGGAAGATGCATGTATGGTTTTTGAAAAGGGTAGCACCTCTAGTGATAAGAAATCTAAAAAAGGCCTTGATAATTCAAAATGCAATCAAATAGAGGATCTTGAAAGTGAACTTACTAATGCTCTTAGTGTTTTGAAAAAGGAAAGAAAGAAGAATGCTAGACTCAAGGATAAGTTAGATGAATGTTGTATGGAGAGAGATGAACTTATAGAAAGTCTTGACGTCTCTATGGCTAAGGCACAAGAACTCAAGAATGAGTTAGAATCTAAGGTGCTTGAGTATAGTGAATTAGAACAGAAAATGGCTTCTTTGAAAGAGGAAAATAAAGAGTACAAGGATAAGCTGTACAGGTTTCAAGAAAGCTCCAAAAAGGTTAAATCTCTTATCAAAGGTCAAAGAAAGACAACAGATAAAACAGGTCTTGGTTTTGTTAAGCCACACAAGGAACAAGTTGGAGAGTCTAGTAAGAGACTCCAAAAGGAAGAGAGTTCTAATGAGGAAAGTATTTCAGATCATGAGTCCTTGAATGATAGATGCATAGAAATAGAAAACAGAATTCAGAATGAGAAGAAAAAGTTTTTAGGACCCAAGAGGTCAAATAAAGGAAAGTTTCAAGGCAGATGTTTTGCTTGTCACAGGTTTGGTCACATGGCTTCACATTGCATGGCTCAAGTGAAGAAGGTAAATGACAGTTTCAGAAGTGCTAGTTACTTTCAAGGGTATTGCTACTCTTGTCAACAATTTGGGCACAAGGCAGTTTATTGCAAGGCAAATAACAGGAACAGATTTGGCCAAAACAGGTTTGGTCAGAACTGGTGGATTCAAAGATCAGGTTTACCGCAGAGAAATAACATTGTTACTTGTTATAAGTGCAACAATAAAGGTCACATAGCTAGACAGTGTAGAGCTGAAATTCTAGGATACAAGAACAGGAACAGTGGCATGATCAGGTCCAAGGATCAAGGCATGGACAAGAACAGGGATGAGAACAAGATCAAGAACAGTGACAGAAATAGGAATATGGACAAAGAGTTCAAGAGAAGGCCCGACAAGGAAGTTATAGACACTGATGATGATCAGTGCCTAATGGGAGTTTTACTCCCATCCCAGAATTAATCACCTCATCAGGAGGTGGGGGAGGGACTAAGCTAAGAGGCTCATTCTTAGTCCCGAGCCCCAAAGGTGACCCTTTGCCATTGATGACAAAGGGGGAGAGATATGAGTAAGGGGGAGAGCTTCATAGTGAAGAGGAAAGCTTCAAGTCAGGGGGAGCAAAACTTCAAAGGAAGATTCTCAGTTGTGGGCACAGTTGGTTTCAGTTTTGGCTCTTAAGATGTGTTTTAGTAAAGGTTTGCCATCAATGACAAAGGGGGAGATTGTTGGCAATTTTGGGTACCTTGGGTACATTGCCTTTGCTCAAGTGTTGATGTTGTCATTGATGTCAAGAAGCTTTTGAAGGAATTTGATTTGATGTCAAAAGAATCTAAGTTCAAGGAAGGGTTTTGTGAAAACCAAGGCAGACAAAATAAAAGGTTTTATTTAAAACCATGGACAACAGATTTGAAATGGGTTTTTCTTAAAACCCAAGTTGGCTTTTCGTTTCGTTGAAAAAGGTGCCCCGATGATGAAGATATTTAATTTTAAATATTTAGTTTAAATTTTAATTATTTAAAATTTAAATTAAAATATTTAAATATAAATCATGTTAAAAAGGGCCGACGTGTTTGGATATGCATCAAAGTGCATATAAAATAAGGCAATTAAATTCATTAAGTTTTTGGGAATGGTGTTCGACATTAATCGCTGAGCAATTCGATTTCGACATCAAAGCACCTACGCTTGAGATCGAAGTTTAATCGATGAAAAGGTATGATGGTGATAGGAAAAGGACAAAGTTTATTTAGTAATGTGGGGAGCGGTGGTTGTTGATGTTAGATAGCAGAGAGAGCCTCGAGTTCAAAACCTGATGCTTACGATTTTGTGTGTTGGCTTTTTTGTTGTTCGCGGTTCGAGGTGGCTATAAACAAGAGTGTATGCTGTGAACATTTCAAGAGAGCGTGGATAGCCCACGCGGTTTAGCCAAGCACCTTGGCTAGAGGAGACGGTGGGTCAAATCGCGTCGAATCCCATTTTTGAGGGATGTAAGAGGTATCCACGTGAACTCCATTTATTGCAAAAGGGCAGTGAATAAAATATATTAATTTTGCAATGTTGATGATATTTCCAAAGTTTGTTTGGGAGGTATAAGGTTAGCAAAATTAATATTTTTTATATAGTTTTTATTAAGTGTAATGGAGTAGATAAGGTGAATATAAGAAATATGTTATGTATGATTTGTTGAATGAGGTTGAAAGAAGAAGACATAGAACCTTGATTATATTTGGACCAAGGAATATTCTTGAGGAAATATTAAAGAAATATGTTGTCTACTAACCTTCTTGAGTTTGGCAAAAAGGTGGTTATGGTTATGACAAATTTGTGAGATCTTCTTCATCTTCAATAAGGTATGGGCACTTTCTTCTTATGAGTATGATTGGTGTATGTTTTTCCTGAAATAAGATTGGAGTGAAAAGGTATTCAACTAGGTTTCCTTTGGTTGGGTGTAAATCCTATTTTCTGGTTTGTTGAAGACTACTTATGCATTGTTATCCTTGATGAGAGTTTTGGTGAATGCATAATTCTGGTTTGAGGTAGTGGAAGCATTGTGCACTAGGGTTTATGTTTGTAAGTCTTGCTACTTGCATTGAGATGGTGAAACCCTTAGTTGGCTGTTTTGATATTAATGGATGAGTTGCTTCCATAGAGGTTGTTTTGATCAAGTTAGTGCTTTACTTGATACATGATATTGGGCTTACTCCTTTGAGTTGATTTGAGCAAGTTATTCTTTGCATTTGGTGATATTGTGTTGGTGGTTGTTTTGTTCAAATATCTTTGGAGGGAAAAGGATTTCTACTTGTTTCCTTTTCTTGTGATGATTGGTTGAATGCTTCAAGGTTAATGTTGAGTTGAATGATGTTGGTTAAACCTTGTCTTTGAGCATTGTTGTTGAAGCCCTAATTGGTTGAGAAAAGATATTGGTTGTTGGAAAGAACATGAGTATCATTGTTATATGAGATATTGCATGGTTGGCAATTGTTGGGTTGTGTTTCATGTTCTTGAGAAAAGCATACTACATCTATCTTATTCTTTTGAGATTTGAGATTGAGTTGAGATTGATATTGAGATATAGTACATATGAGTCTCTAACAATTCTCTTTATGTTTCTATGAGATTTGAGATTGAGATTGGGAGTTAAGTATAGAACATATTGAGTCTCTAACAATTCTCTTTATGCTTCTATGAGGTTGATGAATCACATTGGGTCTCTAACAATTCTCTTTGTGGGTTCATGCCAAGCAAGTTTTTCTTGATGAACTTGTGAGCAGGTTTTGGACAGGTTCCGTTGGGGACTTGTGAGCAGATTTGGACAGGTCCTAGCAGAGGACTTGTGAAGCTGAGTTTGATAGTTCTATCAGAGAACTTGAGGACAGAGGTGCATTGGTTCTATGAGAAGAACCCGAGGACATTTGTGCTAGACCGAAGGACTGTGTTTAGTGCAAATTCGAGGACCAACTTTTGAGGTGATAGAGTTGAGGACAGAGGTCTCCAGCCAGAGCAAGGAAGACAGGTGTCTTCTATGGATAGAGTTCCATTTGCTAAGGGCAGCGGAGGCAGAGGTCTTCTAGAAGATCACCACCGGAGCGAGAGCTAGGGGAAGGTATCTCCTTTGAGCAGAGGCTCATAAATTCAGATTGGGGGAAGGTATCTCCTTTGGGCCGAGGCTCATAAACATTGTAATTGGGAAGGTTTCCCAAAGAACTTTGAGATAACTTTTAGAGAAAAGTTTTGTGGACGTATCTTGGGTGAACCACGTTAAAATTGGTGTCACTTTGTGGATGATCTTGTGCATTGTTTTGATATTGCTTTGGATATATTGCTTTATTGTTTTGAAGTATAAAGGAAAAGTAAAAAGAGGTCTTATACTGTTCACCCCCCCTCTCAGTATAAGCTTGTGTTCTTCATTGAATCCAAATTTAATTCAACTTCATTTAACTACTCAGCCAACTCTTTTTTCCTCTAGAACACATTCCCAAAAATGTACTTGTTTCAAATCTTAATATTAGCTTTAACAAATATGAGATTTGAAGCCAGTTGAGAAATAAGAGGGCCCAAGAAACCTTGAGATCACTATTCCAAAATTATAGCTTTTAAGCCATAATATTGTAGCCACATTACCTCGAACCTGAAGAATCTAGGAAAAAACTAGAGTTTGGGACTTTTTCAAATACCAAAGGATTATGATCGAACCCCACTTTGGAGAGAGATTAAAGGGATGCATCTTAGAACACTAGAAGACCTTTTATGGAGACTAACACACTATCCAACATAATCTGAATATTTTGATTGCCTATACACCTATTACTCCAAGTGTATTTAGACCCCTTCAAATCCACATCCATTAGCTCCTGATTATTAATAAATGCAGCAAAATCCTCCATACTTTTAGAACCAAAATAACTACCACCCCTTTTATTTGAAAGGTATAATGGGATATTGAATTCCCTAGTAAGAATCCAAGATTTCCTCTTAAAAATTCTCTCATGGAGCTCAGATACTCCCACAAAATATTCCTGTTAAGGGCTATATTAGGGGCATAAATATTAGACATAATACATATCTTCCCAGATTCCTTACTACAAAATATAATATTAATCACTCTATGAAAAATAAATAGAATGGATCCATCCAGATTCTCAAGGTCCCATAAACAAAGAAGACCCCCAGAAGCTCCATTGGTAGAATTTGTTGCAAAACCCACCTCCTTCCAAACTAAATTTGTAACTCCCTCTGCATTAGAACTATCCATATTAGTTTCTTGAATAAATATTATATCGTCTTACCTCTCCCTGAGTGTTGCCAAAATTTGTTGCTTGGAGGGCCCATTTAGGCCTCTAATATTCCAAGATAACAACTCCATATTCAATATTTGGAGCTATTATTCCCACTCAAAAAACTAAGGGAGCTATAAAATGTGTCAAGTTTTATTTTTTTACCTTTTCTATCCTTCTCTTTCTCAAACTTCAATTGGGATTGGAGTCCATCAACAATTTTTTACTCTACCTTACAAATCCTCAACACTTTATTAGAGGGCTTCCCTACCTTATGATTACCTTAGACATCCATCTGAATTTTTTGGGTACTTTTGATTTTGGGTCTATAATTGGTTGTACCCAAAGAACCCACCCTTGGTCATAGTGACCATTTCAAATTGATAAGGGTTGGTGACTCCTAACAAGGCTTCTGGGGAGAGCAAATTTCTTCTATGACTGGATTTTGATCTCATTCTTCCTTTGGGTACCCCCACCTAGGGCCTTATGAGAGCATGACCCAAATGAGTGACCATACCTCTTATAGGTAGAACATCTCATGGGTCTATTATTATAAATAATTGATTGAATCCAAGGACCCTATCTAGACATAAGCTCAATCTGGTTAGGTAGATTAGCCTTCGGGTTCACTATGATGTACATTCTAGTGAAAATCATCCTGGTCTTGGAATTGGTAGCTGAGTCAATCAATACCAGGTACCCAATAGCTTTAGCTATGCCCTACAAAATATCTTCATGCCAAATATGAAAAGGTAAATCTAGGAGTTGCACCCATAGGGGGGCCAAGTTCACCTTTTGTGTCTTAGGGTTGAATTTTGGATCCCATTTTCATAGAAAGAGACCCCTATTTCCAAATAACTAGAGTCCTTCACCTAAAATGTGCTTTGCATCCTCCTTACAATTTAGTTTGATGAGAAAGAAGGCATTAGATATTGCAACAATATCAAGTGACCTTAGTGGCTTCCATTTTAGAATTGCCCAATATAATATAGATTCAATATTTGGTCTGCAACTTTAGAATATGTCGACCAAATTCCATGAACTTTCCTCCATAGTCACATCCAAGAGTTTTTTTAGCACCACAAACTTATTATAGACTAAAGAAAGGTTGAAGAGGGATTTTGAGAGACAAGGTTATAAGCCTTTAGCAATAATTACAACAAAGGACACCCTAGGGGTAGAGGGGTGACCAAGCCTTGGGGACTCACTCACGAGTACCCCAATGGATATCTCACTATGATCAGACACACCTTTTTCCATTTCATTCTTGACCAGCCCGTCGAGGATCATACCTTCCTATTGTCCACCCGATTGTCCAGCTCCCTGTAGAGCACCAATGCATCCATATTTCTACCAACCACCTGGTATTTCCAAAATTTAATGACCATCAGTGCTTTCTTCCATTGCTACCCTAACACTATTGCACTTGCCTTCATTGCCCTAGCACTACTACGACACTAATAAGATATTTTACTATTTTTCTTTCTACCTTTGCTACCCTAGCATTGCTACACTTGCCTTCACTACCTAGCACTGTTGCACTACTTTACTGCCCTAGCATTGTTGTGGCACTGTTAAAATATTTTTACTTTGCTTCCCTAGAACTATTACACTCGTCTTCACTTCCCTAGCACTACTACAATATTTTTAAAGTATTTTTACTTCATTGCCCTAGCACTACTATGACATTGTTAAAATATTTTTACTTTGCTGCCCTGGCACTGTTGCACTCACCTTTGCTACCCTAGCACTGTTGAAACACTAATATAAGTGGTATATTAATGTAATATATTGGGATACCCATGGGTACCCACCTTATAATTCTTCTTGTCACCTCCCTTAATTTATTTTTTGATGTTTATTATTGTTATCGTCTAAATCACATTATCTTATTTTTCGCATATGATTTGATGAACCCATCTATTGGAATGATTCTAGAAAATATTATAAATTCAAACATGGTATCAGAGTAAGATCTAAATTTGCATCACTCATTGATAAAAAAATGTTGTTTTTCACTAGCGATTAAGGGAATCTCCCAAGTTATTTCTTCAAAAGTTTCAAATTTTAAAATTTGATACCAATACCTTTGGCCGTATGTATTTTGGCACCTTTCATGCTATTGGTCAGAGAATCTATCTAGTAGAAAGGTTTTTGCACCCATATACCTTGACCAACATTGAATGACCGGGGAGCTCGTGAGAACTACGGTGTTCAATCTCTGAAGGAGGCTAGTTCCTTGTAGTCCTAACTAACTATTCCTAAAAGTGGGGGGAACAGGGTGCTGAAATAAATAAACTAAACTATAGCCAAAACTTAAAGTGGTACAGATTAAGCAACATCAAGACATATGCAATAAAAAGGATCATGCAACTAAACAACCAACTACCTAACAGACTAGCTAGTTGCACAAACAATAAAAAATTATGTAATCTTAACCTATTGTACCTTAATCAGACCACAAATTCTAGATAAGTAAATGAGTACAGTGGAAATCTAGGATTTAGAATTATCAGCATAAACATTTAATATTCTTAAATTAGAAATATGTAGCCATCAATACATACATTCATACTCTGCAAATAAATTGAACCATAGGTTAGATAGTAGTCTGTTTGTATTAAGATGCAATATTCGTCCTTGCACATTAATTTTAAATGCCTAAGAGTTGAACTGTTTTCCTTTTACATTATTGTATATATAGGCTTGTTTACAATCTCATCATTATCAAAATCATCATCATTCATAAATGAATTGTTGTTATGTCAGAGGGACTGCCAACTGGTTGGACTATTCGAAATTATGGTTACACCAACCGCCCCATCATGACCTACTAATTTGGCCATAATCTATGTTATGTTTAGTAGTGTTGGATCTACTACTTGCATCTAGTTCATTGATATTCATTGATTATTTTTTATTGAACCACCCTGTATCCTGCGTGATGGCCACGAACATGATCATGCTATCGAGATTCTTCTAACAGGTAATCTCAAGGGATAGGTATCCTAGGATGATGGCATTACTCATATAGGTGGTCCAGTTGGTCCATATTTGGATTTTATTGGACTAGCTACAAGACTTGTGATATTATGATGTCAGGCATCTAGAACCCTTATGCACCCTAACCGAGTATAAATATTTTGCAGTCTTAGTATTTACTTTCTTTATGATCTCACACTCTAAAATCAAGTAAAGGCTTTCATATCCCTCTAGGTGTCGATCAGACCAAAATCCTTCAAGCATCCAAAATAAGATCTTTTAAACAGATTGTGGATTTAGTACCCTCCTAGGTTCCAATCAGGTACAAGTCATTTGATGCCCTCTAGATCTTGTTTTCATTAGCTTCTAATCTCTAGGTGGACAATTTAGCAATACTCCAAGTTTTTATCAAGTTCAAATTCTCTAACGACATTGACACTTCACATATCTCTGCAATGCAATATTCCTACTATGGTTTGGGTCTCTGATACCAATATGAGTGCCATTCATATGCAAAACTCTTGGACTAGGTAGTTGGTACCTTGTCAGGATCTGGATGAGCGTTATTCTTTCGAGGCTCCTTAGACTTGGTTATTTATATTTATTCATGTTTTGGGACTTTTAAACTACTTGGGATCCATCTGGCTGCAAAACCTCCTATCTCCCCTATATAAGCTGGGCATCCAGGACTGTATCGTGTCCTAATTGAGTGTAATTCCTTCGAGTGCTACAAGCTCCATATTTGGACCGAATTATAGGCTAGGTGTAAATAAGTTTTATATTGTGAAAAACCTTATCTAGATTCTATAAATTAAAATACTAATTTGGGTGGTCCTAAAAATCTAGAATAATATTTATTCCTTTATCAAAAATATTAATTCCATAAGGTTAGAGTGTAGTGCTAAAGACAGTTGGATAAAGGTGATTACTCTATTCCAACAAACAACAGATCTATCAATATTGAGACCATGTCTTAGGAAGTCACATTTCTAAGCTAGGAAAGGAAGTACCTCTTCCTATGTAGACTAGTTTTTTATAAGAGAACGGTTCTCTAATATTAAAGTGTTTTGCATTTATAAATTTAACTTTCCATGATATTTTTAGTCATTTTTCTTTAAAGAATGCTTTGGATATTTTATGAGAAAATAATACTTTCCATGTTTTCCCACCATGGAGAAATTTATGGTAAGCATTTTGACAAATAAGGCAATTAGATAATTAATAAGCATGTGAGGCCATGAGAACCTTACTCATAATATGAATCTTATGAGACAAAGAGAGATATTAGTAGAACAAACATCAAATTTTTTCTAAAATTTACCAATAACCTAATATGACATATCTTAGGGGAAAATATTAATTACAAGTGGTATTCTCCAATAACCTATTATTTGTCCATGTGTTATAATTTTCAATGAGGTACAATATCCAACATTGGGGAGGTAGGGCAAAATAGAACTCTATTTTTAATTGACTAATTGTATAGTGAGACACATCAAAATATAGTTGTAGAATATCTTGAGAGTCATATATAAATTGATAATCAATATAAGAAGAGAGAGAAATAGGTATGGTTGTAGACCCCTTCCCTAAACCTCAACTAGCCAAATATTTTTAGGAGAAAATCATAAAATGTCTATCATATTCTCTATCACAATCAATTTTCACAAGGATGGAATTTAGCCCAAAGTCTTGATCTCATTCAAAGGATTACAATGCAAGCTTTAAGTTGTCAAAGATGTATCTCCCTTTGATAAATATGGTTTGCTCAGGGCTAACAATTTTCTATCTAAGAGGTCTGAGTTGAATGACTAAGGATTTTACAATGATTTTGTATGAAACATTAAGAAGCATTATAGGGATATAAAAATATATTTGAACTTTTATGGATTCACTTAATTAGTCATTTATTAACAAAGGTCCAAAGGCATCCCTTAGTAAGGGCCTCTTTTTACGTCATACACAAATCATTACTAGGATTTGATCATATTTTTTAATAAAATTCAATCAAATGCTATCAATGTCAAAGGACTCATCCTTTTTAATATCCTAGAGGGCTAACCTATGCTATTCTATAGTAAAAACCTTGTCTATAGTTTTATCTTCAAAGGTAAATATAATAATAGGAATAAAGTCTATCAAATAACTATTCAGAGTTAAAAATTAAGTTGTTAAAATATTTTTTAGAATGTATCTTTGCAAAAGTGGAATACAATACCTTTTTTATTTAACTATATTCAGTAAGAATAGATCCATATTTTATTGTCATTAATAAAATCTATCAAATAATATTTTATGATAAAGACAATTGAAGAAAAAACAGTCCCTTTATCTCATGCTTAGGCTATTTTAGGTGGGAAGAAACTCAAGAACAATTAGCTCTACAAGTTTTAAATTTACTTAGTTCATTCTTAATTTGTATCAAAGAATTATGGAGGTCAAGTGAAGAGGAATATTCCATAGAAGGTCAAATATTAGAGATTTTTTTTGGAGTCTAGTCTCTTGTGAGATATCATTTGCATGGCACTTTTTCTTCATAATTATGATGGAAAGTAACAGATATATGAAGGGTAGCATCCCACCACTGAATCTAGCCATCCTTGCTAAGGGGTGAGGATGTGGGTTCCAAAATTTTTTGTAACATATTCAAACACTTATTAAAGTCCAATTATAAAATGTTAAGATTAAAATTAAATTTAGGATAACAATTTAGTGATGGTATAAAGCAAGGAGAATGAATTGGTTAGTGGTTTTAAAAAATTGTGCAAGGAACAACATACACCAATAGTTTAGGAATTAAATTATATAGAAGGGACTTATTTAGGTAAAAACTATATAATCTATTGGCTCTTCTATCAAGTCTACATATTCAATTACACCAACTAAACCATTAGGATTGGTCATCATTAGGTGGTTAAATATAGGATCAAAATGCCAAGAGAACTACAACAAAACAATTACATAGTAAACCCTTCATTTTTGAGGATTTTATAAAAAAAAATATTGTGATAACCAACATTTTCAACCATGTTAAAATCATCATCCATAATCTATTTAGCAATAGGTAATGATATGGTCATCCATTTGTAAAGGTCAATACATTCTATCTAATCATATTGTGTGTATACCGAGTAAAAAATCAATTAAGTACTTTTTCAACACTATTGTAGCCTTCGTGCATGTATTCCATGGGTCATATCTAGAATTTACCATCAAGGAAACAAGAAGGAAAAGAGCAAGAGCTACTCCATTTACCCAGTTCTTTTTTAGTGTAAAAAAATTTCTTTGTAGTTGAAGGAAGGATATATAATGCTCCCAATGAATTCTAGTAATTGTGATCTCCTTAAGAAAGACAACATTAATTCTATTTTGATTTAGCATCATAAAAGCATGAAACTTGTGTATAGAGATGGTGAGTTCCTATATATTCTAGGATAAGAAATTTAAGTTCATTGATCACCAATATCAAGGGGTTGCTCAAACTCATCCATAAAAACATTTATTTTGTTTGAAATACTAACACCAAAAAAGATATAGGTGCTAAAGCCAAGAGAAGAGAGAATTTCTTAATGGGAGAGAAACATTAAAGGGGGTATGTAAAGGGGCTAATATACACAAGGATAGGAAATCACAAAGTGCATGCTAATTCTTTAATAAAAGATATTTATCTCTTAAAGTAAGATACTTGACATGTTGAATGAGAGATGAGTGTTCCATTTTACCATATGTGTGCCACCCTTATGACACTTTTTTGGTTAGAAAACAAGTACTCGCTAATAGTGTTTGCTTGTTTTTCCCCCTTATTTTTACTAATTGTGACCTTTAGTTTAGCAGTTTCAATTCTAGGAACAACAACCATCCATAGGGGGGGTATTGTCATGGCCAAATAAATTATTATGGTTTTGATGTTTTGTTGGTGAGGTTAAGGAGTTGTGGCCTCCATGATTATTTGCAGCATGTGTATCTCCTATTATCTTGTTATTCTTTCATGCAAAAGAATTTTTTAGTGTAATATTTGACAAATTTTTGGATTATTTTAAGGAAACAAGATTAGGCTAAATAATGGCGGAGGATTTTCTTGACTCAAAAATAGATAAAGGGTTAACTGAATTATGCTACAATGGATGAATTTTAGTGGGGTCACATAGGTATTCACCACTTTAGGTAGTGTAGATTTAGTAAATGTCCAATCCATTCAAGGCACCATCAAAATTTTCACTTTCTTGGACAAATGTTGCATGTGACCCATTAGTAAAATAAAGGGACACCTAGAAAATCTTGTCATCGACTTACAAAATGGACTTTCATGGATATTACAAAGGGGAAAAGTTATAATTAATAGACTAAGCCATTAACAAAAAAACTTAAGTGAAGAATACAAACAACCAAACTATGAATCAGAGAACTTTTGATGTGAATACAACATAAAGGAAGCAATGACAAGGGTTTTGACATGTCCATAGTGGGCATCACAAGTAGCCAATATTTCATGAATTTAATAAGGAAAGCTTCAATAAATATCAATTGTGCCATATCCTCTATTTTGTAGAGAAAAATATGATGGAAGCTTGCAACGATAGGTCTTAATGGATGGAAAATGTGTAAGAGGACAATAGCATAAATTAGGAGTAATTATTGAGAGCATAATTGATACGAGTTATAGATGGTAGGACCTTAATGAACTAAGCATCAAACTTTACTTCCTACGTATAAAATAATTCCTTGCTACCTAGATCCTAACATCTTTTATAATAAAAATAAAATATTATTTAAAATTTATAATGTTCTTATTAAGAACATAAATTTAGCTGTTAAAATTGTTGTTTTTTCATAAGAAATTCAAATTTAAACCTTAAAAAGAGAAATATTGCTTGTTTAATTTGAAATATATAATAAAAATATCAGAAACACGTTGATTTAAGTTATAACAATTTCAAACAATCAATCTCTATGTCAATGCAAAGTTACAAAATTTTGGTTTGGAGAGGAAGGATGGTACTTTGATTGAGTGGAAACATAGTTGGAGTAATTCTTATGCATCTGAAAGTGTCACATGTGATATGTTGGTACTATGAATGAGAAGTTGATATATGATATGTTGGTACTATGAATGAGAAGTTGATATATGATATGTTGGAATTTGTTGGACTCAATATATATATACCATATGTCAACTTTTTATTCATTGGAAATTTAGTTAAAATTTAAAGAAATAATTAATCTAAATATTAAACAAATAAAAATTTAAAATGCTAATAGATTAATAACATTTTAAATATATTTTTATTAAAACAAATTTAAGACTTAATCAATTTGGGTATATTTAATTATTGAAACACATAGTTGGACAAGTAATCCTTACATTGGTTATAAGATAATGTCCAGCATACAATTTAAAAATCTAGTTCCATATATTCAAATTGCATATATATATAACAAATTTAAGACTTAATCAATTTGGGTATATTTAACTATTGAAACACATAGTTAGACAAGTAATCCTTACATTGCTTATAAGATAATGTAAGGCATACAATTTTGGAATCTAATTCCATATATTCAAATTGCATATATATATATATATATATATATATATATATACTTTCAAAATCAAATGTTAGTGTTGGGGGCCTGAAATGACCCTTTCACCTGGAGCATTATGACCCCCATGGTTGCGATAGCTCTTGTCTCTCTGAGTGGGTGCATCTAATGCCCTATGCATCGGACGGGGTGCAGTCCTAGGAAGGGGGTGTCAGTCCTAGAAAGTTTAGTAAGTGTGGGATGCCCTATGCCTCGTACGGGGTGCTACTCCTAGGAAGTTTGAGAAGTGTGGGATGCAGCTCCTTTTGATGACCTCTAGGTTTTTTACCAATACCAACTCCTTGACTTGATGCAATCTTTCAGTATTCCTTCTTTCTATGCTAGCTTACTCTACAGGTTTTTTATCCAAGAAAAAGGGGAAGAAAAAAAACAATAAATGAGTGGAAATGTAAGTTGTAGGACATAAATTCTACCTAGCCTATCTAGCCTAGCTAAGGATGGTGATGCACAAAGAGATTGAAATCTCCATTTTTTTTCTTGGTGGGATGAGTGAACACTTGAACCATAAAAGACAATGAAATTGAACACAAATTTGATCATACATACATGCAATTCAAAAAACTCTCTACAGAGGCTAGGACAAAAATACTAGAGTAGTCACAATCCCTCACAAAGAAGTATATGAACAATCATAATAGGACAAAATCGTTGGTGTAGTCACAAATCCTGGTATTCATATTAAATCACATATTACAACATACACATATAATGTGGGACAGGGTTGTCATTGACAAAACTGAAAATAAGACATCAAATGGGTCATTTTCATTATTTGATTTTAGAAATTAAAATAAAAATAATAAAAATCATCAAAGCTTAGATTATGTATTTATATTTTAAATATTTAATTATAAATGTATATTAAATATTAATATGCATTTTTTATTGAATTTATAAGTATGTAAGTAGATTAAATTTAGTGACTCTTTGATTTTTAAAAATTATAAAACTTCACTTGTATTATTAGTGATTGAATATAAATTTGTTTGTGAAAATGGTGTATTTTAAAATTTTAATTATGTATGCGAAATTTTACACATAAATCAAATAATTGTTAAAGATATTTTCTAACTTCTCTTTTGCAAAACAATTAAATTGACCTCTTGTTATTTTACTATAAATGAACTAACTATTTTTTGAAACCACTTATATTATGCCTATGGTAGACAAACACAACTAGACCAAATGAAAGGTTTATGAAGAATTTACAAAATATAATTTAGATTACACGTTTAAACTATAATTGAAAAAGTATACATAGTTCAAAAACAAAAATAATAACATTTGCATTCAAAGCCTGTAAATAAGATATAAGATACAATAGATGGATAAAAGACTTTATATGTTAAAATGAACAGTTTAGAAATCTCTTCAAAACTAACATGTTAGCATATACTAAAATTGTAGTAGAAAAGAAAACTCATACAAAATAACTAAATATAGGGACCACATACATATATGAGCATTAACTAAAACTAAATTGCATTTTTAAATTAAAAAGGTGTTAATGGCTCACATAATCCAAAAGAAACTTTCTAAATACTACATTATATATTAACTAGGTAAAACTTGTTTAATGACATGAAAAGAGCTATAAATAGGCAATGACAAATGAACTTTAATTATTTAAAAATGATTACAAATTTTATCCACATCAGACATAAAAGTTTAAATTTTTTAAGAAATATTAAAAAATAATATAAATTAAATATGTGTGAAGGCAATTGATAAGTACATTAAAAGAGACTTGACTAAAAAAAACAAAATATTAAACTTAAATATGTAATTATATGTGAAATATTTAACTACATGAAAAATTATTAGACTTTAATGCATATATAAGTATACATAATTTTATTGTTTTAACATTTATACATTATAATTATAAGCAGATGTGTCTTTATTTAATATTTGGTTTTTATAAAATAAAATTTCTAAAAACCTTAAAACATAAAATTGTATTTTTAAAATTAAATGTTTTAATTGTAATTGTACAAATGTAAGTAATTTTTTTTTAATAAATTTTATGATTTGAAGTCTTCATTTATAAAAATTATTAAGATAAGTTAATAATTTTTTTCTTATTTGTAAAACCTTAAATAACCTTACATTTGTAAATAATTTTAATTCTTATTTACCAACAATTTAAGGATTATCAAGATTTTCTTGGCAACTAGAAAATAAATAATAATTATATCTTTAAAATAATAGGAAAATAATAAGGCATTTAAAAACTCCAAAAGAGACATTGCTTGAATTTTTCTAAGAATGTTGGTAGAGAACATTTCTTTCCTCAATCTGAACCCCACTAGAGATAGAAAAAGGAGGAAGAGTTGGAAGTGAGCATTGGTTTCCATCGTTGGCCTAGAGATTTTGAGCATGCTCAACCTAATTTAAGATCCCATACTAAATAGGAAGTACCAGGTTGGATAAAACTCAACTTTGATGGGGCTTTGAAAGCTAATCCTAGGAAAGCAAGGGCAAGAGGGCTTTATAGAGATGACAAGGGAACTATTTTGTTGGTATTTGCGAAAAACCTAGATGTCTAGACCTATAACTTTGTAGAGGCAAGAGCCCTCTACCAAGGATTGTCTTTGCTAGAGTCCTTGGATTGTAATAAATTAGTTACTAAAGGTGATTGCCTTGATACAACTAATATTCTTAAAGGAACGTCTTCCCCCAATTGGAATATTGTAAATATGATCTTGGAGTTTAGAATATGAATCCAATCAAGGGAAGAGGTGTGTATTCAACACATTTTCAAAGAAGGAAATGGGGTTGCCGACTATTTGGCCAACCTTGGAATCCTTCAATTTGGTCTTTCAACATGGAAGGAGGATTTTCCTCAAGGAATCATAGAGCAAGATATTATATGGAGCTATGAAAACTTTAATTTATCTTCCCTTGTTGTTTAGGAATGTATTTTAGATTTTTGTTTACTCTCGATCCCCTATGATCTTATTGGTGCAGAGTATTCCTTGGACCAAAACCAATAAGAGATAGAATACTCACAAGATTTATTTGAATTTGAACATTTCTGAGGTTTGCACCTTGGGAGAAGATGAACAACTTTATTTTCGAATGATTCTTGTGAAGACAAGCACCAGTTCCAAAATAGAAGACTAAAATGCTAAGTGGTGGATGATCACGTGGAGGGAGCTACAAAATAATTCTCTTTTGTATTTTTCATCCTGGAAAGGGTGTTTCACATGGCTTTATTGAATATAGGGATTTAAGTGTTATGCTCTAAATAATTATTTGTTTGAGTGGATCCAAGAACTCTTACAAGAGGAGTGAGTTGTGGAATGCCAAGCATGGTGTGACCCAATTAGTTCTTAATGGTCAATGTCTTTGTGCTCATGAGATCTCATGTTGTTGTCAAATGATGAGTCAAATCCGCCTAAATTGGAGTGCCAAAATTGGAATATATGTATTCTTATTTCTAATTGTTTGCACCATATCCAAGTCTTCGTGACGAACTTTCTAGAAGGTAATTTGGCATGTTGTCAAGGCTTTGATTACTATTGCTTTTTTGAAGAGGAAGGAGAGCCCCATTCTGTAGAATTTGATAAGTATATTTCCAATACTCTATTGAGTTCCAAGGACTGCTTTGCTACCTTGAGATTATTTTTTTTTAGGCTCGATTTTATCTTGAGAGGTTGAAGGGGTGGGGAAGGTACCTCTAAAAATCTTGAACTTATCAAAAGGATGATTTCTAAATTGTGTTGGTTTTCAATATCAAGTATTTACTTGGATTATAGAGGACGTCGTTTTGAAACCTAGTAGGATTGAGGTTGAGAAATATGTGAGAAGGATCCTAAAAAAAAAGAGAAATTTTGGAATATCTTTTGAAATATCTTTTGAAATTATATGGGTACAACAGAGACCTGATAAAGCAAATCATGGAAAAATGGGATGGTGAGAGCTAGGGGAATAAGTTTTAAAATCTCCATCCCACTGATTGCAAAGGTTATAGGTCTGCCCATGGATGGAGCTTGTCATAACATGGAAAAACACTCGTTGGCAAAGGAGTTGGGGTTCTTTCTTGGGGAGGATGAATCTTTGCCAAAGCTTCAAAATGGGAGGAAAGCACTTTAGGATCCCTAGGATAGGTTTGTGTTTGTTATCATGAACTATATTACTCATGATGCTAAAAAGGACATCATTCATAGCTACCATGTAATATTCTTGAACCAACTTCAGCAACACTGACTTATAAATATTTCTTCTTTTTTCTTTGTCAATGGATATGTCCATGGAGGATGTTTGGAAAGGAAGGGCTTCAGATTCAATTCACTAAGGTTTGACACTTCTAATATTTGAGTACGTGGCAAGAGAGAGAGGAATATCAGGGGAGGTGGCCTGAAGCTTGGGTCTCCTTCAAAATGAGTCTTCTATGATTAGGGAGTCTTTTGAATCCTTTCAAAAAAACTTAGCAATTTCAAGGAGACTGAGATTTTAAGTTCCCTTCAAGCCAAATTGATCAGGAGTCCTCGCTAAGTATGGGTGGAGTTGTGGAAGTATGGCTGGAGTTTGTAGCATAATGAAAACAACTAGACCTTCCAAAATGTTAGTGGGGAAAAGATAAAATTTGAGAAGGATCCAATTTCAGTGGTGGACTCGGATTTGGAAGATTATGCCCCTGTGAAGAAGGAATCTAAGCTCACATTGGGGTCTTTAGTTCGTGGAACCAAATTTATCTGTAGTCAGTCAGTTGTTCCTAATATTCCAAAATCTTTCTTAAAATTGATGCTTGACTTCTAGGTTTCAATGATGATTAAAATGAATGAAGTAATCTCTTGTGTGGATGAGGTTAAAAACATGATCCAATGGATTCAAAATGAGAGTGGCGGCTCAAAACCGGAGTATCAAATTCTGAAGATAGTTCCTCAAAATCGGGGGTATCAAATTCTGGAGATAGTTCCTCTGATGACTGAGTCCCTACTGGTAGGCCCTTTACAAATTTTTTATTTGGTTGTCCCCTCCAAATCCGGGTGATGATTTAAGTTTTGGATAATTGGTCTATGTTGTATTGTTTTCTCTTTGGATCCCTAGAGCTTGATTCTCCAAAATCCTTTTGCCTCTCTTCGAAGATGGATGGTGTGTTGTTATTCATGGGCAGCAGTGTGTTTAGCCGTTATCAAGCCTCTCTTTTGTAAAAGGTTAAGGATCTTTCAAAACCTTCTTATATCTAATCTAAAAAATATTAATAATAATAAAATATTAATCTTAAGTTAATAAAAATCGTATTTGATTATGTTTATTTTATTTTTAATTTTCACCTTAGTAATCCCATTCATGTGAGCGTTAAATTTTGGAAAATACTAACAAATATCTTTAAACCATAAATTGTGATGCATGCTTGGAGGACGTTTACAAGCGTTTTGCGGCGGGTAAGAAAAACTGTGATCCTACGCCTTATGTTACACGTGAAAAAATTATCATATAAAAATGATAAATTCAAATAAAATTTTAGAGGTCATGGTTCGAACTGAAGAAGTGTGACAACTTCGGACTATTCTACCATTTAAATTCAAAAAATAAATAAATAAAAAAATTCAAAAAATAAATAAATAAATAAAAAATTTAGACATATTAATATTAAAGAGGTTAACTACTTAATCTTCTCCACACTTGATAATACGTATGATCTATCTATGTTTCTTTCGAAATAATTTGGAGCTTGGTGTCTGAGAAGAGCGCATAAGCATTAAGTTGGCATGCATATATGAATGTATTAATATTAAAAATCCTACGCCAGAATGTCGAGGAGCATGAGTTGGTCATGGATTCACCACGATCCTCTTAGAATTGATTATATAAAGAAAAGGAATTTTTGAATTAAGCAATTTAATTAGTAATCTTACGTAAGATAAGATAAAACATAGTATATAATGTGGTTTATTTAGTGTGGATTACATTTATCAAGAAACATTAATATTTTGTATTAGTATTAATATAATCTTTGAAGGAAGTAATCCTGCAACTTGCAAATTTCTCTTCAAAA
This sequence comes from Wollemia nobilis, assembly GCA_028583015.1. Lineage (NCBI taxonomy): Eukaryota > Viridiplantae > Streptophyta > Pinopsida > Araucariales > Araucariaceae > Wollemia > Wollemia nobilis. Next base: position 6,070,711 of record JAQPPZ010016059.1, on the reverse strand, counting down.
CATCATCATCTCAACACTCAACACAATTACTTTATCGGTAATTCAACATACAAACATCTTTGCATCAAGCTCTACACGAAGCTTACTGCTTTCTCTACAGAAAATTTCACAATCCTATACACTTCCCATAAACAAGATATAATCTACTGGAGGCATTACATAAATAGTGAAACCAGTTACATGTATGCTAAAACAAGCATGCTATAATTAACCCAATCCTCTTAAGACCTAATTCAAATTTTTAAAGTTTACAATTAAAAAAACTTAATTTTAATCAATCCTAAAATTAACTTTTCATTTTTTCACTTCTGATTAGAGATTGGTCATCTACAATCCAGTTAAAGAACACAGAACTGTTAACCAAAATCAGAATCCACAACCTAACAGTGTATAAATTCAAAGTCCTGGAGCATGAGTTGATCAGGGATTCACCACGATACCATTATCTTCAACTGTGTCGCGTTTAAATGGCGTAAAATTTTGATGTTGAGAAGGCTGGATTCCAATCTCGTTATCTTAAAGATTTCATCGATGACTCTTAACAAAATTAATTTATTATGCTCTGAACAGAACAAAATTAATTTATTATACTCTGAGATCATTGAGATTTTCAGTCTTATCCAAACTACATCATCTCTACCAATCCATCAGCATTACTATATACAATACACTGAGCAAGGAAATCATACAATTATACACCGTGGAGTAAAATACTTAGCAAGACAGGGCTTATAAATATCGCTTCAGGTACTCTACAACCGTCGTGTATTTAACTTCCGGGTAGAGTTGAGTGGCTTCTCTTCCGTTCTCCCCTATCTCAAAATTGTACCAACATCCGTCGTAAAATATGTGGTAGAAATGAGTCATGCCAATAGATATCTTTTCCAAGACATTCCCCGAGTGTTGTTCCCAAATGTCAATAATCTCTCTTTGAGAAAGAATATTGGCAGGAGGTCGAATGTAAACAGTCTTGTTCAGAGTGCGTGGATCGTCCACCGTCTTAATTGTATAAGTAGCAATGTCATCTTCGTCTACCCAAATGGCCGCATCATATGACATATATCATTACAACCACCACTGAGTATGTACCAACATATATTTATGTGTATATGCAATGAGTATATACACAAGGAAGGAGGAAGTCTTATTACCTTTTACGTTGCCATCTCCGTAAAGAAAAACTCGGTCAGAAGGTGGTGTTATACGACCAAGCTGTTACGGACATTAATGCTTAATGTGCATCCAAATGTTACGGACATGGGTAAAATACAGTGCCAAAAATCCTGACATGGGTAAAATACAGTGCCAAAAAAGGATTTTTGCAGCTCCACGAATATTGCAGTGTCAAGAATATTGCAGAGTGCTAAGAGTGTGAGTAATATTGCATAGTGCTACGAGTGCCACGAATATTGCAAACTCAGTTTTTTTTAAGGGAGCAATGTTTATTGTTTTATTTTGAGGCTAAATTTACTATTTTATTTTTGTATGGTTGCTTATAGGAATATAGTGACATTTGTCACATACATGCACGATGATGAGGAGAGAATAATTCTGTGTTTTGTTTTATAAACATTTTGTAATGTAGTGTTAGGTTTATATATATTTTCTTTGTAAAGGTGTAAACTAAAAGTATAGGTTTATGGTGTGTAATTGTTTGCATTGAAGAGTGTTGTTTTTGTATAACTTTAATTGTAGTAATAAAATGTTTGTTGCAACAACAATTGATGTTTCATATTTTGGTTTGTTTAGTTGTAATTTTTTTTGCAGATCCAACAATTGGTATTAGAGCCAGATTTTTTTGTGAGGAAAAGGTGGAGAAGGATCCAAAAATTGGTATCAGAGCCAGATTTTTTTGTGAGGAGAAGGTAGAGAAGCCTGCACTAGAAAGAGTGGAGAAGGTTGCAATAGAAAGAAGAGCAACTACAACAACAACAAAAGAAAAAGAAAGCAATTGAATACGTCTACAAGCACCAACATTAGCCAAAATATTTTTTGGTAGATTCCATTGTTCAAGGGGGAGAACTATGATTTTTGGAGCATTAAGATGAATATGCTTTTTATTTCTCAAGATTTGTGGGATTTGGTTGAGACAGGTTACACAGAACATGCAAATGCGCAAATACTTACTATTTGGTCTCAAGAATAATTAGATTAGTTAAAGGAGAATAGAAAAAGGACTCAAATTCCCTTTTCTTTATTCAACAAGCATTACATGTGTCAGTTTTTCCAAGAATTTTTGCAACAACAAAATCAAAAGAGGCTTATGATCTACTTCAAAATGCATATCAAGGGATAAAAAAAGGTAAAATTTATCAAACTTTAGACACTTAGAAGAGATTTAAAAAAAAAAAAATTATGACAATTTTTGAATTTATGCAAGATTTTTCACTCAAGTGATAGGATTAGTTAATCATATTAGATCTTGTGAGGAGAATTTGTCAAATAAAAAAATTGTAGAAAAAAATTGAGAAGCCTTACTCCATGTTTTGATCCCATTGTGATTGTTATTGAAGAATCAAAGGATCTAACCTTGTTGTCAGTTAATGAGCTTATGGGATCTCTTCAAACTCATGAGCAGAGGATGAATAGATCCACTAAAAAAATTGTTGAACAAGTTTTTCAAATGCAACTTGATATTTCAATGCATAAGAGAAGAGAATCATCTTATGAAGGAACAAAAAATTATAAAGGAAGAGGACATGCAAACAAAGAAAGAGGAAGTAGGAGGAAGTAACAGTAGACAAGGAAGAGGTAACTACAATGGAAATAGAGGAAGAGACAACTAAAATGGTAATAGAGAAAAAGATAACTACAACAATAACAAAGGAAGATGAAACTATAGCAACAATAGAGAAAGAGGTAGTAACCACTATCAAAGAGGTAATCAAAATTTTAACAAATCACAAGTTCAATGTTATTATTATCAAAAGTTTGGTCATTATGAATGTGATTGTTGGAAAAAGCATAAGCAAGAAGCTAAATTTTCTTAATAAAATTAAGAACAAAATATATATTTTTTGCTTGTGATGTTACAAAAGATTTTTTTTGATGAAGTATAGCTTTTGGATGACAGGAAATAGAAATATCTTTTTAAATATGGAAGAGTCTTTCAAATCTCAAGTTTGGCTTAGAGATGACAAATAAGTTAAGGTCAAAGGCAAAGACACCATTGTAGTTAACAAAACAAGGTGAGATAAGGTTCATTCATGATGTTTTATATGTGCTTGTATTAGCTCATAATTTGGATTAGATGACAAAGAAGTTAAGGTCAAAGGCAAAGGCACCATTGTAGTTAAAAAATAAAACAAGGTGAGATAAGGTTCATTCATGATGTTTTATATGTGCTTGGATTAGCTCATAATTTGTTGACTTTAGCACAACTTATTGAAAAGGGATATTTAGCTTTAAAATTCAATATACTACAAAAAAAAAAAATCCCTCTTAGACTTGCATATGGAGAAGCTCAAGCTATGAAAGTAGTCTTGAATGATGACTCTTGGTTATGGCATATGAGGTATGGACATTTGAATTTTTAAGGGTTAAAATTACTATGGCAAAAGGAGATGATGAGAGGATTACTATTTATTGATCAAGATGATCAAGTTTATGAAAGTTGTATTTTTGGTAAACAACATTGAGATTCTTTTCCAGTAGGAGAAGCATCGAGGGCAAAGAAACCACTTGAATTAGTACATGCTGATATATGTGGTCCAATGCAAAGCTTGTCACTCAACAAAAGCAGATATTTTATCATTTTTGTTAATGACTACAGTAGAAGAATTTGGGTATATTTCATCAAAGAAAAGTTAGAATCTTTTTCTATTTTTAACAATTTAAAGCTAATGTAGAAAAGCAACGTGGTTTTTTTTTGAAAACTCTATGCACAAATAGAGGGGGATAATTTACATCTAATTATTTTCAATATTTTGCAAAAAATATGGTATTCAAAGATAATTAATTGCAAGCTATACTCAACAAAATGAAGTAATTGAATGTAAGAATTGTAGATGACAAGAAGCATACTAAAGACCAACGATCTTCTAAATATTTTTTGGGTTGAAGTTGTAGCCACATCTATTTACTTGCTTACAAAAAGGATAAGAAATATGACTCCTTATGAGGCATGGAGTGGAATAAAACCTAGTGTGGATCATCTTAAGGTGTTTGATTGCATTGCTTATGTTCATATTGATGAAGAAAAAAGAAAAAAACTTAATGATAAAAGTGAAAAATATATTTTTATTGGCTATAGTGAGGAGAAAAAAGGTTATTGGTTGTATAATCCAGTGATAGAAAGCTTGATAGTTAGTCATGATGTAATTTTTGTTGAAAATTATGCATGGAAATAGAAAGAAAGTGTGCAACAAAAAAACCAACAATTATAGATATAGAACAAAATGCTTCATCTTATTCTACTACCGCAAGCAACATCTCAAGTTCTACTCCCACTTATTCAAGATCAACATCTCTTTCATCTAGTCCTCCTTCAAGACCGAGTCCTCCTCTAATGAAGGTAAAAACTTTTAAATAAATATATGAAAGAACTACTAGTCCATTTTTTTTATTTTGTTTTATTATCTCATATTCAGGTGGAACATAGATATTTTCAAGATGCAGTTAAATATGAAGTTTGGTGTAAATTCATGGATGAGGAGGTAGATGCCATAAAAAAGAATGAAACTTGGGACTTAGTAGATCCTCCACTAAAAAAGGATGTGATTGGGCTAAAGTGTATCTACAAAGAAAAATATAAGGCATGTGAATCCGTTGAGAGACACAAAGAAATATTGGTAGCTAAAGGATTCTCACAACAACTAGGTATAGATTACAATGAGACCTATGCTCTTGATGTAAGGTTAGAAACCATTAGAACTATTTTGGCATTGGTAGCACAATTTAAGTGGCCAGTATATCAATTTGATGTTAAATCAGCTTTTTAAAATGGTGTGTTGGATAAAGTAGTATTTGTTGAACAACCATCAGGTTATGAAGTTGCAAGACAAGAACAAAAGGTTTACAAGTTCAAAAAACTCTTTATTGGCTTAAGCAAGCACCAAGAGCCTAGTATTGCAGAATAATTGTTATCTTAAGAAAAATGGCTTCAACAAGAGTGAAAATGAACCTACACACTATGTAAAATATAGAGGTATGGATGAACTACTTATTACTTGCTTGTATGTTGATGATTTGATTTACATTTGTAATAGCATAGTGTTAATTGAAGAATTTAAGAATACCATGAAGAATGAATTTGAGATGACAGATTTGGGTTTGATGCATTACTTCCTTGGCTTAGAATTAAGATAGATGAATGATGGTTTTTTATCTCACAATAAAAGTATGTTGTTGACTTGCTTGAGAATTTTAGAATGAAATTTTTCAAACCAATGAACACACCCTTGAATGTGAGTGAGAAGCTAGTCAAGAATGATGGTAGTAAAAAGGTAGATGCTACACTATTAAAAAGCTTAGTTGGTAGCCTTATGTATCTTACTGCCACTAGACCTGACATCATGTATGTTGTAAGTTTGATTTCAAGATTTATGCAATATCCAAGTGAGATTCATTTTCATGCAGCAAAAAGGATACTCAGGTATGTTTATGGTAAAAGTATTTTTGGTATTTTGTACACATGACCTAATAATTTTGGACCGGTTGAATATATAGATAGTGATTGGGCAGGATCTCTTTATGATTGTAAAAGCACTTTTAAAAATATATTCAGCTTGGGATTAGGTGTGATTTCTTGGTCCTCAAAGAAGCAAACAACAGTTGCACTAACAAAACAAATATAATATATTGCAGCAACATTAGATTCATGTCAAATAATATGGATGAAGAGGATTTTGGCAAATTTGAGGTATGAACAAAATATAAAACAATCATTCATTATGATAACAATTTTGCAATTGTCATAGTAGAAAATCCAATCTCTAACAATATGATTAAGCATATTGATATTAAATACCACTTTATCAAAAATATTGTGGTAGAAGATCAGATTGAATTGAAGTTTTATAGAACTGATAACCAACTTGCTGATGTGTTCACTAAAGCCTTATCAACAAAAAAAATTATAAGGATAAGAAATATGCTAGGTGTTATTGCATTAAGCATTAAGGGGGAGAATGGTGAAATTAATGCCTAATATGCATGCAAATGTAATGGACGTGGGTAAATTGTAGTGACAAGAAGGGATTTTTGTAGCTCCAAGAATATTGCAGTGTCACCAGAAGTGCTAAGAGTATCAAGAATATTGTAGAGTGCTAAAAGTGTCAGGAATATTGTAGAGTACTAAGAGCGTCAAGAATATTGCAGAGTGCTAGGAGTATCACGAACAAGGTTATGCATAAGGGGTCAGCCCCAAAATATATTTATAAAAATTTGGTGAATCAGTTTCGAAATCCAGGAAAATAGTATCCAAATGCATGTAGAAGGTTCACTATTATTAATGGCAATGTTGAAAATTTAGACTTAAAATGGCCAAATTATTATAAAATTGGGACCAATCGACCCAAAAAAAAATTGCACCAAAAACTTTTTGGCTAATGGACTGTGGTCAAGGTTCCAAATATTTGCCAATTCCAAATTTCAAAAATCCTAATTTTAGCCAATTCGACGATAAATAGCAGCTATGCATAACCTAGTCTTGCAAAGTGCTTATTTTTTTTTAGTGTGCAATGTTTATTATTGTATTTTTGGGTTGCATCTACTATTTTATTTTCGTATGGCTGCACTGATTGGAATATAGTGACATTTGTCACATACATGCAGGATGAGGAAAACATAATTTCTTGGGTTGGTTTTGATAAATATTTTGCAGGTTAGTGTTGATGCTAGGTTTATATATAATTGTGATGTAAGTTTTTCAAGGTGTAAGGGAAAATTAGTGGATTTTGGTGTGTAGTTTGTTTGTATTGAAGAGTGTTGTTTTTGTATAACTGTAACTGCAATAATAAAATGTTTGTTGCATCAACAATTAATAATGTTAATTGATGTTTGATAAGTGTTTTACATAGTTGTATTTGTCCTTGCAGATCCAACACTTATATTTATGTGTATATGCAGAGAGTAGATGCACAAGGAAGGAGGAAGTCTTATTACCTTTAACGTTGCCATATCCATAAAGAAAAACTCGTTCAGAAGGTGGTGTTATACGATCGAGCTGTGCTAAAGAGCCAACGAAATAGTCAGCAAAGTAGTTAGCGAAAACATAGGTGTAGGGGATGTCTGCTTTCTCGATGGCACGCCTCACCTCTATTTTGTCAATGAAGGTCACATTTCCTGGCTCCATAGCATCCTTCATTACATTCGGGTCCATTCCAAATTCTGATGAGAGAAATATCTGCAAAAAAAAACAATGAACAAGACTACGTGTTTCGGTATTAGAATATTAGTGAAATATATCTGCGTCTTTCAGCCAAGAAGAGGTGGTGGGAACTCTTGATAATACTATTTCAAAGTAGCCCAAGGTTTGGGCCACGCCCTGTTGTATATTATATGATAAATTTAACACACTTTTGATATAGATAGATAGACCTTGATGTTGCCAGCTTCTTTGATTGCTTCAACCAACATGAGTTGTTCAGGGATGATGACTGCGGATGTGGTTTCCCACTATGACAGATATCACAGCATCTACTTTCTTGAAAGCAGCCACCAGGCTCTCCCTATCATCAAAAGACCCCTGCTATCCAATATTTTCTTAATCATACTAAATGTTGAGCAAGGTGCAGCGACAGTATTGTCATTGTTGTCAACACAGTCAGATAGATCGGTTGATGCAGTGGACAGGAGTTCAGAGGTTACTCAGAGTATGTACAGTGATGTTAAATGCTTATGAGGATGTTTACCCACCTTTTTGCATATTTTCCAAGAAGACCGAAGTGGCCCATATGCTAAAGATCAAAGAAAAAGCAAAACACCGCAAAAAAAAAAAGTGTCGCGATATCGCGACATGTTGCATTTTCGCGGTCCAAAGCAAAGAGAAAATGCAAGGAGAAAAAAGTGTCGCGATATCGCGACATGTTGCATTTTTATGGCCGAAAGAGCAAAGAGAAAAAAAGTGTCATGATATCGTGACATGTTGTATTTTTGTGGGCCAAAGCAAAGAGAAAGAGCAAGGAGAAAAAGTGTCGCGATATCGCGACATGTTGTATTTTCATGGGCCAAAGCAAAGAGAAAGAGCAAGGAGAAAAAGTGTCATGATATCGCGACATGTTGTATTTTTGTGGGCCAAAGCAAAGAGAAAGAGCAAGGAGAAAAAGTGTCGCGATATCGCGACATGTTGTATTTTCGTGGGCCAAAGCAAAGAGAAAGAGCAAGGAGAAAAAAGTGTCGCGATATCGCGACATGTTGTATTTTCACGGTCCAAAGCAAAGAGAAAGAGCAAGAAGGAAAAAGTGTCGCGATATCATGACATGTCACATTTTTGCGACTCAAAAAGGCAGGCAAGGAGAGAAAAAAGTGTCACGATATCGCGACATGTCGCATTTTCGTGACTCAAAAGGGGAGGGAAGAGAAAAAAAGTGTCATGATATCGCGACATGTCACATTTTTGTGACTCAAAAAGGGTAGGCAGGCAGAGAAACAAAAGTGTCATGATATCGCGACATGTCACATTTTCACGACTCAAAAAGGGTAGGCAGGCAGAGAAACAAAAGTGTCACGATATCGCGACATGTCACATTTTTGTGACTCAAAAAGAGCAGGGAGCGAGAGAAACAAAAGTGTCACGATATCACGACATGTCGCATTTTCATGACTCAAAAAGGGCAGGCAGAGAGAAACAAAAGTGTCACGATATCGCGACATGTTGCATTTTTGCCAAAGGAACGGAGTAGTTGACAGTGCATCGATATTAGTGATGAACATCAGGATGGTGAAATTGAAGACTGCATAGTGACGTGGACCCATAAGGAATATTTAATGATTTGAAATCATTTAAGATGGTCGTTACACATGGAAAGAAGCGGATGCATGCCCATGTGGAGAAAAGGAAATGAAGGGCCTCAAAATAGAAATGAAAAGCCTTTTTTGGAAACCAAAACACATGCATGCATAAGGGAAAGAGAAAATGAACAGTCATGCAAGGAGAAAACGAATAGTCATGCAAGGAGAAAATGAATAGACATGCAAAGAGAAAATAAACAGTCATGCAAGGAGAAAATGAATAGTCATGAAGGAGAAAATGAACAGTCATCGAAGGAGAAAATGAATAGTCATGAAGGAGAAAATGAACAGTCATGCAAGGAGAAAATGAATAGTCATGCAAAGAGAAAATGAATAGACATGCAAAGAGAAAATGAACAGTCATGCAAGGAGAAAATGAATAGTCATGAAGGAGAAAATGAACAGTCATCGAAGGAGAAAACGAACAGTCATGAAGGAGAAAACGAACAGTCATCGAAGGAGAAAATGAATAGTCATGACCGAGAAAACGAACAGTCATGGTAGGAGAATATGGTGTCAATTATTTGCATGTGACGTGTTTGACGAAATGCCTTCTCAATATATACAAAAGGAGTTACATAAAGAAGGAGTTACAATTGACAAGTGGCATATGAGAATATGAAAGAAGGTGTTACAATTGACAAGTGGCGTATGAGAATATGAAAGAAGGAGTTACAATTGGAGTTACAAAGAGAAAGGATAGTTATAAAAGGAGTGTTGCTTGGAGAATTTTAAGTGCGCAATATAGGTGAGGCGAGAAGGGTGTGTGTTTTGTGAATTGTGGGCGATGTTGGGTAAGCAATAGACCAGTCAGGGTCTTGTAAAAGTGAAGGCATTTTTATGTCAATCTTCTAGTTTCAAAATTGAAGTCCAAGTTGGTGCTTGGCATCAGGGGTTGGTGCTCCTTCCAGTTGGTTTGGTAAATCAGTGGGTAAATCAGGGGTTGGTGCTCCTTCTAGTGGGTGTTGGTAAATTGATTGTAAAGTTGGTGCTTTGCAAAGGCTGGATTTGGATGGGAGTCCAAACAGTCATTTTGAGGAGTAGCCAAATCGGTGAACCTCGGTACATCTTGTGTTGTGTGATGTTCTCTTGTTATACTTGCTTTATTTGGTTTTAAGTTTTCATTGTTTCGGCTTTAAGAGTTGAAGATTTAAGTTATAAAGGAGCTACACTGATTCACCCCCCTCTCAGTGTCATTGTGAGACTAACAATTGGTATCAGAGCCAGTTTCCCTTGTCCAGGCTAAATCAGCTAGGGTTGATCTTGGATTAGTACGCAATGGGTAAGAAGAATAGATCCTCCTCAAATAAGGCATCTCAGTCAGTTTCAGTTCCTGTGGAAGAGAAAATTGAACTAGAAAAGATAGGAGTGAATTCTGAAGTATGTGATGAAAACCTTGAGGTTGAAGTAGATCTAGAAGGTGAGTTGATCGCTGCACTTGAAGAGTTGGATATAGAAAGGAAAAAGAACAAAAGACTGTCCAAGAAGTTGGAAGAATATGGGGATAATATTGAAGATCTCTTCTTACAAATTCATAAAGCCAAGAAAATAGAAGAAGCCTTGAAGTCACACCTGGATGATAAAGGCGATGTATGTAGCAAACGTGAAGAGGAATCTAACAAAGTTATTAGTGATCTAAAGCTACAAGTAGAAGAGTCCAAAAGGATTGAAGAAACTCTCGGGTCACGGATCAATGAAAAAGAGATTGTTTGTTGCAAACAAGAAGAGGAGATTGTTTTATTGAGGAAACAACTAGAAGAGGCCAATACAAATCTCAAATTTGAGAAGAGCACAGAGTTGCTAGATAAAATGATAAGGCAACAAAGAAGCTCCATGGGTAAGCTTGGTCTTGGATGTGAAGCTGAACAACCTTCATCTTCTAAATCTGCAGAGAAGAAGAAGTCCACTATTGAAGGATCAAAGCAAGAAAAGCTTGAAGCTGAATCTTCAAAAGGAAGAAAATCTCAAAGGAGATCTACAACAAAGCAACCACAACAAAAGAGGTTCTATCACTCTCACTTTATTCATAATAATGCTTTTAATGGCTATTGTTTTAGATGCAACCATTATGGTCACAAGGCAATTTATTGTGGATTGAATAATAGATCAAAGAGTTATGCTGGTAGAAATACATCTATTTTTTCGATTGAACACCATGTGCAATGTTTTAAATGTAATGGTCATGGGCACATAGCAAGGTTTTGTCCAAGAACTTTTGTATCTAATCTAAGGCAAGACAGTAGATTTCATCAGACACAAAGAATGCAACACAGACAAGGAAGAAATCATGTGCATCAAAGAAAGGAAAATAATCATCCATCAAGGATGCACAAGAGACAACCACCCAGTAGAAATGTTTTTTCACCTTTGATGGATTATGCAGTAGAATGTTATAACTGTCATAATTTTGGGCACATTGCAAGAAATTGTCGAAGTACATTTGCATCAAATCAATTTCAGGGAAGAAAATTTCAACCAAATGGAATGAGACAAAATAGAAAATTTCTCGAAAAACATGCACAAGCTACTGAAAAAGAAAAGTCAAAACAAGAGCCCAAAACTGTAATCAAACCAAAGTGGAGAAAGAAAGAAGAAAGGAAATCGTGTCTCCTTGGACTGAAGGAGACTACTCCTCTATTGCACTAAGCAACTCCAGGTAGCACATCCTCAGGGGGAGCAATCTTAAAGTTTTATTTTAATGCTCCTATGTATTTGTTTGGTTATCTGAGGATGAAAGGCAAGTAGTCAGGGGGAGTTGTCGTATAGTTGTCAAAGTGTGTTTCAGTTCATGTAGTTGTTTGTGGAGGTACCGTGAAGGGTGGTGATTAAATTGAGAGTTGTCACCATTTGTAGTATTGCTATATGTCAGTGTTGTACTTTTGATGGTTCTTACTGCCATTGTTCAAAGTTATGGATTATAACAGTTTTGATAATTTGGTTTAGTGAAAGAATGTTGCCCTAGTTGCATATATGTGTTTCGATAAAAGTAGTGTGTATTTGTACTACACATTGATGTGAAGATTGTTAGATCTATTATGATGCTTTGGTGAAAATATTTAATTCACGTGCAAAATCAGAAAGCTCACATTTTATTATTGCATTCAAAGCGGCTACATGAGTAGGAAGTTACATCAATACAAATTGAGTACAAATATTCAAGGAGACCCCACAGTTGGTGTTCAGACAAGAAGAAGAGTAGTAAGCAACTACTCTCTATTATCCAGCATTGAGCCCAAAAATGTTGCTGACGCAAGCAAAGATGAAAGTTGGATGAAGGCAATAAATGAAGAATTAGATCAGATCGAGAAAAACAAAACTTGGGAGTTAGTACCAAGACCTACAAATAAAAATATAATCGGTACTAAATGGGTCTTTCGAAACAAATTGAATGAAGATGGACAAGTAGTCAGGAATAAAGCAAGATTGGTATGTAAAGGCTATGCACAAGTTGAAGGTATTGACTTTGAGGAAACCTTTGCACCTGTGGCTAGACTAGAGGCAATTAGAATGTTTCGGCTTTAGCAGTTTACAAGAATTTCAAAGTTTATCAAATGGATGTGAAATCAGCATTTTTGAATGGGAAACTTGAAGAAGAGGTTTATATTGAGCATCCAGATGGTTTCCAACTTGGTGATGATCCCAACTTGGTTTGCAAGTTGAAGAAAGCATTATATGGCTTAAAACAGGCACCCCGAGCATGGTATGCAAGGCTAGACAACTATCTTACTCAACAAGGGTTCAAGAAAGGTATGGTGGATAGTAATTTGTATGTCAAAATAGAAAATGGCCATCTTATTGTTCTTGTTGTATACGTAGATGATATCATATTTGGCAGCAACAAAGATGAGTCGTGTAAAGATTTAGCAAATAAGATGCAGAAAGAATTTGAAATGTCAATGATTGGTGAACTTTCGTATTTCCTCGGGTTGCAAGTTAATCAAAATGAGAAGGGCATATTTATTTCTCAAATTAAATATGTGAAAGAGATACTAAAAAAGTTCACAATGGAGGATTGTAAGCCGAGTTAGCACTCCCATGACGACAGGTTGCAAGTTGAGCAAGGATGACAAATCTCCACATGTTGATCAAACCATGTACAGATCTATGATTGGGAGCTTACTTGTACTTGACGGCTACTGGACCGGATATTTTGCAGGCGGTATGCATGGTAGCACGATTTCAGGCTAGTCCCAAGGAGACTCATGTGACAACGGTGAAGAGGATTCTTCGGTACCTCAAGGGTACTATGGAGTATGGGTTATGGTATCCGAAAGGTAAGGACTTCACCCTTATTGCGTATTCGGATGCAGATTGGGCAGGATGTGTAGATGACAGAAAGAGTACCAGTGGAGGTGCATTCTATCTTGGAGACAGGTTGGTCGCGTGGCACCATAAGAAACAAGAGTCGATCTCCTTATCCATAGCAGAGGCAGAATATATTGCAGCGACAACGTGTTGTACGCGGGTATTATGGATGAAACAAACCCTGAAAGATCTTGGTATTAACTTCAGTGAGCCAATTTCAGTTAAGTGTGATAACACCAGTGCCATTAACATCTCAAAGAATCCGGTTATGCATTCTCGCACAAAACATATTGCTATCCGGTATCACTTTTTGAAGGAGAAAGTTGCGAAAGGTGAGGTTAAGTTGGATTTTGTTCCAACAATAGAGCAAGTAGCGGATATCTTCACAAAACCGTTGCCCAAGGAAGTCTTTGAGTACCTTCGCAATAAATTGGGAGTGGTCACGCTTCCCAAGAATTGACTAGCTATCGGGACCACATTCTCAGGGGGAGCATTTGTGTATTTGTTTATCTTTTTGCTCATGTTTGTGATTTTTGCTAAGTGTAATAATTTTTTCCTGAGAATGTTGTGCATGGACTCAGGGGGAGTTTGCAGCGACCCTTTGATATTGTTGTCAAAGGGGGAGAAGAGTTACAGGAAATTGCACGTGTGTTGCCAACAATTCCAAAGGGGGAGATTGTTGAGCAAGGTGCAACGATAGTATTGTCATTGTTGTCAACACGATCAGATAGATCGGTTGATGCAGTGGATACGGGAGTTCGAGAGGTTACTCAGAGTATGTACAGTGATGTTAAATGCTTATGAGGATGTTTACCCACCTTTTTGCATATTTTCCAAGAAGACCGAAGTGGCCCATATGCTAAAGATCAAAGAAAAAGCAAAACACCGCAAAGAAAAAAAGTGTCGCGATATCGCGACATGTTGCATTTTCATGGTCCAAAGCAAAGAGAAAATGCAAGGAGAAAAAAGTGTCGCGATATCGCGACATGTTGCATTTTCATGGCCGAAAGAGCAAAGAGAAAAAAGTGTCACGATATCGCGACATGTATTTTTTCGGGCCAAAGAAAAGAGAAAGAGCAAGGAGAAAAAGTGTCGTGATATCGTGACATGTATTTTCGTGGGCCAAAGCAAAGAGAAAGAGCAAGGAGAAAAAGTGTCATGATATCGACGACATGTTGTATTTTGTGGTGCCAAAGCAAAGAGAAAGAGCAAGGAGAAAAAGTGTCGCGATATCGCGACATGTATTTTCTGGCCAAAGCAAAGAGAAAGAGCAAGGAGAAAAAAGTGTCACGATATCGCGACATGTTGTATTTTTGTGGTCCAAAGCAAAGAGAAAGAGCAAGAAGGAAAAAGTGTCGCGATATCGCGACATGTCACATTTTTGTGACTCAAAAAGGAGGAGAGAGAAACAAAAGTGTCGCGATATCGCGACATGTCGCATTTTTGCGACTCAAAAAGGCCAGGCAGGAAGAGAAACAAAAGTGTCACGATATCGTGACATGTCACATTTTCGTGACTCAAAAAGGGTAGGCAGGAAGAGAAACAAAAGTGTCACGATATCGCGACATGTCACATTTTTGTGACTCAAAAAGGGCAGGCAGGCAGAGAAACAAAAGTGTCACGATATCGTGACATGTCGCATTTTTGCGACTCAAAAAGGGTAGGTAGGCAGAGAAACAAAAGTGTCATGATATCGTGACATGTTGCATTTTTGCCAAAGGAACAGAGTAGTTGACAGTGCATCTGATATTAGTGATGAACATCAGGATGGTGAAACTGAAGACTGCATAGTGACGTGGACCCATAAGGAATATTTAATGATTTGAAATCATTTAAGATGGTCGTTACACATGAAAAGAAGCGGACGCATGCCCATGTGGAGAAAAGGAAACGAAGGGCCTCAAAATAGAAATGAAAAGCCTTTTTTGGAAACCAAAACACATGCATGCATAAGGGAAAGAGAAAATGAACAGTCATGAAGGAGAAAATGAACAGTCATGCAAGGAGAAAACGAACAGTCATGCAAAGAGAAAATGAACAGACATGCAAAGAGAAAATGAATAGTCATGCAAGGAGAAAATGAATAGTCATCGAAGGAGAAAATGAATAGTCATCGAAGGAGAAAATGAATAGTCATGAAGAGAAAATGAATAGTCATGCAAGGAGAAAATGAATAGTCATGCAAAGAGAAAATGAACAGACATGCAAAGAGAAAATGAATAGTCATGCAAGGAGAAAATGAACAGTCATGAAGGAGAAAATGAACAGTCATCGAAGGAGAAAATGAACAGTCATGAAGGAGAAAACGAATAGTCATCGAAGGAGAAAATAAATAGTCATGACCGAGAAAACGAACAGTCATGGTAGGAGAATATGGTGTCAATTATTTGCATGTGACGTGTTTGACGAAATGCCTTCTCAATATATACAAAAGGAGTTACATAAAGAAGGAGTTACAATTGACAAGTGGCATATGAGAATATGAAAGAAGGTGTTACAATTGACAAGTGGCGTATGAGAATATGAAAGGGAGTTACAATGGGTTTCGAAGAGAAAGGATAGTTATAAAAGGAGTGTTGCTTGGAGAATTTTAAGGGCTGTGATAGTTTGTGAGCGAGAAGGGTGTGTGTTTTGTGAATTGTGGGAGATGTTGGGTAAGCAATAGACCAGTCAGGGTCTTGTAAAAGTGAAGGCATTTTTATGTCAATCTTCTAGTTTCAAAATGGAAGTCCAAGTTGGTGCTTGGCATCGGGGGTTGGTGCTCCTTCCGGTTGGTGCTTGGTAAATCAGGGGTTGGTGCCCCCTTGTTGGTGGGGGGATAAATCAGGGTTGGTGCTCCTTCTAGTGGGTGCTTGGTAAATTGATTGTAAAGTTGGTGCTTTGCAAAGGCTGGATTTGGATGGGAGTCCAAATAGTCATTTTGAGGAGTAGCCAAATCGGTGAACCTCGGTACATCTTGTGTTGTGTGATGTTCTCTTGTTATACTTGCTTTATTTGGTTTTAAGTTTTCATTGTTTCGGCTTTAAGAGTTGAAGATTTAAGTTTTAAAGAGCTACACTGATTCACCCCCCCCTCTCAGTGTCATTGTGAGACTAACACTAAAAATAGTGAAAAACTCTATATGATCTCTTTTTGTCTTAGGTGCAATGGTGCATACATTCATTTCTTATAAAACTACGCAGAGGAAGAAATACTTCCCTTCAAAAGGTGGGCACCTGCGTCTCTGAAAGAGAACAACATCTGCAACTTCTCAATATCCATTCCAATTGTTGGGCGATAAAGCACATGAGTGGAATAACTGAGGGCTAAGCTGGCTCTAACGAACCTTCTACCCATGTATCCAGTGGCCCCAATGATCAGAATCCTTGTTGCTTCCGCCATCATTTTGGTATCTCTCACAAATTCTATCGATTCTATCCTGCTAAACTACAATGGCTTTCGAGTCTTTCTCCCTCTTATTCTTTTACAGCCTTGTGCACAAAAATAAAAAATTAACCTTATCTCACTCGGGTTGGAAACACACCTTTATTATGGTCTAATCGTTTCGATTTTTCAACGAGTGAAAATGACATAGGGGAATTGGAAAATAAATGTAACCACGAACAATTATTAATAATAATATAAAAAGAATGAAAGACGACCTTCCATGCACAACAAATCTTAAGAGTGAAAATCTTCCATGTACAACAAATATTAAGAGCAAAAGGAACCATATCTCCACATAGCTTAAAATCTCGATGTACAACAAATCTTAAGAGCGAAAGGAACCGTATCTCCACATCGCTTAAAATCTCGGAAAGAAACTTACTCCAGCAGAATAAGTCTCATGATATTTAGGTGAAAAATATTGAACGAACTACCAGTTCGATTGATGAGATTAGGTAGGCGATTAATGATATTAGGTAATACCTATCTATGTAATTTTAATACCTATCAAAGTAGTACTATGTTTTTTTTAATTATTGTATATCTAAAAGAAGATAGGTTGATAGTAGTGAGTGTTTGTTAATTAATTGTATTAGTTGAAGATTTTGAAGATTTTAAAGGTTAAGTTTCAATGACTTCATCTTACCCAACAAATTTTGGTCAAATTAATACTTAAAAGATCCAATCCAATCCCATAACTTGATTAATGCTTGAAATATTGGATCTCAGGTTTAAAAAAATAACATTAAAAAAAAAATTATCAATTTTTTAATATAAAATAAATATCTACCAATACCATTTAAAAATTGTTTCGTAATGAAAAGAAAGGACAATGCTGGATGCACAGTATCATTTGTTCAAACATTAAGGGGCTGCTCAGAAGTCCATTAAAAGTTGCTTTGCAAAATCTTGGTTTGACGAGTTACATGCCACTAGTTGATAAAATAATTCAATCCGCTAGCACATTGTTGAGAGGTTATTAGTTTTTATTGTGTATCATAAGAGAACTCACTGTATTAAACACAAAAGTATGTATGAATAATATCACAGTCAAATAAAGTGTTCCTAATAATTAATTTCGCGTGCCCATCAAAATACAAAAAATTCTTCACTTATTAGCCCATGGCCTCAAGTACTATGTGTATAACATTTTATAAAGTTTTTATATAGAAACAAAAACCTGGATAAATAACATTGCATTTTATAATCTTGTGTCTTTATATATAACATCAATACATAGTATCAAACTATACAAATGTAACATCAATCTTACGTCCCATCAAACTTTATAATCTTACATCCCATGTATAACAGTAAAAAAGTAACATCAAAGATTAAAAAAATATGTGCCAAAAAAACATTGAAAAATAACATTAAAAAGTAGGAAAAAAACAAATCCCTGTATCAAAAATGACGGTCGTATAATGCAAAAAAAAAAAAAAAAAATGTTTCAACTAATCGTCAGGGTTAGGTGTGGGAAAGTTGTTTCCAACCAATTTTGACTAATATGCGATGTCAAACTTACAACTAGAGGGAGAGGGACCCACCCGTGAGCGGTGCTTTAAACGTGAAGCTTCAACTATGCATCTTTAGGATTTAGTGGAGGAAAAATATGTCTTGTAGGATATGATTTACCGTGCTAAACAGATGGATATAGTTCAAGACTTTACATAATGAAACCAACCTTTAAAAGGGTGAATACACAACATAATTAGGTATAGCAAAATAAATTAGAAACCCTAAATTGTAGAACTGTAACTCTAGGCACCAGGTAGAATTACGTCTTCCCAACGCAAAATTATTGGAACTTTTGGGCCTTCTTTTCCTTGTCAAGGACTACGAGAATGTTGAAACTGCACAAAAGGAGATAAAACTTTAGATTTTGCTTCCTCTGAGGAACTATTAATTTCATCGATAATGGATCTACATCCAACGACATATCCTCACAGTCGTTAAGATATTCCAACACACTATAGTTGTTGTCCAACTGAACATTGGTCATACGTTGAAACCACAAAAGGGGAGGGAACTTTAGATTTTGATTCCTTTGGAGGAACTATCAATTTCATCGATGATAGCTCTACATCCAATGGCATATCCTCACCACTATTAAGATACTCCAACACACTGTAGTTGTTTCCCAACTGAACATCGGTCATATGAAGTCACTTCTCTGGAGCAACATCTTCTTCTGCAAATTCCCTTCTCAGGTTACGGGAGCGCCTAGCATTAGTTGAGGGAAATATACTGGAGGACTCTGAAGTAAGCACTACTGCATCTCTTTATTGAGACTGAGGAGCCTCATTGTTGATAGTTTCAACTGCAGGATCAACTTTTTTCTTTTCATATCATTTTTTTACTGGTTGTGAGACATGTGTCGACTTGGACTGTGTACCTTTAGAAGCAACCAAATGTGTATTTTTATGCCCTCCCATAGTCATCCAACCATCCTCCTGAGGTTGAGGAGTGGGTGCACTCAATGTGGTGGGGCTTTGCTTGTCCCTATTATGCAGCATCAAGGGACAATATTTGATCTTGTGTGTTGAGGATTGGCACCAAAAACAAGTGTTGGGTAAATTAATGTAGAGGACCCATTGGGATAACACAGTGTCACCAAATTGTATGTCAATAGACTCCTTGAGATCTCGAGAAACATCAATCTCAACACAAACATGTTTTTGAGGGCGTGCATGGAAAAATTTGTTCGCCTCCACCAAAATGACATGCCCAAGAGGGGTTGTTATGTGACTAAGAAAGGGCCACAAAGGTAGAGGGAGTCCTGGGAATTCCACCCACATAGGGACTTTGGTAGATCTTTCCTTAGAAACAAAAAAGTCATGGGTCCAAGGAGAAAAAACAAGCAGAGAGCTTCTCATGTACCAGGGACCATGTTTGTAAATCACCTTAGCATGGGAAAAGAAAGCTTCTCATGTACCAGGGGCCATGTTCATAAATCACCTTAGCATGGGTTTTTTCCGCAAAGAGAAATAGAAAAAATCATTTTGTAAGGTTTTGAACCATGATTAGCTTGACTCCATGAGAAGTCTAAATTGTGTTAACCCAGACCCTAAGGGAAGACTCATTAGGGATGCATCCAATGAAATATCTGACAAATATGAGAGATTCTAAATTGTGACATGTAGAATCAACATCAGGAAAAGAAAGAATTACATCAAAAGAACGAAGGTTACCTTGTGAACCATTCTCAACACAAACCTGCACAGTTGAATGAGAGGAGCCATTCACGCATACATTGTCTTCTATGGTGCCAATGTTGTGCATGTTGGAGGCCATAAAGATACTCAAAACCCTAGCCCAGTTACTATAAAATTCAAGTATTACTATTGTAACTATTCTATAATTTTATTGCATAATTTTAGTAAGAGTAAGTTTAATAATTAAAATTTTAAAACTTTAAGTCAGATTGAATTTAAAAAATTATATATAATTATTTGTATGGGTCGATAAAATATTTAAATCATTTTTAAATAAACATATAATTTTATATAGTTTATGATTTTTAATTTAAAATATTAAAAATTAAGAAGAAATTTTTTTGAAGGAGTTAATTAAATTAACAATAATTGATTTGAAGAGAATCAAAACCACTTTTAAAAGCTTGTGTTTTATTTTAATTTTTTTTTATCTATATTGGAATAGTATAGTGGTATGTCTTTAAATTCTCATTCAAGAGGTCCAAGTTTAAACTATCAAGTTCAAACCATTGCGGAAGGCATTAGGACCCTTTCCAAAAACTTGTGTTTTACCTTAAAAAATATTATCTCTTAATGGTATGTCTTTAGATTTTCATTTAAGAGACCCAAGTTCAAACATTCTACAAAGGGATAAAAAACCTTTCAAAATTGGTATTTTACCCTCAAATTTTCAATACCTAAAAGGGATAGGCTAGTTGGTTGTTCGGTTCTTAGATGGTCAGGGATCTCGCTGACTGCATCATTACTCAATGGACTATGGGTTATTCGGTTCATGGATTATCAGGTTCCCTTAAATTTTTTCATTTTATTGATAAAACGGGGTGTTGAAAGATCCCCAAACCTTGAACAACAAGAAGAAGGGCAACCTAGAACAAAATCCTTCCCAAAGGCAGATGAACAAAGAGGCGATCCTAGAACCATCCCGAAGCAAAAAATAGAGAAAACAGAGGGACTGAAGGAGATCATCTCCTAAAAAAACTCTAAACTAACCAAAACCCCAGAACAAACTACTGGAAAAACTAGAAAGGAGAAATCATGCTTTACTCATCAGCCTTTTGACCATCGATATCATCCTAAAGATCTTTGAACGCCTTGGTAATGACAAGGGATCTCACGTCCACTTTATGTTGCTTCAACCAGTGAATAACCTTCCCAGTCCTGTCTTACATATATGAAACCAGAGTATTAGAAATACACTTGTCCAATAGGCATTGGGGAAAATCTTCTACCCATATTTTCAAAGGTTCTATTTTTTAGCCCAAATTGGCCATGAAGTCGACAAGCTGGTTGGCTTCACAGAAGATATGTTGAATATTAACATTGGTAAATTCTTGAACATACAATATTTCTTCCTCAATTGTGTTATCTATACTCCACGGGGGTGTTGTTATTCTTCAAGAGGCTGATGGTGTTGAGGGAGTCTTGTTCAATCACTAAATTTTGAATGTCGAGATCACGGGCAAGTATGATCCCCTATAACATTGCACGGGCTTTAGCCACACTATTGGAATGGATCCCGATGAATTATCCATAAGCTAATTGAATATTGGCATTCTCATCTCTGATAACCCCACCTATTTTGGCTCTTCCTAGATTACATTTCGAGGCTCCATCAAACTTGATCTTAGACCATCCAACTGGCAGTGGCTTCCAAATAGCCTCATCCATGTTCATGGGTGAAATTCTTCTGGATTGGTCAATGATGATATTAAGCTCAGAAGAAATTTTAAACTCAAAGTTAGACTTGGGATTGTCTGAGGAAGTGGTGATGTTGACATTTTCAACAGCAAATAAAAGAACTTTGACTGCAATGGCATCATGGTTTCTGGATAGGTCGTTAAAGAGTCTATTATTTCTTTCCAACCATAATTACCAAAGATAATAGGGAAGCATGAATGACTAGGAAACTTTGAGCCAAGAAAATTGAAAAGGGTTGGGTCATTGGATGCGAAGATATTCAATAGTATTAGGGCAAACCCAGGCAATGTAAAGATTGCTAAATAGAGAGCAACGAACCATATTGGAAAAAGGATAGGAAAAAAATAGGTGATTCATCGACTCCCAATCATATTTGCAAAGAAGGCATCTGTTAGGGATGATAAGGTCACAAGAAATGAGATTATCGGTGGTTAAGACTCTATTTTGGATAGCTAGCCAGAATAAGTGAGTAATTTTGGGAGTCAACTTGTTAAGCCAACTTATGTTAGAAGGAAACCACACATTAGATGGATCAACCTAAGCAAAGTATGTAGATTTGATAGAAAACTTGTCAGATTCAGTTAGTTGCCAAAAAGTACGATCGGGAGGAAGGTTCCTAGGAAGAACATAACCTTTGAGCATATAAGACAAAACCTTGTAAGCCTCACTCTGATCAGGATGAACAAATTTATCAGGCAGACCTACCCAACAGGGTTTATTACTATGGTCTTTGGAGATAAAATGAGATGCCAACCCCTCAAAAAAATAATCAATGAGAGGCTTAAGCTATCGAAGGGCTGGATATTTTATTAGAATTATAGAGGTTTTCTCACTCTATTATTATTATTATTATGGTTTAATATAAGAGTAAAAAAACTTAAGAATAATTTTTTTAGGCACTTGGCTAATAAACAAAAACATGTATGAATTAGTCCTAGTGATTGGTGACATAAAAATTATGCTTCACCTCAAGTAATTGATGATGCCAAATGATGTTTCATGTAAAGACAGTTTGGGGTGAAAAATATTCCACTTGCATCTTGACCAGTTTTTATGCTTATCCACTAATCAAAATGACACCACCTTATGTGAAGCGACATTTAAAAAAAGAGTAAAACATCTTACAAAGAGGATCCATGTCAATGTTTGTTGAAGTCTATACTTCACATCGACTTCACAAGATTAAGTTTTTATGGTGCAGTTATAGTTTAGATTAAAAATTTATTATTTTTTGATTAATGGTGAAAAAGTAGGCTTTTGAAAGGTTTTAGAATTTTTACATTAGAAGAGGCATAGAAAGAGAATGTTAATTAAGCAGAGGACAGCCTCCAAGATAAAAGAACATAAATTAAATCAAATGGCTACCCAAAAACATAGACCAACCCACAATATAGTAGGGCATAAAGGAGAATTTTTTATTCAACTTTCTTTTAGAGGCACCAATGATCCTGCTCTATTTTTTCATAATATTGGAAGGGCAACAAATACATTAAGATTCAAATAAAAAATCCCAATCCTAGAAAACAAGGATGAAGACAATACACCAAGGAGCAAAAGGACCAACGCCCCAAAAAAGAGCCATTAGAGAGAGGATCACTACAAAAAAAAAAGATCTCATCCAAGCAGAAAGACAATAAAAAGGCATATTGGATAGGTAGACCCAATGATTCCAAAGCAACAATTACCATTAACCGTGGAGGGAAATTGTCTTCCCAAATTATGAATTGGCCACTATCCACCCCTGTTAGAACAATTTATTGCATCCATAGGATTGAATTGTCACGCTACAAGAATTTATTTGAAACCATCGAGCTAATATAGACTCTGGTCAACCTGCCTCTTTATTTGGGTAAAATATTTTATTGCTAGACTTAAAGGGACCAAAATGGGTAAGGAAACCCTAGTGGTAAACTTAAGATATTACAATTTTATGTACTTCCAGATTTTAGTTATAAACTACTTCTATAAAATTGACCAAACAATGATAACAACTCTAATTATGCCTTATGTGTAGACCGGTGCTAAGATTCATTGGGATGTTATAGCAATTTTAACAATGCTTTTAAATGAACAGAGAGAGTGGGGAAAAGAATAAATTGGTGTTATGAAACTCATTTGAATATCATAATAAATCCAATAGTAAACCAATGAAATAAACACTCATAACACATTCAAATAATGTAATATACCATGAAGCTACATACAAAACTAAAGACAAAAAGTTGACAGAAATGAAACCTAGAATTGTATTAATTTTCAAAGGAGTTACATGTAAAGTTGGCAGAATACCATTAAACTCTGTAAAAAGTATTAATACAATTAAGAACTCTTGTTCAAATAATGTAACAAGACTCTTCTACTCTCCCATTCCAATCTGGTAATAGGAAAAGCCTTTGGACCTCAGGCTCAACATATCTAGAAATGATCTTAGCTTCTTGAGCACTATTCTATCAAAACTTGCACAACAAAGGGGAAGAATGAGGGATGGAAAAATAAAATAGATACAAATGGGATACAACAACACAACTACAAGGCACTCAAGTATACCTCTTAGCAATAATTTGCTATATCTAAAGCTTGATGTTGATTCTGATCATGGTTGCTTCTTTTATAGCCTTTGGTTCTTGATTCAGTTATTTTTGGTCTCATCTGGACCTTATAGTTGTCACCCTCTGGCTTGATATCCTCTACGTGCTATCCAAATGTTTTGAACCACTTGAAATTGGGATTTTTATCACAATTTTCTCTTGACTTGAAGGGAGCTCTTAAAATATAGTGGGTTAGGCAATTTTTATATTTTTTCCTTTTTGTGCAGACAGATGGTGAACCTATATATACACATATATTTTATTATTTCTTGTTTGTCTTAGTCATTCGATTTTATCAGTTGTAATCATGCTAGGTTGGTCTAGTTAATTCTTGATGTAAAAAAGAGGGGGACTTGACATGATGGTGAAGAGAGGGAATGAGGTATGGAAAATAGTAGGACATAATGGAATATATTACAGAATGGTTATGAAGTAGGTGGGAGTAATGGGAGTTGATTTGTGCATGGAATGGTGGTAAGATGATGCTTTGTGGGGTGAATGGTTACGATGGTCAAGAGAGAATACCTAAAAATAGGAGGGTATTTGCAATTAGGAAGAAATATGAAATGGAAAACGAGATCTGGAAGCACATAAAATGAATGGAGTAAAAATCACGATGTGTTTTCGTAACTATTCTCCATCGGAGTGACTCCTTTGTAACTATATTTTTTCAAAGCATTGAGAGAACAAATTTTTGTGAGCTAGACATAGTCTCACTCTTGCTACACTTCTTTTATCTTTTTAGTTTTTAATACAGGAACTGGTTGCACCATTGAGACTTCTTCTCGAAGACTTGAATCTATGCTTTACATTCTATTGCCATTCTCATGATCAACCATTCTTTCCCACTTCTGTTCATATTTAACCTTCAAGTTGAAAATATTTTATGCATAAATTCATTCTAAGTAGGTTTATTTTATTCCCTCCCAGTACGTAATCATGATATGAAGAGATATGATTTGGTTCTTAGGTATCAAATTTGTTACTTGAGTAGCTTACCTTTACTTGGCTTGGTACAATTCTTAGGATTCATTTTGATTGTCTAAACATTTCATTCCTCAGATCATTTCTAAATTTGCAGTTGTCATTGAGCTTTCGATTGTACTTTAGTCTAAAATTTTGTCACTGACTGTGTCTATAAGGATAAAATGGTTTATATTATGACGCATGTGTCATTGGTTTTACTTATACGAAACACCTCCATTGAATCTTTTAAATGAAGAACACAAGCTTATACTGAGAGGGGGGTGAATAGGATAAGACCACTTTTTACTTTTCTTTTTTATTCAATATTATGTAGTGTATAGATAGCAGTATCAACAACAATAATCAAAGCAATGCACAAAACACCATCCACAAAAGTGACACAACAATTTATGTGGTTCACCCATTGTGGACTACTCCACGGAGAAAATATTTTGCTAAAACTTTCTCAATCAATATCTTGGGAATCCTTCCAAATTACAATATTTATGGACCTCTGTCCAAAGGAGATGTTGATCCCCTAAATCTCAAGTTAGTGGATCTCTTCCATAGAAGAACTTTTTCCCCTTCTATTCTGGTTAGTTATCTTCTAGAAGACTATGTCTCTCTGTTGCATTGACTTGTGGATCTCTCTCCACTTGAAGACTCCTCACTCAGATCTGTATTCAATTGTCTTGGCTATTGGATCTCTATCCACTAAGACTTTGTCCTCTATACTTTGTCACCTCCAAAGATCTATCAATAGGTTCACTCAAAACCTCTTCATATATGCTCAATAGGCTCACTTAGAACTTGCTCAAATTTGATCAATAGGCTCACTCAGAACCTACACAAATCTGCTCAACAAGCTCACTCAAAACCTGCTCAAATCTACTCAACAAGATCACTCATAATTTGTCTAGATCTACTCAACAAGCTCACTCAAAAAAATTTCAAATCTGCTCAATAAGTCCTCTCTAAGACTTTTTCAAATTTGCACAACAAGCTCACTCAAAACTTGTCCAAATATGCTCAATAATCTCACTAAGAACTTGTCCAAATCTGCTCAATAAGTCCTCTCTAGGACATGCTCAAATATGCATAAAAAGCCTTCACAAAAGCTTACTCAAAATCAGTCCACAAGCCTTCTCAAAGACTTACCTCAAATCAACTCAAAAAAATCTCAACTCAATATAATAGAATCATAAAGATAATTGTTAGAGACTCAATATGTTCTATACTCAAATCCCAATCTCAACTCAGCAATATCATAGAAGCATAAAGATAATTGTTAGAGACTCAATATGTTCTATACTCAAATCCAATTTCTTTCTCAACTCAACTCAAATCATAATATAGAATAGTTTTTTTTATGGAACTTGAATAACCACTTCACATAATCACTTGACTATGCTCAAACAACTCTACTCAACCAATCACCACAAGGAATAAATTTTTCTCACAAACCCTAGTCCAAGCATGAATCAACCAACTCAAAATGTCTTCAAAAATACTCAACAACAACTCTACATAACAATGATATTCATGTTCTTTTTAGCTCAAGTTCAAGTTCTTGCACAACAACTTCACTCCAACAACAATGCTTATAAAATAAGGTTTTAATCACAACTTTCAAACCAGAAAACCTTGAAGAATTAAACCAACCATTTTTGAATAGGAAACCACAATCAATACTTTTTACTCCAATGATATTTCAGAAATCAACCACCCAAATAAAATAAATGGAGAATGTTACTCATACCTTTTTGATGCCTTATGAGTTGTCCACTAAATTTGTCACACTCAACACTTTTCTTTTTTCAATCTCAACAAGGTTTAGAGATCTTGAGTAATAACATAGCAATAAAATAATGTCCAAATAACACCTTATTACTCCTACTTTATTTTAACATCCACCAAAGTTATTTTTAAAGAAAACCCTTACTTCAAAAATAACTTTCACTAAAAGAAATTTATCAAAAACCCTTATTACTCCTACTAATTTTAAAAATCACAATTAAAAATTTAACTCCACAACTCAAACAACCACTATAACCTTATTCCTAAAGTTATTCAATACATCAACTATCAAATCACCTTTACCCCTTATCACTCCACCTTAGGCAATAACAAAATTAATAAAAATTTGTGCGAAATAAACATTGAAAAATAACATCAAAAAGTAGGAAAAAAACAAATCCTTGTATTAAAAATGACGGTTGTCTAATGCAAAAAAAAAAATGTTTCAAGTAATCGTCAGGGTTAGGTGTGGGAAATATTTTTCCAACCAATTTGGACTAATCTGCAATTTCAACCTTACAACTAGAGGGAGAGGTACCCACAAGATGGAACCACCCCTCAACGGTGCTTTAAACGTGAAGCTTCAACTATGCATCTAAATATATGGATATAGTTCAAGCTGCTAACACATCAAATTGAATTTAAATCCTTTTCGAAAAAATTTTAAATTCAAGTATTTTTTATGTAAAAACCATTATATTTAATAATAAAATACATTAAAAAAAAACGGATAAACATGCCACGGGTTAACGCCATCACCAAAAAAACATCTTTGTCAATAGAATTGGAACCCAAGCAAAACAAATTACAGTTATTCAACACCCCCTTAGAGAAAGAAACCAACCTTTAAACGGGTGAATATATAACATAATTAGGTATAGAATAATAAACTAGAAACCCTAAATTGTAGAATTGTAACTCTAGGCACCAAGTAGAATTACGTCTTCCCAACGCAAAATTATTGGAAATTTTGGGCCTTATTTTCCTTGTCAAGGACTACGAGAACGTTGAAACTGCACAAAAAGGAGAGGGAACTTTAGATTTTGCTTCCTCTAAGGAACTATTAATTCCATTGATCATGGCTTTGCATCCAACGACATATCCTCACCATCGTTAAGATACTCCAACACACTGTAGTTGTTGTCCAACTGAACATTGGTCATACGTTGAAACGACATAAGGGGAGGGAACTTTAGATTTTTCTTCCTTTGGAGGAACTATCAATTCCATCAATGATGGCTCTGCATCCAATGGCATATCCTCACCATTGTTAAGATACTCCAACACACTGTAGTTGTTGCCCAACTGAACATTGGTCATATGAAGTCACTTCTTTGGAGTAGCATCTTCTTCTATAGATCCCCTTCTCAGGTTGCAGGAGCACCTAGCATTAGTTGAGGGAAATGTACTGGAGGAATCTGAATTAAGCACTACTGCATCTCTCTATTGAGACTGAGGAGCCTCATTATTGACAGTTTCAACTATAGGATCAACTTTTTCCTTTTCATATCCTTTTTTTATCGATACATGTGCCAACTTGGACTGTGTACCTTTAGAAGCAACCAAATGTGTATTTTTACGCCCTCCCATAGTCGTCCAACCATCCTCCTGAGGTTGAGGAGTGGGTGCACTCGTTGTGGTGGGGCTTTGCTTGTCCTTGTTATGCGGCATCAAGGGATAGTATTTGATCTTGTGTGCTGAGGATTGGCACCAAAAACAAGTGTTGGGTAAATTAATGTAGAGGACCCATTGGGATAACACAGTGTCACCAAATTGTATGTTAATAGACTCCTTGAGATCTCGAGAAACATCAATCTCAACACAAACATATTTTTGAGGGCATGCATGGAAAAATTTGTCCGCCTCCACCAAAATGACATGTCCAAGAGGGGTTGTTATGTGACTGAGAAAGGGCCACAAAGGTAGAGGGAGTCCTGGGAATCCCACCCACATAAGGACTTTGGTAGATCTTTTAGAAATAAAAAATTCATGGGTCCAAGAAGAAAAAACAAGTAAAGAGCTTCTCATGTACCAGGGACCATGTTTGTAAATCACCTTAGCATGGGAAAAGAAAGCTTCTCATGTACCAGGGGCCATGTTCGTAAATCACCTTAGCATGGGTTGTTTTTGCAAAGTGAAAAATAAAAATCCCTTTGTAAGGTTTTGAACCATGATTAGCTTGACTCCATGAGAAACCCAAGCTGTGTTAACTCAGATCCTAAGGGAAGACTCATTAGGGATGCATCCAATGAAATATCTGACAAAGATGAGAGATTCTAAATTGTGACATGCAGAATCAACTTCAGGCAAAGAAAGAATTACATCAAAAAAGAATGAAGGTTACCTTGTGAACCATTCTCAATACAAACCTACACATTTGAATGAGAGGAGCCATTCACGCATGCATTCTCTTCTATGGTGCTAATGTTGTGCATGTTGAAGGTCATAATGATACTCAAAATCCTAGTCGAGTTACTATAAAATTCAAGTATTACTATTGTAACTATTCTATAATTTTAGTGCATAATTTGAGTAAGAGTAAGTTTAATAATTAAAATTTTAAAACTTTAAGTCAGATTGAATTTAAAAAATTATATATAATTATTTGTATGGGTCAATAAAATATTTAAATCATTTTTTAAATAAACATATCATTTTATATTATGATTTTTAATTTAAAATATTAAAAATTGAGAAGAAATTTGTTTGAAGGAGTTAATTAAATTAACAATAATTGATTTGAAGAGAATCAAAACCACTTTTAAAAGCTTGTGCTTTATTTTAATTTTTTTATCTATATTGGAATAGTATAGTGGTATGTATTTAAATTCTCATTCAAGAGGTCCAAGTTTAAACTATCAAGTTCAAACCATTGTAGAAGGCATTAGGACCCTTTCAAAAAACTTATGTTTTACCTTAAAAAAATTATCCCTTAATGGTATGTCTTTATATTTTCATATTAGAGACCCAAGTTCAAACCTCCTACAAAGGGATAAAAAACCTTTCAAAACTAGTATTTTACCCTCAAATTTTCAATACCTAAAAGGGATAGGTTAGTTGGTTGTTCGATTCTTAGATGGTAAGGGATATCGTTGACTGCATCATTACTCAATGGACTATGGGTTATTCGGTTCATGGATTGTTAGGTTCCCTTAACTTTTTTCATTTTAATGATAAAACAGGGTGTTGAAATATCCTCAAACCTTGAACAACAATAAAAATGATAAACTAAAATAGAAGCCTTCCCAAAAGTAGACAGACAAAGAGGCGATCCTAGAACCATCCTGAAGCAAAAAAAGTAGATAAAATAGTGGGACATAAGGATATCATCTCCTAACATAACTCAGAACCAACCAAAACCCTAGAACAAACCATTGAAAGAACCATAAAGGAGGAATCATGCTTTACTCATCAGCATTTTGGTCATCGAGATCATCCTGAAGATATTTGAGCACCTTGGTAATGACAGGGGATCTCACGTCCACTTTCTATTGCTTCAACCAGTGAATAACCTTCCCAGACTTGTCTTACACATATGAAACCAAAGCATTAGAAATACACTTGTACAACAGGCATTAGGGAAAATCTTCTACCCATATTTTCAAAGGTTCTATGTTTTGGCCCAAATTGGCCATGAAGTCAGCAAGTTGGTTGGCTTCACGGAAGACGTGCTGAATATTAACATTGGTAAATTCTTGAACATACAACCTTGCTTCCTCAATCGTATTAGCTATACTCCATGGGGGTGTTGTTATTCTTCAAGAGGTTGATGGTGTTGAGGAAGTCTCCTTCAATCGCTAAATTTTGAATGTTGAGATCACGGGCAGGTATGATCCCCTATTACATTGCACAAGCTTTAGCCACACTATTGGAATGGATCTTGATGAATTCTCCATAAGCTAATTGAATATTGGCATTCACATCTCTGATAACCCCACCTATGCTGGATCTTCCTAGATTACCTTTCAAGGCTCCATCAAACTTGATCTTAGATCCAACCGGCGATGGCTTCCAAATAGCCTCATCCATGTTCATGGGTGAAATTATTCTGTATTGGTCAATGATGATATTAAGCTCAGAAGAAATTTTGGACTCAAAGTTAGACTTGAGATGGTCTGAAGAAGTGGTGATGTTGGCATTTTTAATAGAAAATAAAAGAACTCCGACTGCAATGGCATCATGGTTTCTAGATAGGTCGTTAAAGAGCTTATTATTTATTTCCAACCATAATTACCAAAGATAATAGGGAAGCATGAATGACCAAGCAACTTTGATCCGAGAAAACTTAAAAGAATTAGGTCATTGGATGTAGAGATATTCAATAGTATTAGGGCAAACCCAGGCAATGTGAAGCTTTAAAATAGAGAGGAATGAACCAGATTGGTAAAATGATAGGAAACAAATAGGTGATTCATCGACTCCTAATATGATTTACAAAGAAGGCATCTGTTAGGGATGATAAGGTCACAAGAAATGAGATGGTCGATGGTTAAGACTCTATTTTGGATAGCTAGCTAGAAGAAGTGAGCAATTTTGGGAGTCAGCTTGTTAAGCCAAATTATGTTAGAAGGGAACCACACATTAGATGGATCAACCTGAGCAAAGTATGTAGATTTGATAGAAAACTTATCAGATTCAGTTAGATGCAAGCAAGGACAATCAAGAGGAAGGTTCCTAGGAAGAACATAATGTTTGAGCATAGAATACAGAACCTTGGAAGCCTCACTCTGATCAAGATGAAAAAAGTTATCAGGTAAACCTGCCCAGCAGGGTTTATTACTATAGTCTCTGGAGATAAAATTAGAGACCAACCCCTTAAACAAATAATTAGTGAGAGGCTTAAGCTATCGAAGGTTTGGATATTTGATTATAATTATAGAGGTTTTCTCACTTTAATATTATTATGGTTGAATATAAGAGTAAAAAAACTTAAGTTAAGAATAATTTGCTTAGTCACTTGGCTAATCAATTAAATATGTATGAATTAGTCCTAGTCATTGGTGATGTAAAATGATGTTTCAACTCAAGTCATTGATGACGTCAAATTATATTTCATGTAAAGACAATTTAAGACAAAAAATCTTTCACTTGCATCTTGACCAATTTTGATGCTTATCCACTAACCAAAATGACACCACCTTATGTGAAGCGACATTTAAAAAATATTAAAACATCTTACAAAGAGGAGCCATGTCAAATTTTGTTGAAGTCTATACTTCACATCGACTTCACGAGATTAATGTTTTATGGTGCAGTTATAGTTTAGATTAAAAATTTATTATGTTTTGATTAATGGTAAAAAATTAGGGTTTTGAAAGGTTTCAAAATTTTTACATTAGAGGAGGCAGAGAAAGAGAAGGTTAATTAAGTAGAGGCCATTCTCCAATATCAAAGGAACATAAATTAAATCAAACAGCTACCTGACAACATAGACCAACCCACAATCTAGCAGGGCATAAAGGAGAATTTTTTATTCAACTTTCTTTTAGAGGCACCAATGATCATGCTCTATTTTTGCATAAGATTGGAAGGACAATAAATATATTAAGATTCAAATAACAAAATCCCAATCCTAGATAGCAAGGATGAGGACAATAAACCAAGGAGCAAAAGGACTAGCCCCCAAAAAAGAGCCATTATAGAGAGGATCACTACAATAAAAAAGAGATCTCATCCAAGAAGAAAGACAATAAAAAGGCATAATGGATAGGTATACCCAATGATTCCAAAGCAAAAATTACCATTAATCATGGAGGGAAATTGTCTTCCCAAATTATGAATTGGCCACTATCCACCCTTGTTATAACAATTTATTACATCCATAGGATTGAATTGTCACTCTGCAAGAATTTGTTTGAAACCAACGAGCTATTACAGGCTCTGGTCAACCTACCTCTTTATTTGGGTAAAATATTTTATTGCTAGACTTAAATGGACCAAAATGGGTAAGGAAACCCCAGTGGTAAACTTAAGATATTACAAGTTTATGCACTTCCAGATTTTAGTTATAAAATGCTTCTATAAAATTGACCAAGCAATGATAACAACTCTAATTATGCCTTATGTGTAGACCGGTGTCTAGATTCATTGGGTTGTTATAGCAATTTTAAGCTTTCAAATGAACAAAGAGAGTGGGGAAAAGAAGAAATTGGTGCTATTAAACTCATTCGAATATCGTAATAAATCCAATAGTTAACCAATGAAAGAAATGTTCATAACACATTCAAATAATGTAATATGCCATGAAGTCACATACAAAACTAAAGATAAAAAGTTGACAGAAATGAAACCCAAAATTGTATTAATTTTCAAAGGAGTTACATGCAAAGTTGGTAGAATGCCATTAAACTCTGTAAAAAATATTAATACAATGAATAATTCTTGTTCAAATAATGTAACAAGACTCTTCTACTCTCTCATTCCAATCTGGTAACAGAAAAAGCCTTTAGACCTCGGGCTCAATAGATCTAGAAATGATCTCAGCTTCTTGAGCACTATTCTATCAAAACCTGCACAACAAAAGGGAAGAATGAGGGATGAAAAAAGAAAATAGACACAAAGGAGATACAACAACACAACTACAGGGCACACAAGTATACCTCTTAGCAAGAATTTGCTATATCTAAAGCTTGATGTTGATTCTAACTGTGGTTGCTTCTTTTGTAGCCTCTGGTTCTTGATTCAGTTATTTTTGGTCTCATCTAGACCTTACACTTGTCACCCTCTAGCTTGATCTCCTATGCGTGTTATCCAATTGTTCTGAACCACTCGAAATTGGGCTTCTTATCATAATTTTCTCTTGACTTGAAGGGAGCTCTTAAAATATGGTGGGTGAGGCAATTTTTATATTTTTTCCTTTTTGCGTAGACATATGGTGAACCTATATACACATATATTTTATTATTTCTTTTTTGTCTTAGTCATTTTATTTTATCAGTTGGAATCATGCTAGGTTGCTCTAGTGAATTCTTAATGTAAAAAATAGGGGGACCTGACGTGATGGTGAAGAGAGGGAATTAGGTATGGAAAA
This sequence comes from Wollemia nobilis, assembly GCA_028583015.1. NCBI lineage: Eukaryota > Viridiplantae > Streptophyta > Pinopsida > Araucariales > Araucariaceae > Wollemia > Wollemia nobilis. Next base: position 6,036,734 of record JAQPPZ010016059.1, on the reverse strand, counting down.
TAATAGGACATAAGGGAATAGATTATTGAATGGTTATGAAGTAGATGGGAAAAATGGGAATTGATTTGTGCATGGGATGGTGGTAAGATGATGCTTTGTGGGGTGAATGGTTATGATGGTCAAGAGAGAATGCTTAAAAAGAGGAGGGTAGTGGCAATTAGGAAGAAATATGAAATGGAAAATGAGATCTGGAAACACATAAAATGGATGGAGTGTAAATCACGATTTTCTTCTGTAACTATACTCCATCGGAGTGACTCCTCTGTAACTATATTTCGTCGAAGCATTGAGAGAACAAATTTATACGAGCTGGGCATAGTCTCATTCTTGCTGCACTTATTGCATCTTTTGATTTTGTAATACAGGGACTGATTGCACCATTGAGACTTCTCAAATACTTGAATCTATGCTTTATAGTCTATTTCCATTCTCATGATCAACCATTATTGCTTGCTTATTTCATATTTAACCTTCAAGTTGAAAATATTTTATGCATAAATCCATTTTGGGCAGGTTTATTTTATTTCCTCCTAGTACGTAATCACGATATGAAGAGATCTGATTTGGTTCTCATGTATCGGATTTGTTACTTGAGTAGCTTACCTTTACTTGGCTTGGTACAGTTCGTAGGATTCAATTTGATTGTCTAAATATTTCATTCCTTAGATCCTTTCTAAATTTATAGTTGTCACTAAGCTTTCGATTGTACTTCAGTCGTAAATGTCATCACTGACTGTGTCTATAAGGATAAAATAGTTTATCTTATGATGCATGTGTCATTGGTTTTACTTAGACGAAACACCTTCGTTGGTTCTTTTAAAATGCAAAAAATGTTCTAAAAAATGACACTCTTATTCTCCTTGTTGTTTCGAGCATGTACATTTGTAGATTTTTCTTTGTAGTGAATGATTTCGTTAGATTATGTGAACCTGCACAAGGGTTATTCCAGAGTATATTATTCGTATATATGAAAATCAAGTTTCAATCTCTAGGCTTAGTTAATTCATTTAAATATTTTGTAGATTAGGAAAACCGATTTGATCAATCCTTTATTTTTCATTTAGAACTGATAATCCATGGTTAGATTCAATTTACCTTGTGTTTTGCCATTGATATCTTGAAAATTGCATAGTTGTTAGTCCATTAATACATATAATCAATCAGATTAATCCTTGAGCATTAGGTCGAAAACCTTAGATTAGCAATAATTTGATTTAAACGCTTAGGCCTAAGATTCCATAATCCTTAGCGCGTTCATTATTAATAAATGCATTAAACCCACACATAATCTAGCTTTATTAACATCAATCGGTGATTAGAACCTTTAATAGCCTTTGATTAAACCATAAGCACTTTATAGTCTGATCATATCCCTATGTGCTCACTATTAGATAAAATGATGGATGCATGCACCCATTGAATCATTTAGATATGCATGCGGGTTAACTGAAAGAAAGAGGGGTCATTATCAATGTATTAGACCCTCATTAATGTCGATTATGCATGGATTTTAACTCTTAATAAAATCCTTTAATTAATCTTTTGATAAAAATTTGTGCGATCAACCTTGAAAGCTTCAGAAGTGCGTTGTCGTTGGATCTAGGTAGGGGTGAGCGCTATAGTTGAGATCTAAAAAGCTATGCACTTGTTACCTGCCGCTTAGACGTAAACTTTTAATGATCGATAAACTTGGTGTGTGCACTCTATTGAATCAACTAGGGATTGAGTGCAGTCATTTAGATCGCATGATTAGCATTATTTTTAACCAAAGGGATGCATACCCTTATCTTAAATGATTTGAAATATTATATTATAATTCCTCTTTAGACATTGGTAATTTTAATGCGTTGATTATTCTGAAGGGGGAATTATTAACAATGTGTTTAAGACCCTTATTTAATCATGTTTATCAGGAATTAATGAGGTTTAATTAAAAAATGATTTTTGGACGCTTAAATCCTTCGACGTTAAGGATCGGTTAATTTGAGTAGCGCGCACCAGTAGATTTTATCAAAGTTGTGCGCTACCGCTCAGATCTAGGAAGTTGCACATTTTTTATCCTTTAGGATACATCGAGATATTATCTTTAATACATATTAATTGAACGGGTTAATTAAACTTTTATTGGTGTTGATCGGCCTTAGACTTTGACTTCTTACAAACCTTGCACATCTGGGAGTGCGCATCATTGGATTTGTGAGGATTCACACATGCTTGTCCAGATTGGCAAAGCTGCAAGCCTTTTAACATGTGATTGGCAATTTAAGACCTTTTTAAGCATCTGATTATTAATATTAAGCTTGGATTATTCTTTAATGAAGCTTGCGGTTAACTTTGGTTATCCTTAATGAGTGCCTTCTATTGGATCGAGATAGGAGTGAGCGCTACCATTAAGATATTCAAACTTGCTTGATGTTTAATTGAAAGGGGCACATGACCCTTGATTTTATTTATGTGAAAACTTAGGTTATGACCAAATTTGACTTTAGCTTTTAAATATCGGATAACTTAGTGGGCGCGCTCCATCGGATTAACCATGGACCAAGTGCTGCCATCTAGATCTTATGATTTGCTCGATACTTAACCAAGGGGGCGCATGACCCTTACTTTAGGTTTATTAAACTTAATTTCATTAGACCTTTATGTTATGCAATTTTAACCATGGCATTATTGACTTAACCTTTGAGTTTATTATGAGTGCATATTCGTCCAGATCTTGGGAAGCCACGCGCATCCATCCAGATAGACAAAGTTGCATGAGTTTTACCACAAAGGGGGTGCATACCCTCATTTGACCAATTGATTTTAATTAGACCTTAGGATTATTTCTTGCCACTTAAGTCCGAATGCTTTGATTAATTTTCTTTAGGGACCTATGGACTTAAGGGACCTTCTTAATGAATATTTTATTTCCTCAAATTTTATAAGTCTTTTAATAATGGAGGAAATTTCAATGGTCATTTTATTAACAACTAAAAGGCATTCAATTTAACAATTCTTAAGACTACAAATTTAAATTTGATTTATCCTTATCACTTAGGGAAAGATGAACCTTTTTATAACGACTCCTAAAGGCCAAAAAATTTAAAACCAACCTTTTAGAAGTTTGAATTCAACATAGACCAACACATTTGGGTGAAATATTTGAAAACAAAAGTTCAAATCTAGGGGTATCTAATGTTGAGTCAATTGTGGTTCCAACATAGGCTCTGACTGGGACATTGTGTTAAAAACCTGAAGCACTTGAGGATTTTAGAATCTCTTGGTTTCATTACAAGCTTTGGACAAAATCACAAAATGTTAAACCTGATTAGAGGCATAAACATAAAAATTTTAAACTAAAAAGATACAAAAACAATACATATGATATTAAACATTTGAGTACCCAAAAACTATCATTTTCTTCAGTCAACTTAGATCAAAGGATCATAATTTTAAGATCAAATGTGCTTTTTAAAAATATTGCTATGATTATTCAGCAAGGTCTTAGGATATGATTATACATATTTGCGGGGCTCCATTTCCAATCAAGCATCTATAGCCCCAATGTAGATGCTACTGATCCCATATGGTTTTACTCTACTTCCAGTCAAGCGTATATAGCCCCGATAGATGTTTTCCAAGATATCTCATACACTAATTCAATATGCATTATAAATTATTTTCTTTGTCTTTTTGAGAAATATTTTGATTAGTGCAAATTGTGTAATGAGTGTGCTTGAGTTGAGGATCAGTTTCTAGCTAAAGGATTGAATGTAATTATTTTTGTCTTAATAATTTTACCAAAGATAATTTTGTCCCTTGGACCCTAAAATTTCTTTTAGTATTGTTTGCAATGTGAGGCTTTGACATTATGGACCAACAACTCTAATTTCTCTCTGTTTTGTTTCATACCATATGACAATTGCATAAATATTAAAATTTGTAAAGTTGTAAGTAACTCCAGAATCTAAAATAAATTTCCTCCTCTCTTGCTTGTATTAGAGAAATAAACAATAAGGAATACTCTTCTATCTTATAACAAAATGAGAAAACAATACAAACAAAACAACACGAAGTAAAATAAAACAACACAACATTATGACAAAAATACAACTCTATTTTTTATTATATATATATATATATATATAATCAAGGCATTTCCTCCCTTCTGACCCCATAGCAGGAGTTTTAAATCTTGATATGTAGACCATTTATAGGAATTTTCATCAGTTCTCCCTCCAAGGTTTGTAACCTATAAGTATTTTGACCAATAATTTGTGTTATTTGGTATGGGCCAAGCCATTTAGGTTCAACCTTTCCTTTCTCACCATGTTTGTAATTTTTAGGATCCCAGTAGATTACTATGTCTCCTTCAAATAAGGGAATACCCTTTGCTTTCTTGTAAAAAAAATTTACAGGTTTTTGAGTTTGTTCAGACATTCTATTAAGAGTTTCTCTTCTTTGTTCTTGTAACAAGGCAATTTGGTTTAACCTTCTCTATAGAGCACTAAGGTTCTCATGACCTTACAACAGTAGGGATAATGCTAATTTCTCTATCCTTGGGGGAAATAAGGCTTTTCCTCCATACACCATTTCATAAGGAGTTCTTGTATTTATTTTGAATGACAGTGTATTTGCCCACAGAGCAAATTTTAGTTCACTATACCAAATATTTTTATTCTTACCTAATGATATTTTAATACTGATAATTAAGTTTTTATTTGATGATTCAGTGAGATAATTTCCTTGAGGGTAATAATTTGCAGAGTGGGAAAGTTCCATTCCATACTTAGCACAAAATTCTACCATTTCAAATGATGTAAAGTATTTCCCATTATCTATTACTAATTTTTGAGGAACTCTAAATCTAGTTAGAATACTTTCTTCTAAGAAATTAATAACAGATTGAGTAGTATAATTTCTTAAAGTAGCAACTTCTACCCATTTTGTGAAGTAATCTATTGCAGTTATGATACACTTATGCCTACCTGATGAGTTTGGATTGATCTCTCCAATCAGATCGATGTCCCATTGTGTAAATGGTGCTTCTATTATTAATGGCTTGAGGAGAATAGCTGACAGGTGCTTCTTTCCTATGGAAACTTTATAGTTATGGTAATTCCTTACATACTAATATACATCTTTAAAAAGGGAAGGCCAATAATAACCTGCTCTCATAATTTTGTTAGTAGTAGCTTTTGGTGAAAAATGTCCTCCACAGAAACCATCATGAAATTCTTTAATTATTTTTGGGACTTCTTTTTCAAATAGACAGACTAGTAACACACCATCAGGGTGTCTCCAATAAAGCATACCATCTTGCACATGATATTTTTATGCTTGCAGTTTTACTGATATCATTCTATTAGCTGACATACCTCTAGGAAAAGACAGAGTTTGAAGATAAGCTAATATTTCATCATACCACTTACATTTAGCATTATTATTCCTTATGATGTCATATGTCTCATTTACTATAACAATATTATTAGTCTTCTCCTTCTTTATAAGCTAGGTATTTAGCTAAGCCTTGCCCTCTTACAGTTTTAACTATTTTAAATTATGCATCATATTGTAGTAGTTTTACCATCCATATTGCAATATTTCCTAATGTTTCGGATTGAGTAAAGACATCCTTTATATCTATGAAAGGAATGCAATAGAAAACCTTGCTAGAACCAAATATATTCTTGAAATGTTCTAAGGCTTGGATTACTGCATAAGCATGTTTTTCTATTAGGGTATATTTGAGATGCGCTCCCTTCAAACTTGAAATCATAAAAGCTATTGGTCTTCAATCTTTTCATCATCCTTTTGAGAAAGGACTACAACAATAGAATGATCATATGCAAATAAATAAATATTGAAATCCTTTGAATAATTAGGGCAGGTTAAGACTAGGGCAGTTGAAATGGCTTCTTTAATATTTTTAAATGCTTCCATGTTTTTTGGTGTCCATTTTATTTCTCTAGTATTATTGACCATATCATTTATAGGTTTGGTCATCTCTACAAAATTAGGAATGAATCTTCTCACAAAATTTATTTTGCCAAAGAAAAACCTAACTCCCTTAATGTTTATAGGGGGAAATTTTTTAGATAGCTTCTATTCTTTCTGGACCTATACTCACCCCTTTTTCTGAAACTATGTGACCCAATAATTTTCCTTGTGTGGTTCCAAATGTGCATTTCTTAGGATTCAAGAAAATTCTAAATTTCTTACACTAGGTAAAGATTGTAGCAAGATGTTCCTAGTGATCTTCTAGATTTTTAGAGAATACTATAATGTCATCCAGATATACAACCACTATTTTGAACATCAACCCTTTGAAAGCAAAATCCATTGCTCTTTAGAAAGTTTCCCCTACATTCATTAGACAAAAATGCATTCTCAAATATTCAAAAGTACCTCATGGTGTAGTGAATGTTGTCTTGTGTATATCTTCTAGATTAATCTGTATTTGATTATATCTGAAAAATTCATCTAATAGGGACATTGTGGATGACCCAACTACTACTTGTAATAGTTGTTCCATATTAGGATTTTGTTTAGGTTTCTAAAATCTACATAGAGTTTGATATCCCCATTTTTCTTTCTTACGGGCACCAAATTGGATATCCAAGATGAGAATCTCACTTTTCTAATGATTTTAGAATCTAACAACTTTTGCACTTCCTTCTACATTACTAGATGTAAATTAGGATTATACTTCCTTTGTTTCTATCTAAAAGGCTTGGTATATTCCTTCAAGGGTATGATATGTGATATAATATCTATATTGAAGGTTTTGAGGTCTTCATATGTCCAAGAAAAATGTTCTTTATTTATTTTTAAGAAACTTATGTATCCTACTTTTTCTTTTTCTAGTAAATATTTGTCAATTTTTACTGTTTTAGGCTCTTCAATTGTACCAATGTTGACATCTTCAACTATAGTCTCTTTCAGAGGAGGTTTTTATGCTTTATCAAAATCATCAAATAAACTTTCTAGAGAAACTAATCCTTTTGGTATCCTATTAGTTTTTAGTTGGATTACTTCTACGGGTTCTCCTATTTGATCTTTTAGTTTCTCTTCATCCTTTTCATCACAAATTATGTTTACATATTGATTTTTTAATGTCATGAAGTCCTTTATATCGACATCATATTGGAAAATTTGTAATTATATGATATTATCTGATACATAAGGTTTGTAGACTGAGATAGTTGGAAATATGTCCATATACTCTGTAGTGATTTTTGGATTATCCATGCCTGATGTATTTACAACTAATAGGTTGGCAACATGGTTCTGTTCTCTAGGAATGTATGAAATATTGAAAGCTAATTTTTTTTCAATATCTTCCAATACTATAGGAGTTTTGTATTTGTTGGATAATTAATTTTGCATCTCCAATTGCAGTTAAGTAGTTTATGCCTAACTCCTTAGCTTTTCGAAGCCCAAGCAATAAGGCTTCATACTCAGCTACATTGTTAGTGTAAGGAAATTCTATTTTGTAAGGAATACCAAGGTAATTTCCTTTTATATCAGTCAGATCAACTCCTACACCTACTCCAAACTGAGATTTAGCTCCATCAAAAGTCATTATCCACATTTCTTGTGTCAAAACTCTGTCAGATTCAACATAAACCATCTTCATAATTTATGGATCTATGTCTTTGGCTTCTGGTACCTCTATAAGGAAAGGGTTATGCCATATTGAATATAATCCCATTCCTTTTTCTTCTACTGAATTTACAAAGTTTATCATGGTATCATCTATATTAATTAACCCTACAAAATATTTGTTGAAAGGTTCTCTTTGAAGAGTTACATTTTCCTTATCAGGCATAGGAATGGTAGCATATGACCAATCCAATTGAATAGATCTCCCTAATGATTCATCTGAATGCCTACTTAGTAGTAGTGAAAATAAAGGATAAACATCAACCATTGCAACATCCATCACTATACCTTTCTTGGGATGTTGGTCTAGATAAATTAATAATCTAGTTGTCACTCCAATGTAGTGTACTTTCCTACTATCCATTACTAACACATGAGTAGAATCTCTTGTACAAATTAATATCATTTGGTCAATTATCATATTGGGAATGATATTATGTGAATATCCACTATCAAGCATATGATTATGAATCACATACCTTTCTCCTTCATCTAAATTGTATCTTAAGGAAACATAGAAATGTCTAATAGAGGATGGTGACCTGGTATCCTGCTGGATTTGCCTAGCAGCATGGCAAGATGGATCTTCTTCTTTTTCAATGAGTCCAAATGCTATATAGACTTGTTTTATGTATTTTTGAACCTTCATGAGCTCACCGAATGTGATATTTACCTTTTATTTGCTAATTTCTGAACCAACATCAAACTCTATATTTTTTATATCAAGTGATTTGGTGCATTCTTCTTCAGGTATCCATTCTTCTAATTATACCAGGTTAGGGATTATCTTTTTAGGGGTTTTGTTAGATTTTTCTTTACTGATATTCTTGTTTGTGGAGGATTATTTTCTTATTTAACTAGTGGAAGAATTCTCTATTCTATCAAGGACTATTCCATTCCTTAAGTTCAGAGTATGAGTGACTTCTAATTATTTGACCTCTTTAGCAGTTGGGCTTAATTTCCCTAGCTTCATTTTTCATATATGGATTCATGTGGTATTTGTAAAATATTGGTACCTTCAACCACTAAGCTATGGGGATGATGATTTGAAGCATATTTATCCATGTTTTCTTCAAATAGTCTTACTCTTGATTCATCTTCTAAATACCAACATGCATTAATTCTTATATCATCTTCTAAATCATCATTAAGATCTACATTATGTTGTGTACTCAAATATATTCTAGATCCCTCCGAGTTATGGGGAGTATCACAGGATGAGTAGAAATAAAGATTTTTTTTGTGAAATTAACAAATGGGATAGGATTAGGAACATTGTTTTGGTCTCTATCAAATTCTCTCTTCTTCCAGTTATTATGCCCATTGTTCCTGCTTTTGTTATTTCATCTAAGTTACTATTGTTTCCCCAATTTCTATTGAAATTCTTTTTGAAAGGTGGATGATTATCAATCTGGGGCCTCTTTGGTTGTGATGACTCACCATTATTCCCATTATTTATTTCTATTATTGCTAACCTGTTTTTCATAGTGTTAAACATATATGTCACCTAATTAGTTGATTTTTCCATTGGATCCACTTCAAATATTCTTTGTAAATCGAAGGCTACCCTTTTTGGCTTTCTATCAGGTTGATTTATTTCTAGAGAATAAGGTTTAATTTTTCCACTATATAACATATTTATTTCAATATATATTGCTTTATCCATACATTCATCAATAGTGGTGGCTTGCTCGTTCCTTAACTCATAATTAAATTCCCATGGGAAAGCATTCTTATATAAACAAATTGACTAGATGTCATTAGGCCTGAGGTTAGTAGGAAGTTTGTTCCTAGTTTTGGAAAACCTTCTATTAAAATTACTAACAACTTTGTTTTACTTATTTTTCATGGTGGCTAATTCAGTTAACAAGGATTGCTTGTTTTTCCTCTCTCCAAATTTTCTTAGGAATACAGTTTCTATATTTGAGAAATTTACAATATCATTGGTTGGGAGGATGTTAAACCATTCTCGGGTATCTTTCTCTAATACTTGTAAGAACAATATTAGGACTACATATTAATTTTCTACTTCTAAACTATCCATAGCATATATAAAACTTTTGATATAGTCCTCCCCAGTAACTGCATTATTTCCCTGAAACTTGGGTAAATACTTATGGGCTTTGTTAGGTAGGGTATTCAAATTTGCAAGTAAAATGGATGGTCTGTATCTATTAGTCCATAGCTAAACATTTTGATTATTTTGATTTTGTTGATTTTACTGATTAGCCTGAGCCATCATGACTGTAGGGGTAACAGAGTTCTAATTTATAGTAGCACTGCCTACAGGAATGTGGGGCTGGGTAACTTCAGTATGCTCTATTGAAATATTTATCATAGTATTACTAATAATAGGGATATGGGACTGAGAAGAATTATATGCATTATCTACAATAAAATTAAAAAAACCATCTACAGTAATATCTGCAATAGTATTCAGATTCTTATTTTTCTTTACGTACTTTCTACTAGTAAAGTAAGACTTATTTTCATAAACAATACTCTTCAAAAGTGGGATCTTTTGATTGTGGTTAAATACCTCAAGGTTATTGAATACTAGAAATAGCTCCTCACCACTTCTCCTCATATGCGCTAGCATGTTCTTCTCCTTTCTTAATTTTTGATTTTTGGGTTTGATTAGACAGAGTTGCCAACACAGGTAGTGTAGAAAGAATAGAATGTGTGATCAAGATTTCTTGATCTTTATACTCTCAGCCTCACAGGAGATGATTCTTAGGGAGTTTTCAAGAAAATTTTAAAAATCAAGAACACTTTAAAAGACAATTAAAAATCATAGATAAAAAGAAACAAAGAACATAAAAGATGCAAAAATTAAATCGGTAGGTTCTTTATTTTGATTTGTTGCTTGTTGATTAAAAATATAGTCATTAAATCCAAGTTTAGAATTTAAAAATTTGAACCCGAAAACGGTGCCAAAATACTCTTGTAACAATTTCTTGCACCCATAGGATTGAATTGTCATACTGCAAGAATTTATTTGAAATGAACAAGCTATTACATGCTATGGTCAACCTGCCTCTTTATTTTGGTAAAATATTTTATTTCTAGACTTAAAGTAACCAAAATGGATAAGGAAACCCTAGTGGTAAAATTAAGATATTACAAGTTTATGCACTTGCAGATTTTAGTTATAAACTACTTCTATAACAATGACCAAGCAATAATAACAACTCTAATTATACCTTATGTGTATACCAGTGCCTAGATTCCTTGGGCTGTTATAGCAATTTTAACAACACTTTCAAATGAATAGAGAGTGGTGAAAATAAGAAATTGGTGCTATTAAACTCATTTGAATATCGTAATAGTTAACCAATGAAAGAAATTTTCATAACACATTCAAATAACAAGTTTGGTTTGGATCAAAGGCTTAATTCCTAAAATATCCTTTTTTTCATGGCTGGTGATTCAAGGAAAAATCCTCACTTTGGACAATATGTTATCCAAAGGTATGGTTATTGCTAACCGTTGCTACATGTGCAGGGCAGGATGGGAGACAACCCAACACTTGTTTCTGAAGTGTCCAATAGCAGAGTCCATCCTGGATGAACTTTTCCAAGCCTTTAGGATCTCGTGGGTTAAGCCTGCTCTTATATCCGAAGTGTTCCATCAATGGCCTCAACCCTTTGTTAGCCTAAAACTTAAGTACCTATGGAAAATATGTTGGCATCATTTTCTCTGGCATATTTGGCTAGAAAGGAACCATAGAGACTTTAAGGATACCATTCACAACCCAAAAACCATCCTCAATATGATTATTGTCTTTGCAAAAGAAAACCTTAGCACCTTAGTGGATGAGAACCACTCAATTCCTCCCCAAGAAAAACAATTAGCTTGGGCCTTAGGTATTGAGGACAAACCTTCCATTCCTTTGCCCAATCCTAGAAATGGGATTTCTTGGGAGCCACCCCCCAGGGTTGGTTTAAACTAAATTTTGATGGTGCAGCCAAGGAGAACCCGGGAAGAGCTGGAGCTGAAGGAATAATTAGGGATCATCAAGGAAATTTGGTCAAGGCCTTCGCTGAACCATTGGGAATCAGAACTAATAACGAAGCAGAAGCTAGAGCCCTTTGGAGAGGGTTGCAAGTAGCCCAAGCAACTCAAGGTAACTTGATGATTGAAGGTGATTCGATGAACATCATCAACCTATTAACCAATGGCAAAAAACCTCCATGGAGAATCGAGGGAGTCATCCATGAAGTGAGGATCCTTTTTGTGGCAAGACAGAACAAGAGGAATCGTCACGTGTACCATGAGGCCAATAGGTCAGCTAACAAATTAGCCAACATAGGTGTTGATGTTGGTAGTTTGGTGACATGGACACAAGGTGTGCCACATGAAGTGGAAAACATTATTAGTCATGAAAAGAAACCTACCCATTAAGGAGAAAGATGAATGGGTGTTCTTTCCCCATGGAGCTAGTAATAACTATGGGGTTTCCCTCTAAATCATACCAAATTGGAAATGAAGGTAATAGGATGTAAGCCTTGGAGGATTCCTACAGAGAATAGGAAATGGGCAAGCAACAGGTTTCACAAGTGCAAAGTTCTAAACTTCAATTTCCTGTCAATGTAAGTAATGCTTACAGTTATGTTTAGGTATGGGTGTGCCTTGTTAGTAAGGTGTTGTATGGGATTCAACACAAGTTTTGGTAAGAAAGTTTTAAGGATGACTAGGATCTACAATCTCAGCAGAAGGCTAGATATTGTAATAGGTTTTGGGTTAACCTGTAAAACCCGATAATTAATGAAGAATTTTATTTACCAAAAAAAAATAATGTAATATGCCATGAATCTACATACAGAACTAAAGATAAAAAGTTGACAGAAATGAAACCCATAATTGTATTAATTTTCAAAGGAGTTACATGTAGAGTTAGTAGAATGTTATTAAACTCTATAAAAAGTATTAATACAATGAAGAATTCTTGTTCAAATAATGTAACAAGACTCTTCTACTCTCTCGTTCCAATCTGGTAATAGGAAAAGCCTCTGGACCTCAAGCTTAATATATCTAGAAATGGTCTTAGATTCTTGAGCACTATTCTATCAAAAACTGCATAGCAAATGGGAAGAATGAGGGATTAAAAATAAAATAGAGACAAAAGGGATACAACAACACAACTATAGGGCACTCAAGTATACCTCTTAGCAATAATTTGCTATCTTTAAATCTTGATGTTGATTCTGATTGTGGTTGCTTCTTTTATAGCCTATAGTTCTTCATTCAGTTATTGTTGGTCTCATCTGGACCTTATAGTTGTCATCCTCTAGCTTTATCTCCTCTATGTGTTATCCAGCTATTCTGAACCACTCAAAACTGGGCTTCTTATCACAATTTGCTCGACTTGAAGGGATCTATTTAAATATGATGGGTCAAGTGATTTTTATGTTTTTTTCTTTTTGTGCAGATAGATGGTGAACCTATATATACACATATATTTTATTATTTCCTATTTTTCCTATTCATCTGATTTTATCAGTTGGGATCATACTAGGTTGTTTTAGTGTGTTCTTGACATAAAATAGAGGGGGATACGATGTGATGGTGAAGAGAGAGAATGAGGTATGGAAAATAGTAGGACAAAATGAAATAAATTAAATAATGGTTATGAAGTAGGTGGGATAAATATGAGTTTATTTGTGCATGGGATGGTGGTGAGATGACGCTTTATGGGGTGAATGGTTACGATGGTTAAGAGAGAATACCTAGAAAGAGGAGGGTAATTAGGAAGATATATGGAATGGAAAATGAGATTTGTAAGCACACAAAATGAATGGAGTGGAAATCATGATGTGCTTTCGTAACTATACTCTGTTGAAGTGAATCTATAATTATATTCCATCAAAGCATTGAGAGAAAAACTTTTTGCGATCTGGGCATACTCTCACTCTTTTTGCACTTCTTGCATCTTTTGAGTTTGTAATACAAGAACTGGTTGCACCATCAAGATTTTTTCTTGAAGACTTTAATATATGCTTTAAATTTTATCACCATTCTCATGATCAACCATTCTTGCCCACTTTTGTTTATACTTAACATTTAAGTTGAAAATCATTTACGCATAAATCCATTTTGAGTAGGTTTATTTTATTCCCTCCTAGTACATGATAATGATATGAAGAGATATGATTTGGTTCTCAGGTATCAAATTTGTTACATGAGCAATTTGCCTTTACTTGGCTTGGTATAGTTTGTAGGATTCAGTTTGATTGTCTGAATATTTCATTCCTTAGTTCCTTTCTAAATTTGTAGTTGTCACTGAGCTTTCAATTGTACTTTGGTCTAGAATGTTATCACTGATTGTGTCTGTAAGGATAAAATGGTTTATCTTATGATGCGCATGTCATTGGTTTTACTTAGATGAAACACCTCCGTTGGATCTTTTAAAAAGCCAAAAATGTGCTAAAAAATGACTCTTATTCTCCTTGTCATTTCGAGCATGTACATCTGTAGATATTTCTTTGTAGTGAATGATTTCTTTATATTACGTGAACCTATGTGAGGGTTAGTCCAGAGTATACTGTTCATATATATGAAAATCAAGTTTCAATATCTAGGCTCGATTAATTCATTTAAATATTTTGTAGATTAGGCAAACTAATTTGATCAATCTTTTATTTTTTATTTAGAACCGATAATCCATGGTTAGATTCAGTTTACCTTGTGTATTATCGTTGAGATATTGAAACCTGTATGGTTTTTAGTCCATTAATACATATAATCAATCATATTAATCCTCAAGGATTATACCAAAAATATTAGATAAGCAATAATTTGATTTAAACAATTAGGCCTAATATTCCATAATCCTCGGTGCGTTCATTATTAATCAATGCATTAAACCCATACATAATCAAAATTTATTAACATCAATCGGTGATTAGAACATTTATAACATTTTATTAAACCATAAGCACTTTATAGTTTGATCATCTCATTTAATTCATTTAAATCTTATGTAGATTAGGCAAACTAATTTGATCAATATTTTATTTTTTATTTAGAACCGATAATCCATGGTTAGATTCAGTTTACCTTGTGTGTTATCGTTGAAATCTTGAAACATGTATGGTTGTTAGTCCATTAATACATATAATCAATTAGATTAATCCTCAAGGATTAGACCAAAAATATTAGATAAGAAATAATTTGATTTAAACACTTAGGCCTAATATTCCATAATCCTCGATGCGTTCATTATTAATCAATGCATTAAACCCATACATAATCCAGATTTATTAACATCAATCAGTGATTAGAAAATTTATAACCTTTGATTAAACCATAAGCACTTTATAGTTTTATCATCTCCCTATGCGCTCACCGTTAGATCAAATGATGGATGCGCACGCCTGTTGAATCAATTAGATATGCATGTGGGTTAATTGAAAGAAAGAGGATTCATTATCAATGTATTATACCCTCGTTAATCATGATTATGCATGGAGTTTAACTATTAATAAAATCCTCTAATTAATCTTCAGATAAAACTTTGTGTGATTAACCCTTGAAAGCTTCGGTAGTGCGCTGCCATTGGATCTGGGTAGGGGTGAGCACTATTGTTGAGATCTGAAAATTTGTGTGCTTGTTACCTGCCGCTTAGATGTAAGATTTTAATTATTGGGCAACTTGGTGTGCGAGCTCCATTGGATCAACTAGATATTGAGCGCAATCATTTAGATCTCATGATCTGCATGATTTTTAACCAAAGGGGTGCATACCCTTATCTTTAAATGATTTGAAACCTTATA
Organism: Wollemia nobilis; assembly: GCA_028583015.1. NCBI lineage: Eukaryota > Viridiplantae > Streptophyta > Pinopsida > Araucariales > Araucariaceae > Wollemia > Wollemia nobilis. The sequence goes on along the minus strand of JAQPPZ010016059.1, from coordinate 6,021,312 downwards.
TTATAATTCTTCTTTAGACCTTGGTAATTCTAACGCGTTGATTATTCCGAAGGGAGAATTATTAAAAATATGTTTAAGACCCTTATTTAATCATGTTTATCAAGAATTAATAAGGTTTAATTAAAAAAAATGATTTTTGGGTGCTTAAATCCTTCGATGTTAAGGATCGATTACTTTGAGTAGTGCGTGCTGGTAGATATTATCAAAGGCATGCGTTGTTGGTCAAATCTAGAAATTTGCATGTTTTTTATCATTTAGGATCCATCAAGACATTAGCTTTGATACAGATTAATTAAATGGGTTAATTAAGCTTTTACTAGCGTTGACTTTGACTTCTTAAAGACCTTGCACATCTAGGAGCACGCATCATTGGATTAATGAGGATTCACACGCACTCATATAGATCAACAAAGTTGCAAGCCTTTTAACATGTGATTGGTGATTTAAGACCCTTTTAAGCATTTGATTATTAATATTAATATTGGATTATTCTTTAATAAATATTGTGGTTAACTTTGGTTATCCTTAATGAGTGCCTTCCATTGGATCGGGATAAGAGTGAGTGCTACCATTAAGATATTCGAACTTGCTCGATGTTTAATTGAAAGGGGTGCATGACCCTTGATTTTATTTATGCAAAAACTTAGGTTATGATCAAATTTAACTTTATATTTTAAAGATCAGATAACTTAGTGGGCACACTCCATCAGATTAACCATGGACCAAGCATTGTCATCTAGATTTTACGATTTGCTCGATACTTAACCAAGGGGGCGAATGACCCTTACTTCAGGTTCATTAAATTTAATTTCCTTAGACCCTTATGTTATGTGATTTTGACCATGGTATTATTGACTTAACCTTTGAGTTTCTTATGAGTGTGTGTCCATCTAGATCTTGGGGAGCCACGTGTGTCCTTTCAGATCGAAAAAGTTACACGAGTTTTACCACAAAGGTGCACATACCCTCATTTGACCAATTGATTTTAATTAGACCTTAGGATTATTTCTTGCCACCTAGGTCCTATGCTTCGATTAATTTTATTTAGGGACCTATGGACTTAAGGGACCTTCTTAACGAATATTTTATTTCCTCAAATTTTATAAGTCTTTTAATAATGGAGGAAACTTCAACGGTCATTTTTCTTAATGACTAAAAAGGTATTCAATTTAACAATTCTTAAGGCTGACTTTAAATTTAATTTATCCTTTTCACTTAGGGAAAGATGAACCTTTTTATAATGGCTCCTAAAGATAAAAAATTTAAAGACCAACCTTTTAGAATTTTGAATGCAACATAGACCAACAAATTTGGGCGAAAGCTTTGAAAAAAAAAGTTCAAATTTGGGGGTATCTGATGTTGAGCCAATTTTGGCTCCAACAACCCCCAAATTGGCCATAACATCAACAACTTTGGTTACCTTCCCTATAAATATGCTCAATTTTATTCAATGAGTTTACACGAGTTTTTATGAGGGATCCTAGTCCCCTCATACCGAGTGGGGTTTGAAAAATTAATCAATTGAAAGTTTTCAATGAGTTTACACAGGATTTTTATGAGGGGTCTCAATCCCGTCATACCTCATACTGAGTGGTATTTGAACCTTGGACCTCTCAAAGAGAGGCTAAAGCCCTTACCACTCCAGTAAACTTGCAACTTCCAAATCAGTTATTATTAATTATTTATATTTTAACTAATATTTGTATGTCTTTCATTAAATATTTATTATATATAAAAAATTTATTGGATGATTTGAAAGTTTAATAGATTTTTAGGTAAATGGTAACCATTTATATTATGCTATTTTTTCTTTTTATTATTATAATCAAATTAAAAAAAAATCTAATTCAAGCCTTTAAAAACTATCTTATTTGTTTTGTGTTAGATATAGCTAGTTTCTTAAGTCAAGCGAAGAAAAGTTGATTGTTAGACTCTTGTTGTAGATTGGTTTGTTATTTTATTATAAACTTTATCTTATGTTAAGATAAAAGTTTGTAAAATGTTATAGAAGGAAAATGGTATGTTCGATTCTCATTTTAGTTTGCCCTCATACTTTTTATAATGAATTTTAATTATAAAATGTTCTTTATTTTAAGATAAAATATTACATCGCATATAAAATTTCAACCTATATTTCTATAGGGTGGGTTTTTAAGGTTAGGAATTCGATTAAAAATCTACATAACAACCTTCATCATGTCCTAATATAGCATTGAATCAAGTAATTTGCTTGGCTTCTTAATTAAGATTTATGTCCCAATTCTAATTTCAAAAAATTTGTAAGGGATTGACAACGACTTCTCCCAACCTATGGATTTAGGCTAGTTCTCCACTATCCTCATAGAATACTTCCAAGCTAACCTACACTAACTTGCATTAAATGTAAAGTGTAGAAATAAAGTTGTAAAGTAATTTACAAAATTAAAATGCATGAAAGTTTAAGGGTGCAAGTGATTCAAAACAAATACAGGTTTAAATTGTAATAAGCAAAGTATATGATCAATCAACACATGTGGAGTTGAATAACATCAATGTCCACCCAATAATTACATATGAATTTGATAAGCAAGTGACAAGATGGGCTAGAAAACCAGTGGAGTGGTGCCACTAATGGACTTGTGCAAAGGACTTGCCAATTTTTTACAATCTTATGAGATCAAGCACAATATGGGTTTCATAGAGTGTAGCTCTAAATTCTTATTGTCAAAATATTAATAAAATAGATCCCTAAGATCTTATTTATAGTAGGAGTTTACCCCTGAGTTACTTAGGGTCAGAAACTATTACTCCTAGAGAAAATAAAAATTTTGGGGTATCTTTACCAAAATGATGCACCACCAAATATTGCATTCCTTTAATTATACCTATAATAGGCTTAGAAGGCTTCCAAAATTATTTAGTGCAGCATTACATACCAAAATGTCACTTTCAAGCCAAATAATGAATAGTTTAAGCTCAATTTTAATGGAGCAGCTAAAGGGAATCCATGAAAGGCGGGGGTGGACGGATCATTAGGGACTCATAAGGGAAGATTATTGGAGCATATGCAAATTATTATGAAGTAGATACCAACCATGTGGCAGAGGCTAAAGTAGTATTGGTTGGGCTCAAGTTGACCAAGAATATTCAAATAAGAAATTTAATCATTGAGGGAGATTCTCTAAATATATTAAAGGGTCTAAGATAGAAGAATTCAGTTAGTTGGACAATACATTATATAATTAATGATGTTATTAGTATTAAGAATGCTTTTATATCAAACAAGAACAAGCATATTTATAGGGAAGGAAACTTGATAGTAAATTAGATGGAAAACTAGGGAATACAAAGAGACAATAATTTTGTGATAAAAGAGTAAAAAAAGTTTCTAACCTTTTTTTGGAGATGGTACAATAGGAAGCTATGAAGATATGATAGACATAGTGAAATATAGAAAAATATAGTTATATTGAGATCTAAAAATACAAAAATATGAGAAACACGGACAAAGTGAGATCTAGAAATAAAAATTTTGAAAAACACAAATAGAGTAAGTTCTAGAAAAACATAGACAAAGTGAGATCTAGAAACTCAAAAATTTGAAAAACATAAACAAAGTGAGATCTAGAAAGTCACATATAGAGTGATATCTAGAAACACATAAATTTGAAAAACATAGATAAAGAAGATCTGGAAAAACATAGACATAATGAGATTTGAATTCATAGAGGGCTAGGGTTTGGCACAATAATGGTAGGAGAAATATAGACAAAGTGAGATCTAAAAAAATTCAAACATAGTGAGATTTGGAAACACATATTACCTCTAACTAACTTTGGTTAACTTCACATGTCATTTGGTTGTAGTGCAAGTGGCTCACTTAATAACAAGATTTTGTTATTTTGGTTGGTTTGTATTCTAGTCCTAGTTTGTGGAATGCATTTTGTTTCTTGTTGGTATTCTTGGAATAGGTGGTAATATTATCCATTTTTAAGTATTTCGGATCTCAAGACTCTGTGAAAGGGTAAGGGACCCTTTCAAAATAATTTTCTTACCCTTATAAAAAATAAAATGTCACTTTCAAAATATTTTCCTTTGGATCTATTCCTTCAAATTTACCTTCTCATGACTTGTTGGGTGTTGGATTTTGCAAGTGAATCACTTGTTTTTGTAAGTAAATCGCTAAATTTGTTTGAGTGGAATGCACCTTGGAGTCAAGTAATCCATATTTCTAGAATATATATCCCTAGATCCAATTGGACTCTTTTACAAATGAATCAACACCTATGCTAGACTTATATAACTTTTGCTAGGTTTTGTGAGGCATCCACTATATGATTTTCTCCTTCATGCTCCTTCAAAACTTATGAATTCTAAGGTAGTATCGAGGTACTATATTTATAGTGAATTCATGGGGTGCCAAGATTAATTGCCATAAGATTCTAGGTATTTCTTTATCCTTAGGCATGGAGTTTACAAAAATTGGGACCTCTACAACAAAATTTTCAAAACTTCAATTCTCTTCATATAGTTCTCTAAGCTAGTAATCACAACAAATTTTAACACTCTTTGTTGCTTGATAACTAGACTGTTGCAATGTCCTCTACTTTCCCTATTAGATATTAAAATAGGTTTTATCACATTTCCTTCTACATTGTAGTTAAATTTTGCAACTTTAAAAAAAATAGGTCAAACGTTTTATAGATTCTAGTTGCATTGCCCAATCATTTTGATCCTTCTCTTATTCAAACATAGTGTCAATGATGCCATAATCAAAGGTATACCTTTGTGTATCAAATATATCAAGAATTACAACAACAAAAATCCTTGGAATTCATTATTCATTTCTTGCACGTGGTTCTTCAATGATACCATGTTGTCTTAGCAAGATTCGAGGTTTCTCTAGACATCCGATATCTTCTTTAATTTTTTGATTAGGTCCTTTTGGTCCATCCTGAGTTGTGCTGGTGATGTTATAATGGATAAGAGGAGTTTAAGAACCGCCTAGTATGTATCCTTATAGATAGCTATTCTTTCGATTGCTCAATTATTTCTACTACTATTTTTAGATTTTTTTTGTAAATAATGCTAAACAAAAGTACTCATAGGTATTCTTTACTTATTTGTTTATGTTATCCCAAATGGAATTGAATAATTGGATATCATGTGCCACCTTAGGGTATACAGTTATATTCACATGTTTTAAGTCTATTAACTTCATAATTTATTATTTTTTTTCTTTAAGGGAATCTTGTAGTTGTTCCATTTGACTCTTCCCTTACGTAAGCTATTTTGTAAGGTCTTTTATTTGTTGTTGATTCTTTTTATCCAATAGTAAGTTTATATTTAAGGTCCTCAGTCTACTTTTTCAACTAGTATTTTTCTAAAATATCTCCTCTCAGAGCCTCATTCTCTTATTGGAGCTAGTATCTTTGCTTCTTTAGCTATGCCACTTCTACTTCAAGCTCCTTGTTCTTCCTTTATATTATTTCATCCTCAACTTCCAAGCTACCAAACTTCATGATTCTGTCGAGTGTGATCTAATTTGAAATTTGGACCATTTGGTATAAGTCCATTTATCTAGGTATTTCTCAAACACTTTAGTAGTTAATTCAATAGGAACTATCACTAGTTTGAAAGCATATCCTATTTCCCCTTCCTCAAGTTGGTCTATCTATTGTTGTTTATCTTTTGCTATCACAACCTAATTGAACATTGATCCGTATCTCTCACAACCACTTTACCCCTTGAACGTTATCAACTTTACAACCAAAATAACCACTGCTAGCATCGTAGGTATAGCAATGATGATAATTTTAGGTATTTACTTCTTTGGTCTCTAAGATATTGAGGTGTTTATCATTTCTACACTAATTATATTGGATCTATTTACACTCTTGGTGTGCCTTCTATCCCATATAGCATATGACTCATCCTCAAATAGGTTACCGCTCACATACTTTATAATTATTCTCATTGTGTATCTCATTCTCTACCATTATAGGATTTTTCTATCTCTATACCTCAACTTTCTAATGTAACCCTAGCTTTTAATGGTTCATTTTTATAAATGGGTCAAAGTAATTCTTCTCCTTGGTGTAGAGGATATTCCACTCTAGTGGGTCATTATACTAACTTAATATTCCATATTCATACCCATGGTTACTCCCTAGAGTGGCAACGACTAATTCTTCATTAGGATTTGCCTTCTTAAGAATGTTACATATTTTTTGTGTGCAAAGAAGGTATCCAACTTCTTGATTCTTAATGTATTTTCAAATAGCCCTTGTGGATCATAGGATCATCAATCTCTCAGTTCATCCACTCTCATTTATCTCAATCTCACATTTTCCACATTGTGGAACCCACACAACTTTGGTGTGATATTCATGATTTATTACTTGAATGGGTATAAGGTGGTTTTATTCTACCCCCTAAAATACTCTAGTTCCATGTAATCACGTTGTCACATGTACTTTAGATTGAATATGTAGTTGCGTATTCATGTAGAAAATTTGAAAGGTATGGACAAAAATCCATATAAGTGGATGAAGGATCAGGTCCTCCCTATATAGAAATCTCCACTTGGCCACTCTCTTGACCCTATGAGTTGGTGTGACTCATCAAGTAGGGTTGGTGCTTTTCCCTTGAATTTTACCATGATTACCTAGTACACCTTGTCATAAAAGTAGTAGGAGGTTTTGCTTACTTTTTTGTAGCATACATCCTTGCATTCCATAATTGAAAGGGATTAAAATATACTCCTACTTAGTCTAACTAAAGGTTTGGAACCCAATGCTTATTCTAATATATGATGAGCTAGACCAAGTAGAATGTGTATTTAAATTTTATTTCTTCTTCAAATCCCTTCAAATGACTATCCATCTAGTCCACAATAGATTAGATAGGTATGGGCATCATGAAGCATGATAATATGCTCTTCATAAAGCTTTAGGTTGGTTCTCTTCACCAAAACCATGGCTATGTTGTACAATACCATTTATACATCTTATTTGAACACATATAACCCTCATAGAATACTAAAGTCAACAAGTAGGTTTGATTTCTTCAAGTATGGGATTAAGAAATCTTACCAATAAGTGCTTGTGTGTATGTATTAGAAGTATTTTTTTAGGATACCCTCATTGTTGGTCCATCTACTTAATATTTTTTCTCGTCTTCCTCTCTTATGTAGAAGGTATATTCACTTCATTAAGGGAGTCTGAAACTTCTTCCCAAGGGTTCATACCTTTCTAGAATTGTTTCCACTAATTTAGGGTAGCTCCATACTTATGGCACTAAGTTCACATCTAGTACTAATTTCTAAATGTGACTTATGCTCCAAGAATTGGTTTGGAGTCCTAGGTTGAACCTCCTCAAATATTCTTGAATTACCTAATTGGGTGTGTGTAGTTTCCCACTTTGACCCTCTAATAGGGATTGTCAAGAAATTCTTTGGGTCTCTTCTACAGAGGGGATCCCTATCTCTTTCTCTTCCCTCTCTTCTTGTTGTGCTTGCCTACTATGTAAGTACTAGTATAGGTGAAGATAGACTAAATGTGGGTGAAGAAACTATAGTGGAAGGATGTGAGATGGGGCATGGCTCAGGAAATGAAGGATTAACGAATGTAGAAGAAATATCCATGATGACTCGAGGTGAAAAATGGGGGTAAAGTGTAAAAAATTAAAAAATAAAAATAAAATTTGCTAATTCTGGAAAAATGAAACAATTTTCTCACTAAATCCTCCTTTGAGTTACAAATTTAATACCTACTTGAAATGTATTTTCTGAACAGGTGTTATCTCTATAACTTAGAGGAGAATTCAGCTACCCATATTTTCTATCAATGTCCCTTTTTGCATGTTGTTTTGACTTTTGTGCTAAATTCTATAGGAGTTTGTTGGATCCCTATTTTCTCAGACTATTGGGAAAAATGGCTTACTTATTTCTCAACTCTGATGTTAAAATTAATATGGTAATTTTGTTTCCCATTTATTTGCTAGAATATTTGGAAGGGCCTTTAACAATTATAGCAGATATATCACCACTATATACCTTAGAACAATATCAGCTATAATTGAAAATGTATCTTGCATCAAGGTGGACTTAAATGGAGGTAGGGAGGATGAGATAATATTGGAGTTGGCTCTGGATCTCAAACCAAGACCAAGGGTTGGTAATACTTAGTCTAGACTGAGAGATTCTATTAAATGGGAACCACCTCCTCTAGGATGGGTTAAGTTAAGTTTTTATGGAGCCTCAAAGGGGAACCCAATGTTAGTAGATGCAAGGGTGGTGACCAGGGATGATAAAGGGGATCTTCTTTTGGATTTTGGAAAAATCTTGGACATCCAAACCTATCATTTTGCCAAGGCTGGAGCTCTTTATCAAGGCCTATTTTTTTTATCTCTCTAGATTAGAAGAGTTATATTGAGGGAGATTTCCTTACTATTATTAACACCATGAAAGGGTCCCAGACCCCTAGTTGGAATATTTCAAACATAATTTGGGAAGCTAAGATATTGATGCACTCTTGGATTGATGTTCATATCCAACATATCTATAGATAATGCAATGACGTTGTTGATTTTCTAACTAACTTAGGAATATCTCAGTCTAGTCTCATTTTATAGAGGAGGCTCTTGGTCTTCTTCAACTGACTGATGACCCTATTCTATAGTTTGTATTTGATTGATCTATCTTCTTGGGACCTGAGTATGGTTCATCCCATTTTTTTGGTATCTCATTCTGGTGTTGTTACGAATGGGATCCTAGCCATAACTATCATTAACGCTTGTTTATTTTTCTACCGTTGTGGGTCATTGAGTGGATTCAAAGTATTTCCAATTATATTTAGATGTTGGGTCATTTTGTGGATCCAAAAGTTTTTTTATATTTTGCAAATGTTGGATTTTATTTATCCTGAGTCAGGGAGGGTTGGAGTTTCCTTCTCAATTATTAAATTTGGGGGAGGTCTCTATGGATATTCTCTCATAATGTCTTCCCTTGGAAATTGGTGGATTCAATGGTGTTTCAATGCAGTATCCATGTTGTTGGTTGTTGTTTCAAATTTTAAGGATGTGGTTTTTGGTAGTAAAAGTTCTTGTGGCCTTGGGATGTATGCCTAGTGGTTGGTGGAGCTCTCTTGGTGAGCTAGATTTTTTTTTGGGTTTGTGTGTTGTAGTAAGTCCCTTGGCTTGGTTGGTCCCCCTTTCTTGTGGGTAAGAATTGTGCCTTTGAACTTCTTTAAATTTTCTTGGAGCAGATTTGCATTCATGGTCTTGGCAAGATTTGTTTTCTTTTTTAATTACAAATTATCATTGGATGATATCCCTTTTTGCTTTGAGGCGTATTGGATACAATAAAATAAGTTTTTTTAATTTGTGGCAATGTTATTATTAGGATGGGAGCCTACGTGGCTTAGATGGACTATTCCTCTTATGCTCTTTTTAGTTGTTGTTGTTAGTTGGAGTGTGATTAGAGGTTCCTTTGAGGAAATTTGGCTTCAAAAAATTGGTTGTTGGACTGTTGTTTAGTTTTTTAAGGCTATGAAGCCTTCTAGTTTTATGGATAACCTCTGGATTCATCTTGGGCTGCCTAGTGTTCCATATTTTGTAAATAAATTTTTTGGGGTTCCTTTAAAAAATCTCCTTTATTAATACCATATCCAAAAAAAGAAAGTTATTTAGTCACAAATTGGATCAATCTAATTGCTTTTGGGCATTAGAAAATTTTTAACAGATGAAGTGACTCACTATCAATTGCAAGCAATTTGCTTGCTAGAGCAAGCAATTAGCTCTTTTTTTAGGAACTTGTGGAATCTTGAGGTAAAGCAAGTGATTAAGCTTATCCCTTGCTAAATTGAGTAGTTTACTCATTAAAAAAAATATTGGAAAATTCATACATTATCAAACTTATTTGAGAAGGCTTTGAAAATTTTGCTTTATCTTACAAGTGAACTACTAGTATCAAGGTTTGGTGATTTTTTATAATTAATTGGAATGCTTGGAAATCCCTCATAGTGTTTTACCAATTTTTTTACTTGGTATGACAATTGATCCAAGGAGGAGCTCCAATGGAGCTCAAATTTGTTGAGCCTTTCTCTACAAGGGAGAAGCAAATTAATTAGTTGACATCATGACATGATTTTATAGAGATATTTTTGGAAAATTAGGGCCCATATGGTATTGGGGTTTTTACAACCCCCATTCTACACATGTCATCCCTTGTACTTTCCTATGCTATCAGGTAAGGTAGTCAACCCAAAGGAGGTCAATTTTCCCTTTCACATAGTTTATTTTTGGTAGGGTAGGTCAGAAGGGGTCACTCACTTTTCATGAGTATATATACTTTTTAAATTAAAGGCCATGACCTAATTATGAATGAGGGAGAGAAAAGAAATGTAAATAAGGAAATATGACAAGAATTGTTTTAGAAGAGAAATGATCAAAGTGGGGTTTTTAGAAGGAAAGGGGAAATAACTACCAAAATAATAGTTGCTAGGAATGTGTATATATTTACATACTCTTTTGACTAAAATTTTTACTATTAAATTAAGCATAGGTGTTGCTCTTTATCAGAAATGGGTAAAATTTTTATATCCATGATGGCAAATTTGTAGGTATTTGAGCCATCGATATTCAAAATGTGATAGACCCCACTCCTAAAGACATAAAAATTTTGGTTGTTCCTTATATTTACCTAATATTCATCCCATTTAAATACATGATATCCTTCTTTATAGTCCACATTCATGGCTTGATTGTCAAACCATTTTTTGACTATCTCATGGTATTGCATTATTCTTTTGAAAATATATTTTTCTTCATCTAGGGCCAAAAATGAATTCAAATTTGCTTGCATGGGTTAGATGTCGATGTCTTCCAATTAAAGATACTATGATATTTGGAGGGAAGGAAGCTCCAAATTGATTGATTATACAACATCCTTACCATAGGATAAGTTGTAAGATGTCAAACTAGTGGATGTATTTGGTGTTACTCAATCTCCCATAATGCTTTATGCAACTTGGTGTGACAATCCCTTTGTGACTTAAAAATGGTTCTCTTTAGGATCCACATGATATTCCTATTAGTTGATTCATCCATTCCTTTTCCCTAGGGGTAGTAATTAGAGGATATCTTAAGCAAGAACCTATATTCTAGGGTAAACTTCATCACCTTAGCCCCATTGAAATAGGTGGAATTATTTGTGACTATGGTGGTTGAAGCCTCAAATATGATGATGATATATTGTATCAATTAGACTATTGGATATTGTAATAGGTTTTGGGTTAACCTGCAAAACCCGGTAATTAATGAAGACTTTTATTTACCAAAAAAAAAAATTAGACTATTGTATTCTAATTGAATAATTTGGTTAGGACTACTTCAACCCATTTAGTGAAATAATTAAAATTTATGAAGATCCATCCATTTCTTACACTTGACAATAGGTTGATTCTACCTATGAATTATAGAACCTTTTGTTGAAATGTATCAATAATTATGATGGGATTTAGAGGTATTGGAGGTTTTCTCTTCCTTCACCTAAATATATAACAAGATCTAAAATATTTGAGCTATCTATAACAATCAATAAAAATGGTAGGCCAATTATACCTAGCCTTTAGGATTTTGTGAGATATGGTGGGTGCATAGTAATTTCTTCCTTCATCACGGTATTGTTTGATTAAGGCCTTTTAATTTTCTTATTCAATGTAGCATAACAAGACATCATCATATTCTTTCTTAAATAAAACCCCATCAAGCGAGTAATATATTACTCTCCATCCAAATCAATCTCTATATTTGACTATAAACCCTTTTGGTACATGATGTTGATGGTGTCTTTTTTTTAGTGAAGCTTGGTTTAGGTTTCTCAAATTGACACATAGCCTTATGTCACTATTTTTATTGTACCCAAAAACTAAATTGGTTGCCTAGGTGGAGAATATTATCTAATCTTATAGAATCTTTAAAAGTTCCTTTTCATCACTACCTCGATTTTAGCATTCATTAGTCATTGCTTCTACTTGAATGGTCTAAAAATAGGTTCTAACTCAATCATGTGCTCTATAAGTTTTTAATAATACACTTTTATATATTTTTATGATCGTGTGATAATGTCTCCATTCTTACCATAAAGTCCCTTGAAAGACCCATTTATTCTTGAGTGCAATCCTTATAAAGTAGTAGGTTTTTCCCTTTAGCCACTTCAACAAGATGATATGAGGAGTATTTCACTTTAAGGATTTTTTTCCTTGTACTATTGTCTAGATTAAACAAGTTTTCTAGAGTGATCAAACCCTTGGGCAATCAATTTGATTTTAGTTGTATGACTCCATCCTTGATGTTCTCCCCATACTAATTATTTTCTTTAGCATATTGGGATTCTCTAATAAGGAATTCTATGATTTGTTCATCATTGTTAAATACATCCCAATTATCAAAATTATTAAGGAAAAATAGTCTAAAGACTACCTTCAATTATTTAGGTTTATCCCTCATATCATTGGTGGAGTCAAATCCAGCTTCCATTCCAACCAACTCATCTACCTTGGTGTTGAATTCTCTAAGAATTTTTTTAATTTCATGTGTTAAAAAATTATAGCAAATAATATACCCTATGCTCATATGACTGAATAAGTGCTTATTCTTTATAGCACACTAGGAATTAACCTAATTTATAATCAGTTCATAGTATCCATATATTCTCTAATATTTAATTCTAAACTTCTCAACCTTTCTCAAGCTAGTATAAGATGTTTCATACCCTGCCACATTATTGGTATAACTGAATAGTAATATACATGTAAACAGAGTTTTATGCACCTTGTAGGTCAATGTATTGAACACTAGTTTTACCTACCCCATTCCTATATGTGGTGCCATCAAAGTACATTGTCCAAGTTTTTTCCACTACTCAAATTGTCAAGGCAAAAATATTGAACAATGTTTCTATGATGAGATAATTGCCCTGTTTAATATCCTTATGGTTGACCTTTGAAAAAAATTCAACTTGTAGTATGTCTATCATATTTTCAACTTCTAATTTTTAGTCATCTTCAAGATACTCATCATCTTCCACAAACTTTAAGATCTCATTATAGTTTACAGTACCTTCATACAACTTATGTAGTAAGTAGTTGTAAGGTATCTCATTTTTAATCTTGATCACCTTCCAATTATTAGGAACATTCATATGGGTATAATCTATTGCTAGCTAACAATATTTTGATGGATTTCATGTCCATTTCTTATATAGTAACATATTAAAGTATAAAGAGAGGTCAATAACTATTACCTCTTGTACCTCTATGAACTCTATGTTTCTAGCTATGGTCATGACTAGGTATTTGAGTACCTCCACCACATTAACCCTACTACCATCCATTTAAAATGGGTGCCTTCCCATTTGGTATAAGGTAGAACAACCTCTTCATAAATAACTTTAGGTATAACTATCACTACTACCCTCAAATCAACTATGTAGCTCCTTAGTATGTTGTTTTCACTTTTAAGGGTCACATAAAATAGGGATATCTTTAGCATTTTAGGATTTTGGGAATTCAATACATTGGCTATACCAACTTGTATTTTTTTTATATGTTATTCTATCAAATTTCATTGATCACCTATAATTAGCAATGTGGTCTTTGAATGTTTACCCTTAACACAACTCCTTTCTTGCTCTTTTAGAGCCTACTAGAGTAAGTTATGCTACTTAGCTACAACTTATGCTTCTAGTATACTTTAGTGGATATATATTTTATTTCCTATATGATGTTAAAATTGAATTCCATAAAGGCACTCTCATTTCATGTTGTGAATTTTTTATAGTGCCTTGTGTTCAATGCATGACCATTGTTTGTGAGAGATGGGTATTTTAGTCATTATTAAACCTCTTTTTGAATTTAGCTTCTTTCTCTATTAATTTTCCTATTTAGAGGATTATTTGCTACTCCTCCATTCCATATATCTATTTTAAGCTCTTTTTATTTATATTTTTATCGATCCCTATTGTCTTGTGCTTCTTCTCTTTCCTTCTAATTTGTATTTTCTTTCTATTTCTCTTGTTGTGCTACTATCAATCCTTTAATATTTAAATGTAATGATGATCTTCCTCTCATAAGGATTGTCATACATTTACTAGATTTATTCTACATCTTAGTTGGTTGCTATTCAAAATCTTTCCTTTTACTCCCTACCTCAATCCCTTGTTGAATAATGCATATGGCATCATCTTCAAAAGTTGACTCTTCCTTATTTTCTATAGTGCCAAAATTGGCCAAGATGACATTATTAAGGTTAGGTAAGGCAGGTATTGGTTGTTGAATTGAGGGTTGTTGGTATTTAGGATGATTTATAATAAAAAATGATTGATCTAAGAAGACATCATATTGAGCCTAAAATTTTCAATTATATTCAAGATATAGAGTGCACAATTGACTAGATAAAACATTAATTTTATTAGTTATTATTGGACATAATGTCGATCATCACTTCTTAAGGATAGATGATTGATTAAAGTGGATTCATATATATTTGAGTCCTATTAATTATTATCTTCAAGCACCAACATATGTTAGGTAAAATGATAATAATTAAAATATATCTTTTCACCATGGCACCATATTTTAGATCAATGACATAACATATGTGAAGCAATGTTGGCACCTCTTTTTAGCCACTTGTGTTATATCATAGTTTCATTCCATCTCAAATCCAATTGCTAATGGTAGTTATTAATTCCACTACCAACTTTATTTTAGGCACTAATTAATTTGATGTTAATGCCAACATATGGATGAATTTTAAGGACCAATGCCTAGTATCACAATCAAATGCTTACTTTACCCAAAGGATCTTCATGCATTCAATATTGAATAAAATGCATTAGTTATATAATGTCATAGTATTTATTTTATGTTTGGCAACGTGGTAAGACATATAATAGCTCATACTATAATTTATTATAAGTTCCTTATTGTAATTCTAGAATCACTACCACTTACACATGAATATTGTAACTATATTGTACATATAAGATAGTACCCAATATCTTATAGTATTTTTGTCACTACATTAATTATTAGAGAATGTCACTAGGTTACTTTTTCATCTAGTAGCATTATAAAAAAAATGTATTGTCATATAACATGATTCATTTTAAATGGCTTCTTGTAATCCTAGAATCACTTCCACTCATATAATAATATTGTAAATAATAGTACATCCTTCTTGTATCATATTAACTTTTTTCATCTTTATCCAATGAGCAACATTAGGTCAATATAGTTAGAAAATAAGGCTCCAACTCTCTCAAATTCCTAGAGAACCTAGTACAACCTATTTTTTGGAACTTGTAGCTTAGGTTTTGATGTTGCCAATACTACTACATAAGATCCTTAAATCTTGGTTTCATTTATATTTGTATTATATATAAATACAGGTTTTTGTTATTTGCATGACTTGTATGTTTTATTATCAACAACTCTCCTCATTATTTTTATTTTCTAAATATGCCTTGTGATTTTAGGAAGCATTTGTTGATGCCTCCTTCTATTGTATAGATCTAAAACATTAGTCGTCCAAATTCAAAAATTCAATTAGAGAGTTATCCTATGCCACCATCTTGGACCTCATAGTATATTTCATAAAAACAAGTAATTTTTATATTCTTTTATGTAAACTAAATTTTGAATTAACATTTCTACCTTTATGAATAATATATGTTATAATAATTTTTAAAATAATGTCAATTGCCAAAATATTCTAAACATCTACGAAATTGCAATAACAAAATCAATTTGATAAAATAAACCTATGTAACCATGATAACAAGAATTTGAAGAAAGAAATGATCTATTTTCATTAATATTCAAAAGATATTATACATCGAGTTACAATATGTCCCTCTTAAGGATACCAATTGATACGAAATTATAATATATCTCAAGAATAGATGTCTTTCAAGTAGAATTTTCTAAAATTCCTCTAATATTATTATAGGAGGGTTTCCTTCGCAACCTATATGTGATGATGTCAAGAAAGGGAGTCTTGATGATGCTTAGCTCCTACAAAAGACCTATCACCTGCATATAAATAAACTAAAGATAGATTAATAGCATTGAAAGCCTCTCAAGATGAGGCTAGTTTCTTGATAGGTGCAATAAAGAAAGAAAATGCATAAAGACATGTAAAAATGCATGAAATACTAAAATGAAGGCATAAATACTGAATGTAATACAACTAATCTATGTTAGAAACCAAATAAATGCATATAATGATTGATCCACTGACTAAAACAAAATAAATGATACATCATCCCAAGATCACTACTAATCATATCGATGGGCTCTATTAGCCACTGTCGACATCGATGGTGATGCTTGCAGGCCACTATTGAAAATAGTGGCCACAATATAGAGAATATTTTCTCTATGTTATGGGTTTTATGATGACCAATTCCTCCATTGAATTGATGTGCAAGGGTCAATTGTGTCTCAAGATACAATTAGATCGCTAAATTAGCTCGAATTAATAGTGAATCGATGAAGAATAGTAGTGTATATTGGTTTTAAACTCTCCAAAGCTCCATGGATGCAAAGGATAGCTTCATAGCATAATTTTAGTAGCACCGTGATGCTTGTGAGGGTTTGCACTCTCTAATCATAGTTCGATAACACTTCATTATGCTAATTTCTCATGAATTCTCCATACTTATCTCTTTTTTTTGGGACCTTAAGTAGACTCTAAAAATTCTCATCCTAGCTTACCCATGAAGCCAAGAACAAGAATTAGTTAGGCTAGGGTTTTTGGGATGAAGTTTTTGGAAGCTTCTAGGAAGAAACCGCTTAAGAAACCATTGTTTATAATAGATTTTTCTTGGCTTGGGTAGCTCGAGTTTGTTATAGACTTAGTCACATTTGATATGCATGGCTTGTATCATGGTTATTATCAACAGGTATGGCCAGCATGTGGTCACTCTCAACATTAGCGATAGTGGTGTCCACCATCAATTTCATTAGCAAACAAGGCTAAATAGTACTAGCTTGCATTGATTGAGTGATTATAACCATTATTAGGCCTTGAAAAGGTCCAAGGTAATTCCATGGCTTGAAAAGGTGTCCACATGAGTAGACTCCTCAACATGATGCATTTTAGGTGTCTATAGATACCCCTTTTTGGGATGCATTATGGGAAAACACAACACTGAGCAAAAACATACAACCTAAAGTCACATTGTAGGTTGATTAATATTCATTGATCTGGTCAAATTTAGGTGCCCCAATCATGAAAAGATCATACATATCTGAATCATTACCTCCAAAAAAATTGTGGCTTAAATTTTATTAAAATTTTTATGGTCTGAAGGCGATCGGGTCGCGTTGTTTGGTATACAAGGACCGATGGACAGATTGACAAATATTTCAATATTTTTTCTTTTTCCCCAGCAAAAGGGTAAGCTTATGATAATTGTTAGCAATTATTAGTTGGACAAACATAATTAACATTATTAGGTGTTTAATTGTTGATTATGATTATGAATTTTATGATTATGACTACCCCCTCAAGGGATGAGTCGATGAGGAAAATGACAAATGATAAAAGCAATGAGTCACTTGACCAAGATGACTGATTTGGATAGTTCAAGATGATAACTATTATTTTTAGTAAAGATCCTATTATAGTTGTGATTTCAATCAATAAGAGTAATTGTACATATCTATACCATGGAGAAATCCAACTGCAATAGCCTTATTAGGGAATCAAGATGATAGCAATTCAATTTTAGCATGTGATGAATCACTATGTTAGATGATATTATGAAAATTTCATAGAAGAAAAGAAATGAACACCTCATTCCTATGGATCAGTTCGATTGCAATGGCATTCTTGGGGATTAAAGTGAAACATTTCAATTCATCCATGAATTAATTTGGATCAAATGACCTTATGGTAATTTACTCATCTTACTGGATTGTATGGAGTGTAAGTCGCTACAATTGCCAAGTGGATAAGGTAAATAACTAGATACTAGGTGCTCTTGAAAATTTGTTTTATTTAATTTTTTTGGTGAGTTTTAGAAATTTATGATGACTATGGATCAGTAAATATGATTTAATATCCAATGTGCAACTCATGATGCTAAGAAATTGAGTGCATTTATTACTATTTCTCAGCCATCATCGAAGATAGCAGTGGAGATCTACAAATCCGATGGCCACCATCAACGCTAGTGATCAGGTGACTATGACCATTTTTTAAGTGAGTGATGGTCAAAATTGAAAAATATAAAATGGTTTTTTGGTATCTTTCATTGTTATTATTTCCAGCTGGTAGCTTAGAATAGTGAGCTCTAAGGGAGGAGAGAAACAATCTAATCTGGGATGATGCTAAAATTTAGACCATCCCACCATGGTGGAGCAACATGAAGCATCAATGAGTAGCGTATCTAGAGCTCCTAAGGTACATCTTCATCTCATTCTCATGATTTGTGCATTTTAAAACGAACCTCATTCACTAATGGGTTAAGGAACCACATTAAACTATAGGTAATGAATTTCACCCCTTCGTGGAGGATTTAGTCTAGGTTAGCTTAAGGGTAGTTAGGATTTTAAATTTTTGCATTTATGGGTAGGAAATGACCCCGCATGGGGGCCAATTTGGGGCCATATTCAGTGAGAGTAGCACCTAATATTTTGAATGGGGGTCGTCATTGTTGTTGGCGGTAAGGTTTAAATCCCAACGATAAAAAAATTAACCATTGGTGGTGGTCATTGATGGCATCGGTAGTGGCTTTTGACAACATCAGAAGTGGTCGTGGTGATCGTTGGCACCATGAGTTGCTGAGAACCTTGGGTTTATTTATTTATTTTTTATTACCTTTTGATTTTATTTGTGATGAGTTATTGATTACCTACTTTGGATTGCACTTTTATTTATGTCAGACTCTAACAACTCAGGATTGAAAACCCATTCTATTCTTGGGGTTACACCCATTTTTGGATGAGGATGACTATAAGTGGTTTGGGGTGATTGGCCTCAAATACATTTTTTGATTTCTTGTGGTGATTTCGAATCAGTCAACCTGATATTCTTGACTCATCAATGGGATAGCAGGACTAATACTTTCCATATCCCTACTGGATAGATGACGATGATACTAGAGGATGTGTACCATATCTACAGGATTCTCATAGATAGATGGGCTATCATTTTTTCTCCTACTGTGATTAGGAATGTAGTTTTTGCTCAAGTTTTTGGAGGCAGAGCTGAGGAGGTACTAGGGGATATAGAGCATGGTAGGGTGCTTGTATAGTATTGGTATGATGAGAACATATTCTCTTGGTGCCAAGTGGTATTGATGCACATCATCTCAAATGTGCTATTACCTGACTCATTAGGAGAAATGTTCCCTTGGAACCTCTTAGACATGGTGCATAACCATCTAGAATGTGATCTACAGTGACCTTTTATTATGGTATGGGGTAGCACATTTCTAGCTCATCTATACAATGAGCTATATGAGATTACATAGTAGGGGTGAGTGGGATTGGAATGCAACCTACTGCTATAGATTTGGATATGGTAGCACATCAGGATAGATCAACCTAGTGGCCTACCATTGGCTCTAGATGACCTAGAAGAGGATGATCATTTCTATGTTGCACAATGGCCACAATAGGTCGAGACTAGCTGGAACCATCCACATGCATATGGACTGACACATTATATTGGGTCTCTAATAGGACTGTAACCGTGTGATATTATATGGAGAACCTACCTAGACTATCCTATTTGGGCTGAGGTAGGGGGATACTTGACCAGAGTAAGGCATGGTATATGGCTCATGGGGTGCCATGGGAAGGAGAGGGAGTACTTTCATTAATTACGGGTCACTAGGTAGTTTTGCATAGTGTAGGATGTGCTAGAGGAGACAGTCCTCTATCACTGCCAAAAGGTAGAGATACAACTCATAGTGCCACATATGATAGGATTGGCAAAGGAGGTGTACCATCCTATTGATGACAGATATACAGAGGACCCAAGGAACACTATAGAGTATGAAACTTGGTGGATCTCTTGACTATGGTAGGATGGAAATAGCTTAGGCAAACCTATAAAGGTAGCAACATGTGAAGGTAGTGATGATGATGGGAAACAAGTACATCGTAGGATGGAAGGTGAGTGGGGATAGGCAGTGGGGTATATGGATGATACCTATGATGAGGATGAGGGTTAGGGGGATCCCCTAGAGGATGAGGTGAAACAATTGTAGATATAGGTTTAGAGTTTATAGTAGCAGTTACAGGAGCAAGATACTAGTATCACATTAGCTCAAAGTTAGCTCAGTGTAGGGCAACAATAGTGGCGAGGGTATGTAGAGGAGAGGACTACTCTCCAGACTTAGATTGCTTCAACCACTACTATGATAGACACTCTATGGATACAACTAAAAACCAAGACAACCGAGGTAGATTCTAGGACTACTAAGTATGATGCTCTTAG
This sequence comes from Wollemia nobilis, assembly GCA_028583015.1. Classification (NCBI taxonomy): domain Eukaryota; kingdom Viridiplantae; phylum Streptophyta; class Pinopsida; order Araucariales; family Araucariaceae; genus Wollemia; species Wollemia nobilis. Next base: position 6,000,816 of record JAQPPZ010016059.1, on the reverse strand, counting down.
GACATAGCTAGGGGGTTGCTCCTTAAGAACATAAGCTTATACTGAGAGGGGGATGAACAGTATAAGATCACATTTTACTTTTCTTTCCCAAACAATATTAATCAATATAATCAATGACAATATCAATATAAATAACTAAATAAATGTACCAATCATCACACATAATAGAGAAACCACAATTTATGTGGTTCACCCAACGTGGGCTACTCCACGGAGAAAATATTTCACTAAAATTTTCTCAATCAATCTCTTGGGAATTATTTCCCTATTATAATGTTTATGGACATCTGTACAAAGGATATGTTGATCTCCTAAATGTATTTCATGTATCCCTATCCATAATAGAACTCCTTCTTCTCTACTCTGGCTGGTGATCCTCCTACTGCCTCCACTGCACTGGCTTGTGGATATCTCTCCATTGAAGACTCTTGTCTCCACTCAAAATACTTGTCCTCATTGCCCTGACTAATGGATCTCTATCCACTAGAGACTCTGTTCTCTATGCTCTATCACCTTTAAAGCATTGTCTCAATTCTATACTAAAAATAGTCCAGTCGTTCTAGCACAACTCTTCTCACTTCTTACACTAAACATAGTCCAATAGGTCTAGCACAAGTCTGCTCAACAAGCTCACTCAAATCTGCACTAAACATAGTTCATTTGGTCTAGCACAAATCTGCTCAACAGGTCCACTCAGAACCTGCTCAAATATGCTCAATAGGTCCACTCAGAACCTGCTCAAATATGCTCAATGGGTCCACTTAGAACTTGCTCAAATATACTCAACAAGATCACTCAGAACCTGTTCAAATATGC